>JAPQWV010000470.1:0-486000 GCA_027422505.1 Craterostigma plantagineum
TAATCACGGGTAAGCTATCTATATGTGATATTGATGCATATGTTTTATTCGATCCAGGCGCAACGCACTAATTCATGTCACGAACATTTGCATCATTATTACATGATAAACCCGAAACCTTAGAAAATAATGTAAATATTAGACTTCCAACGGGTGAGATGGTCATAATAAGTACAGTATACCCGAAATGTAAAATTGTTAGTGATGGGGTAGAGATGCAGGCGACCTTATTAGTTTTACCCTTAACGGATTTCGACGTAATATTAGGCATGGATTGGCTGTTTTGATATCGAGCAAAACTAGATTGTTTTAAAAAGGAAATTGAATTGTTTCCTTCGGATCAAACACATATAGTGTTTAAAGGAGAAAAGAATGTATGGACGGCATGTCAGATCTCTAATTTACAAGCATCCAAATTGATAAGAAAAGGGTGTCAGTGTTATATGGCGTATATTATAGATACACGATTGTGTGGATTAAAGGTGGAAGATATTGCCGTAGTAAATGAATACCCTGATGTTTTCCCGGAAGATTTGTCTGGATTACCACCAGATCGAGATACAGAATTTACGATTGAACTTCAACCTGGCACGGCACCAACTTCTATTCCACCATATCGAATGGCACCAATAGAGCTGAATGAGTTAAATGTACAGTTCAAGGAATTATTAGACGAAGGATATATACGGCCAAGTGTATCACCATGGGGAGCGCCTGTACTCTTTGTTAAAAAGAAGGATGGTACACTCAGATTATGTATCGACTATAGACAGTTGAACAAAGTGACGGTGAAAAACAAGTATCCGTTGCCTCGAATTGACGATTTGTTTGATCAACTACAAGGATCTAAGGTCTTCTCAAAGATCGACCTAAGATCGCGGTACCATCAAATAAAGATTGCAAAAGATGATATTCCAAAGACGGCCTTTAGAACAAGATATGGGCATTACGAATTCTAGGTTATGCCCTTTGGACTAACAAATGCCCCTGTAGTCTTTATGGCATTAATGAATGATGTCTTTCGACCCTACTTGGACCAGTTCGTGATTGTATTCATAGACGATATATTGGTATATTCTAGGTCAAAAGAAGAACATGAACAACATTTAAGAATTGTTCTTCAAACTTTACGAGAAAAGAAGTTATATGCGAAATTATCAAAATGCGAATTTTGGTTGGATCAAGTAGTATTTTTGGGCCACGTGGTATCTGGCGAAGGAATTCAAGTTGATCCTAAGAAAATTGAAGCAGTAATCAAATGGGAAAGTCCTAAGAACGTGGCAGAAGTTCGTAGTTTTCTAGGTTTGGCTGGATATTATAGACGGTTTGTAGAGAATTTTTCTTTAATAGCCGCTCCAATGACGAAATTATTACGAAAAGGGACGATTTTTAAATGGACAGAAGAGTGCCAGAAGAGTTTTGAAGAATTAAAGAAGCGATTAACAACAGCTCCAGTGTTAACAGTTCCATCAGGTACAGATGGATTTGTGATTTACAGTGACGCATCTCATCAAGGATTGGGATGTGTTTTAATGCAACATGGAAAAGTAGTGGCATATGCGTCACGGCAGTTAAAACCGTATGAAATATCCTATCCAACACATGATTTGGAATTAGCGGCAGTAGTGTTCGCATTAAAGATATGGCGACATTACTCATATGGTACGAAATTTCAGATTTTCACCGATCATAAAAGTCTGAAGTATCTGCTGAGTCAGAAAGAATTGAATATGAGACAAAGGCGATGGATTTAGCTGTTAAAGGATTATGACTGCACTATAGAGTATCATCCAGGAAAAGCAAATGTTGTGGCAGACGCATTAAGTCGAAAATCATATTCATTATCGAATCTGATCACTAAGGAAGATGAATGTTGAGCTAGAAGTGAATGATGTAGGTGTTGTATGTGCTTCAATGGTAATACATCCTATTATGTTGGATCGAATAAATCAAGCTCAGTTTAAGGACGAGAAATTGGCAAGTATTGCAGAAAAAGTAAAACAAGGGTTGACGAAGTCGTTTGTCATAAATGAAAATGGTGTTATGACGATCAATAGTCGATTGTGTGTCCCCAACATTGATAACATTCGACAGGAAATAATGGATGAAGCGCATACTGCCCCTTACGCTATGCATCCGGGCAGTACAAAAATGTATCAAACCATCAAATCTCATTACTGGTGGCCAAGAATGAAGAAAGATGTAGCGGAATACGTGTTAAGATGTTTAACTTGTCAACAGATTAAAGCTGAACACCAAGCACCTGCTGGTAAATTACATCCGTTACCCATACCAGTTTGGAAATGGGAACGAATAACGATGGATTTTCTCTATGGTCTACCTCCAACAGCTAAGAAAAATGATGCTGTTTGGGTAATTGTTGATAGACTTACGAAGTCAGCTCATTTTTTTGCCATTTAAATGGGGTTCTACATTGGAATATTTGGCGAAAAGATACGTCAATGAAATAGTTCGGCTACATGGAGTACCTATATCTATTGTACCTGATCGAGATCCTAGATTCACTTCCAGATTTTGGGGAAGTTTACAAGAAACGCTCGGAACTAAATTACATTTTAGTACGGCGTTTCATCCACAGACAGACGGACAGAAAGAACAATACAAACTTTAGAAGATATGCTTCGAGCATGTGTAATCGAATTCAAAGGATCACGGGATGATTATATAGCGTTAATGGAATTCGCCTATAATAATCAATATCACTCAAGTATTGGTATGGCACCAAAGCTTTATATGGTCGAAAGTGCTGAAATCCAATATGTTGGGACATGGAAGGTGAACGGGTATTAGAAGGGCCAGATCTGATTCAAGATACAATGGAAAAAATAAAAGTTATTAAAAGTCGGCTTAAAGCAGCTCAAGATCGACAAAAAAGTTACATGGATCAACATCGACGGGAAATGGAATATGAAGTTGGAGAGAAAGTATTTCTACGAGTATCGCCATGGAAAGGTGTTCTAAGATTTGGAAAGAAAGGAAAGTTAAGTCCACGTTATATTGGACCTTATGAAATACTTGAAAGGATTGGACCATTAGCGTATCGACTCGCATTACCACCTGAACTGTCGCAGATACATAATGTTTTTCACATTAGTATGTTGCAACGATACAGATCAGACCCTAATCATATTCTGCCGGACGAACCGATAGACGTTTCTGAGGATCTTAGTTACGTGGAAGAACAGGCAGAAATTTTAGAATATGCTGAGAAACAGTTACGGAATAAAGTAATTCCGATGGTAAAGGTAAGATGGAAAAATCACTCTGTTCGTGAGGCTACTTGGGAAACGATGGAAAATATGAAGATACAATATACATGGCTATTTCCCAATAACGGTACGAAATTTCGAGGTCGAAATTTTTTTTAAGAGGGGGAGAATTGTCAGGAACCGAAACCAGGATCTACATCATTATATGCATTATATGAATTCATACAGTTGCATAAATAATTCATGGAATATGTATATAAGTATTATGAAAGAGACTAAGGTATAATAATCTATGGATTCGTGAAATAGACATTAGAGAAATGTTAATTTGAAAAGTGATGGATTCGTGAAGTCGGGGAGTAGTAAAAGGTTGATTTGTGAATTTTGGATTCGTGAAGTATAAGTGTTTGTGGGTTTAAGCATTTTGCGAATGAGGTGAAGTAGAAGAAGAGTTCGCAAATTAGAATGATGATTAGTGAAGTTGATTGTGAATTTGAAGGTTGGTAAAGGTATGGATTCGTGAAGTTGGTTTAAATAATAGTAATCATATGGCGAATCTTATTAGGGAATGTGGCGAATTTTATTAGGGAATGGTAAACGTTGATATCATTAATTGTTTTGTACCAAAAGTAATATTATATTAGAGATACTTTGTTAAGGGATTAGGTAAGTATCATTGTCCTTTAGAAATTATTAGATGAGTGAGTAAGGAAAGTACAAATACATCAAAACTTCAATTCAAGTTAGGATATTATATTCAATTTAAAATAATAACAACTTTGAGAATAGGATATAGAATTGATTCATTAAGTTAAAAATGGAGGAACGGGTTTAGAAAGAAGAAGGAGAACGTAAGAGGTGCCATTAACGTAGCTTGGAATAGGTATATTTTCTTACCCTAAGTTTATGTTTTTATTCATATATTCATATATCTTAGGAGATTTAAGCACGAAAAATATTACTCGCTTAGAGTTCGTATAAGTTTAATTCTTGAAGATTTGAAAATAAATAAAGTTTGGATGATAAGTAAATTGTTCTTGAAGGAAATCTAATTTGATCGAGAGTTGTAAGGTTTTAGGATTAAAAAGTGTTTGTGATAGCTTGAAGTTTATTAATTTGTGAGGTGATGATTGTGAAATGTTAATACGGGAAAATAGAGGATTCGTGAAGTGATGGATGTGTGAAGTTGAGTGTTAATTCGTAAAGTGGGATGACTCGTGAATTGGGATGATTCGTGAACTAAGGATTCGCGAAATATTAGAGTTCGTGGACTGAGGTGATTCGTGACTTAGGAGTGGTTGAAAGGAATTTCACAAATGCAAGAAGAGTTCGTAAATCATGATGGAAGTTGGCGTATTAAAGTTGTCAATAGTGGAGAATATTATAATATTTGGTGAGCTATGTATGGCAATAATTGGAACGCTTAACATGGGCAGAAATGAGTAGAATAACAATAAATGGATGATGACTCATGAAATGGATGATTCGTGAAACTTAAAATGGATGAAGTAGACAACTTGCGAAGTGGTTAGTTGGGAATTCGTCAAATATCAATAGTATACCATAGGTTCACGAATTGAAACGATGACTCCACGAGTTGGAGTATTGTAGCGAATTGAGAGGATAGTAAGTTGGACAATTAAGGACTCTTAAAGTGGCATGAAAACGATTAAAATAATAATCCAACGTGCATAATTGCTAAGTGTGGTAAGAATAAAGACCATAGAGGAGACATTGATGTTACTATATGTGTGAGTGGAGATAACTTTAAGGAAAAGTGGGACAGCCTACAAAACAACCTTATGCTAAGATAATAATAATTATATGTAGTTAAGGATAAATAGGAGATTGAGTTCGTGAAGTGGAACCGAACTTTAAATGAGTGAATTCGCAAACTAGTTGGCAAATAATGAGTTCGTAGAATAAGTTCGTGAATTAAGAAAGCACTTCGCAAATTGGAAGTAGATTGCGGGTTGAACGATGAGTTCGCGAAATAAAGACTTCGCAAGCTAAACGATGAATTCGCGAATTGGAAATAAGAATATTTAAATAATGTAAGAACGCAAACAGTCAGCTAATTTAGCAAAAACAATAATAATGATAATAATAAAATAATAAATAATTAATAAGAATGGATCATGCATAATAGAGCATCCATATCATCATATATGACATTTTATGGATTTGATATTTATCGACAATAATATTTGAATAGGTTCGAATTCCGAAAAAGGCAAGGATAAAGTCGAGTAACGAACGGGGCTTTACGCAATACTGTGAGTATGATATGCAACATGTGTTCTGTTTTTATGTGCTTTATGTGAAATTAAATGATTGGTGATTTCTTATAAACGTAATATTTGAAATGAACGTGAATTATGTGGCCATAATGTGCTACGGTGTGATACGTGCGATTCGATTCTTTATGGCTGGATCTTGTTTCCTACGATTTTTCCTTTTGGCATTTGTTTCAGAATGATTAGTAATTTTCGATGTAGAGCCAATTTCGGGATTTTCACTTCCATAGGTGATAGGCTGAAGTGAGGACGTAGAAGCAATTATTTTGAACGTAGAAATGACTCTTTTATTACTACGAGTGTCTTTTATTTTGACAGAAGGAATAACATGTTCAGAAACATTTAAATCTACTCGCTCCTTCTTTATTTTAGGACTAGACACTCTCGCCTTCGTAGTCCGTGCTGGCTCTACGCTCCCTGTGGACGTAGGTGAAGTAAAATTAGTCTTAGCACTTTTAACAGAATTATTAATGCTCTTTTGATCTTTCGAAGGCGATTTTTCTATTTTCACGCTTTTTATGATAGCGTGTGAGGCAGTTTGGGAGGACGAGGAAGCCTTGAGATTTTCCATCTCCTTATAGAATTTTTTCTTTTCAGCTTCGTCTTTTTCTTTGTCTAGTTTCGCCTGTGACTCCTCTATCTGTTTTATGATAGGGGGTTTGTAAAGAGAATTTTAATAATTGACCTTTTTTACTTTCTCGTGGTATTCTTGAGAGTCCGGAGGTAGAACTTGAGCTAATTCGCTGACAGGTGTTAGAGTAGGTTTTCTATTTTTGTCCTTTTCAATTAGTTCATTGTAGTCAAAGGGGATCTCAGGCCCATGTGAGGCTTGTTTGATGGATGAATCAAACGCATTTTCGTACGTCGATTCCGTAATGTTCCTAAGAGAGGTTGCAGCTAAACCCATGTTCTTAATGTCATACATTTCTTTCTTTCGTAAAATACGTGGGTTAGTGTAACCTATGCCTTCTAATGGATTATAAAACTCTATATCCTTGGGCTTATTTAAGAATATCGTCTGTTCAGAGTGTCCCCTACGCGTAAGAAGATCATCTAATTTTTTAGTTTTTGCATACAACTTCCTGCGTTCCTCACTTAGGAGAGCATAATTATTTTCCACTGTTGCTTTGGCGGCTTGACAGGCGTCTAGATCCTTACTAAGCTCACTAACCTTAGCGTTAGATATTTCTAATTGAGTTTTTAAGTCAGTGATCTTAGAAGTAGTTTCGGTTATCCTACAATTTAAGGTAGCCTTCTCGTTGAGATTCCTAACCAAACAATTGTAGTTATTTGCTAGCCTATCTTCTAATTCTTTGACCTTATCACTATGCTATCCTAAAGGAGGTTGACTAGTCTCTCTACAATGTAAGCTCTTAGTAAGTTCTTCTATTTTTGCGCTAGAGCCTCTAAGGTCTGATTCGAGACTATTTATCTTCTCCTGAGCTCTCTCAAGTTTAATCTCTACTTCCTTAACACTTTTCTGCTCACGTTTCATGTTAGTGTATGCTAATTGATATGAATCTAACATGGTTGTCGTGGATGCGTTGTCATCGTCCGTATGAGTGGATGTTTCGGCGTCCATTTCGTTGTCGAGACGAGCCATGAGGGCTAAGTTCTCTTCTTCGGAGCTCGACGTGTCCTCGAGCCATTGGTCTTGCACATGAGAGCTACTCCAGCTTCTTTCTGTTTTGTCAATTGAAGCTTCCTAGAGTTGTAGTTTGCATCTCTCTTCTTCGGGAGAGTGCACTCTCTGGCGAAGTGACCTGCTTTGCCACAATTAAAGCAGTTGTTGGTCTCTTTGGGGTTCTTGACCTCGGAACTCTCCGGGGCACGTTCTTTGTTCTTGGAGCTTGTAGTCCGAAGTCTGTTGGCTGAGGTTGAAGACTTCTTCTTGAAGTACTTCTTGCTCATCATTTGTCCAATGAGAGCTACTGCTTTCCAAGGGCTTTCATGTTCGGCTCTATGTCGCAGTCCAATTCATCATCCGACTCCGATGATGAAGGTGGCCAAACGATCTTTTCTTTTCTTGATCTTGTGCTCCTCTTCTCCGAGACTAAGGCAACCGTGTCATCGGTTTGTTTGCCATTCTGCTCTTTGATAATCTCTCGGATATCATCCTCATGTTGAGCTAGATTATCGAACACGGCTTGGACATCCAACTCTTCGAGATCTTTATTTTGTCGTATTTATGTGGATATTTTCTTCCATTCCGTGGGCAGAGAAGATAGAAATCTAATGTTTGTTTCCATGTTTGTCTTTGTTATTTCTATCCTCCTCATCTCGTTGAGAAGAGTGAGGTATCGTTGGTAGATTTCGTATAGGCTCTCCTCCGGCTTAGCTTTGAAGGAGTCGTATGCAGTGAGAATGTTCGCCTTCTTGGCCTTTATTCCAACTTCCGTCCTTTGCATCATCCTATGCAGCTCATCCCACATCCCCTTAGCCGATGAAAGGCTATCGATTTGTCTGTATATATCGTTGGGGATCCCTTACATAAGGGTATTCATGGCTACTGGATCAGCCTTGGCTCGAGCTCTTTCCTCCAGAGAGTATTATCTACGCTCCTTTAGTCGCCTAGAAGCTGGAATTACTGGAGTAGCTGTTTCGTCCCCGGGTACATGAACCCAGAACTGTGCCGGTCCCTCTTCAAGGGACTGCATTAGATTTTTGGCTTGATCCTTTAGTGCTATGAAATTCAGGAAGCGGCTTCTCCATGCTGTGTATTCGCCTCTTTGCAAGATCGGCGGACGGTTGTCATTTCCGAGTGAGTATGCATCCAAGTTTGTATTGTAGTGTTCGAGTTGTTGAAGGATCTTCGTTGATTGTTTTGAAGGATGAAAACGATGTAAAGTGCTTCACAAGTGACAAAATTAGTTAGTAGCGTTTGATTCAAAAATTAGATCGACAATTATTTTCGATTCAGTCTTTGAAGTTTGATCGAAATTAATTTCGTTGAAATAGAATGTATTTACTGTTCTCGTGCGAGAGATTTTGTCAGCGAGATATTTTACGAGCGAGAAAAGTTGCTCAAAATCATTCGGTCGAGAAAAATTTCTTGATCGTGAATTTATTTCGATCGTAAAGAAACAGTACGTTAGTAAGTTTCTCGACAAGTCAAAATAAATCCGTTGACTAGAAAAGTTTCTCGCGTATAAATGATTTTTGCCTGGTCAAACGTTAAAAGGTTTGACTGAAAAAGTTTTTCGAGTGAAAGTTGTTACGCATGCAAAGTCAAAATTGGTCTCTCTCGAAAAAGTTTTTCGCTGAATAATGCTCGAGAAATATTTTGAACTAAAATCGTTTCTGCTAATGACGATTCTAGCGCTGACTTCGTATTCTGACCGAGAAAAATTTTCGCGCCAAGTTTTTTGATCGAGAAACTAATCCGATTGCAAACCCTAGCGAGAAAAAATAGGGCAATCGAGAAAAATTCACAGAATACGATTAACACAAATTCGAGCAAAAACAGGGAATTAGACAGTGAAATTTCAGGTAATCGCTCGCAATCAAGTACTAATCACGCACGAACAAACAATTAAACACATTATGAAGCAAAATATATCGAATTTGATCAAAATTAGAACGTGTTCTTCATGTTCTTCGTCAATAGTAAAATTCCAGAATCAAGTTAATCTAAATTCGGAGTTCAAACTGCTACTGATCTAGTCGCAATGATCATTTATCACTTAATCTAGCACTGAAACATCAAATTCAAGTCAATTAAGCACATAATTAACCTATTAGATCGAAAAACTTTTCGCGCCAAATATGTTCTTCGATGGAACAGTGTTCGAAATAAAATTTCGATCCAATTCTAACAATTTACGATTCAAAACAGAACGAATCTGCTCTGATACCAATTGTTAGGTCCTCAGATTAACAACTATACGATCCTAGGCTAGAAACCACAGCAATTCGATCGTTTAGATGATCAATTGAATTCGATCGAAAAACTCAGAATAAGAACGAGAGAGAGAATTCAATTAGAGTGAGAAAGTTATTGTTGTTTCTCTCTCTAGAAATCGATTTGCAAGCCCTTCGGATCAATTCTCTAAACTTCCTCTATTCAGCTCAATTCATTTACAAGTATTTATACCAACAATCTTGGTATAAATATCGAACTAGTCATTAATCTAAAGACTAATACAAGTAAAGCCCCTAATTACAAGGACAACTAAAGAAATCAAGCACAATTACAAATGATATTCTACATTTTCGATAGGTACACTTGCATGTTGAGCGTAGGATATTTATCGATATTCGTTTTATTTATATTACTCTATCCGCTCGATCAGTAGAACCCTACGCTTCCGTTTTAAGTGCTCAAATCTTTGAAGTTTCAGCTCAACGGCTCCATTTATTTATTCCTCCTTCCGCCAGATCTTAGGATAATAGTCTTCAAGGTAAGGTGCCTTGATATTCTTGTTGTCCCAAGGAGTCTCAATCTTCTTATTCTCCTTGCTTCTCTTCCATTGGCTCGATGAAACAGAAGTCTGCCGCCGCCGCTCTTAAGAAGTTTCTGAGGCTCTCGATTCTTATTAGCCACTCCTCAGGCGGGACTCTTCTACTGGCTGGGTTCTCATTAGCCACTCCTTTTCTAAGATGTACTTGTCGATGTACACCAGAGGATCATTGGGCCGAGAGGTTGTGGTTGTTTGGACTAACTGGAAGGAAGTCCGTCTGAGGCCAGACTCGTCTCTGTCAAGGGAAGTTGTCTGGTTCGGCCCTACCAGAGCTTGTCTAGTTCCGAAAGACTGTTGTGGTTGTAGGTTGGATTACGAGGTATCGGCTTCATGACTTGGTGTTTTTCTGCGTCCTCGTCCACGACTGTGACCTGAGGATGTGGTCTTCTGCCTCTTAATCTCCCCCTCTAGATGATTTTGGTCGTCAGGATCGTCGTGAAGTCGTTTGGGGCGGGAGCCTTCTTCGCGAAAGCTAGTTCGTGGGGGCGTGTCGGGGTGCTCGATCAGCCTCTTGTATTGCGGTCTGTGTTCGAGCTCGTACAGATAGAAAACTAGGATGTCGTGAAGCTCGGTGAGAGGCATGGCGTATGAGTTTGGTGGTTGTGAGGCTTGTTGTGGCGAAAGGTGTGGTATGGGTGTATGTTGTGACGCCCGGGGCCGATGAGGGCGGGGAGTGATCGCCGGTGCCAGAGAGGTGCACGAACAAGGAGCGGCTCCTGGCAGGCTTCTAGGTGAAGGGGTACATGAACGAACCGATCCGACACCCGAATGAGAGGGGATCCTGAGACTGACAATGTATGGGCGTGTCAGACTAAGAATCGTATAAGAGAATTGATAGTACTACTCATATCACCAAGGTCGACCTACCTTTTCGGGAGTCCATCCGAAAGAACTTCAAAGTTAAGCGTGCTTGACTTGAAGCAATCTTGGGATGGGTGACCCCCTGGGAAGTTTGCCCAGGGTGCGTGTGAGCGAGGACGAAGCACGCTGAAAGGTTAAGTGGTGGTACAGTGGGGCCAGACTATTAGTCGGAGTGTGGTGGGCCCAACCCCATAAGTCCCGGTAGGGACGGATGCTATAGTGACACCCGGTATGGGACGGGATGTTACATATGTACAGTGGTTTCGTCCGACCCGTAATTTTGCCCTTGTCCAACGATATTGTGGCGAAAGGGCATGACGCTGATTTTATTATCGAACGCACTTGTCCAACGATATAATCTTGGAGTGTGGGGACAAGTGCGTTGATGGTCTTCTTGACATTTTCTGTGAGTGTGGGGACAAGTTCGTCGACGACCTTTTTGACTTCTTGGTACAGGACCTCCTTGGTGATGAACGGCGGTGATAACCTGCCAAAATCGTCATGTAAACGTTCTGTTGATACGGCATCAGAGTATGTGACTAATGCGTGACCTGCGCTTACTAAGGCAGGATTTCTAGACGACGATGCCGTTTTAGGTAGCGTCGCTATGGCCATTGTGGCAGGTGCACTAAGACCTACGTGGGTAACCCAGAGCCACTATGTCTTATCGTTGTCACCACACTCATTGGTTGAGTGAGTGGGTGGCCCGTTACTGCCATTGGAGGAAACATTGAGCGATGGGTCTTCCCATCCAATCCTCGAATGACATCCGTTATGGATGCGTCTATGGAAGTTACAGCTACGTTACATAGACCTAGAGTGCTCGTTGTTTGTCCTGAAAGGTTTGAAAATAAATGCATAGTTGGGACACCTATAGTGAGCAAAGAAGGTGCGGTGGTTCAGGGATTGTGGACCAACTTTATCTACATCGGCCGCCTCAGAAAAAGGTGGGGATGGTTGACTTGGTTCACCCTATGTTTTTGAGACATCGTTCTGTTGGGAGATGGATGAATGGACAGGTGGGGTCGACTCGCGCGCCAGTGGACTAGGTGTGGCGTCTGCTAGTTGGACTTCAAGCATGTCGATCTGTTCCTAGGGGTTCAGCCTTGTCTATGGTGGCTTGGGTGTCGGTTGGGGAAGGCATGGGCGATACTACAGGTTCTTCATGTGTTTGTTTTGTGCATGTTATGTCATATACACCATGGCCTTCATCATCAGATTCAATGTCTTCAGGGGATCCGCCGGGTGGATCGCTCATGGGACCCTCACGTTTGCTCAGTGGGCTCCTGGGTTGGGCTCGTGGGTATGCCGGAGTCGTTGGAGCAGGTCAGTTGATTTCCAAACGATACTTGACCATGACATCGTCTTTTTGAGTTTGAATGGCAAGGAATGTCAGGGTGGTTCGTTCAGAAGGTATTGAACGATGAGAGGCAACCACCTGATGAATGGGATGGCCTGAGGTTGTGCTGGTTTTGTTGTTGAGTGGGTCCACCAGTTCGTTCCAAAATAGTTGAGCAGCGATATTTTTGTTGAAAATTATGTCGTGGTAGACCTTCAGGACATGAATGTTGCACCTGTTGAACCCACTATGTTTGGGTGATAGGCACTTGGTGACAATTACGAAGAGTCTTCCATGGACAAGGAATCCCCACATCTTGTAGCTTGATAACTTTTGAAGGTCTAGTACGCGTCCAACTCTCTTGAGGTCGCGGATTAAATCGTTTTCTGAGGGGAAGGGTTCATAGTTTGCTTGAATTTGGATTTGAAGAGCACATCCTAGGATTGTCTTTGTAATAACCACATCGGTGCAACTGATTGTGGCCGTGAGTTTGAAGCTTGTCTTGATGTACATCCTTTCGAGGGTGCCCCAGATTGTTGTATGTAAACTTTGGGGACTGTGGTGTGAAGGGTGAAAGTAGGCCACAGAATGTGTCCTCTTAAAATTGCAAGAACAACTTCGTCCTGACACTTGAAAGTGTTCACGTCAAGGACGAATTTGTTGTCTTTTTTTGGAGCCATTTCTCTCGTTCGTAGATGGCATTTTGTGAAGAGGATGATGCCATTTTTATTGGACAAAAATAGAGGTAATTGTCAAAGAACATAATAGAAATGTCCAAATTTGTTGGTGTGTTCGAACATATCTAAGATTGTATTGCAATTTCGAATGTCTTGCAATCTCGAAAATTTTCTAAATAGTGAAAGAGGTTAATTATAATTTCGAAAGTAGTATAATTTCGACAATGAGTAAGTTGTTAAAATGATTACGAAGGATTGATGGTCGAAAAATTGAAATTCGAATGTATGATGTCTCAAAAAGTGCTTTTGCGATGATTGTTCGAAATTTTGTAAGTGTTGAATGGAGTTTTGAAACTGAAATTTGGTAAATTTTCTAAGTGTTGAACGAATTCGAAAATTTGGATTGTGTTTGAGTATTCTTCTAAGTGTTGAATACATTCTTCGAAAGGTGAGTTGAAATAATGTCCCAAAAAGTTTTCTAAGTATTGAACAAAATTTTTGAAAGCTGAAGTTGAATTGATTTTTTGAAAATTGTCAAAGGCTTGGAGTTTGAAAATCGTATACGCGAAAACTGAAGTTTCGAAACTTGATTGTCAAATTGAAAGCAGTTTATCGAAAGTAATTTTCCGAAAGCCCTGATTTGGTGATCCGAAAGGAAGTGGGGAATGAAGTTGCGAAAAAGTTTTGAAGTGTTGGAGTTCGAAAATGTTTTAAACTGAATAGTTTCGAAATTGATTCCCGGATTGAAAATAATTTTTCGAAATATAGTTTTTGAAAGCCATGTGTACAAAAGTTTTTCGAAAGAGTGTGATTTGCGAAGAGAGTTGAATGTGATGTGTCGAAAATATTTTAAGTGTTGAGTTCGAAAATCGATTTTCGAAGAAAGGTTATTGAGAGTGGACTTTCCAAATAAATTTTTAAATCCCTGTGAGGAATTTTTCAAAAGGAATGCAGTTTTGAAAAACGTTTAGCAAATGTAGATTTTCGAATTGAAGTTCAAGACAATTTGCGAAAGACATTTTGAAAGAATTTTGCGAAGGAAATTAGAAACGACTTATGAAAAGATTTCTCGAACCACTTTTTCGAAACGATTTTGTTAGGTCCTTGTTAGTCAACACAATCAATTCTAGACATAATTCTAAGGAAATCGATTAGAATTATTGAAAATGAAATTCAATCGAAAACCTTCACTTGAAGAACACGAGAGAGAATTCCTTTAGTGTGAGAAAGTTTTGTTGTTTCTCTCACTAGAATTGAATTTGGCAGCCTTTCGGATTGATTCTCTAATTTTCTGTTTTTTTCTCAATGTGTGTACAACTAATTATACCACAAACTTGGTATAAATATCAAACTAGTCCTAATATAAGGACTATTATACGTAAAGCCCCTAATTACAAGGACAACTAATGAAATCAAGCACAATTAAAATTGATACTCTACAATCTCCCCCTTCGTGCTTGATTGCCCTTCCGGTCCATTTGTCCTCGTCTGGCATAGTACGACCTGGGCAAGCCCAGCGCATGCTTATAACTCCTTAGCGTTTCCCTCACCTTCAGGCGCTCCTCGATGTCATCTAGCAATTCCATCAGGAGCAGCTGTTCTCTCACGAACAGATGTATTCTCAGCATCGTCTCTCGGTTGATTTCTTCCAACCTTTGCTCTATATCCTCCTGATGACTTTGAGCGTTCTGTCGCAAAACTCATGAATCTCAGCCTTCAGCATCAACCTAGTCTTCTTGATGATTGGATTGTGGTAGGTGATGCCTAGGACTCAGCTGATGTGCATATGATTGCTTGGAAGCCCTTCGATCTCAGATCTTTTGTGAGCGTTGCGGTCATGTTGACCTTCTTCATGTTGCTCTCCAGAGCCATCTGAAGGTCATGTGCAGTGAAGTACTTGACTTGGCGCATCACAAATCGGTAGTGCCCCTCGAGACCTTCTTTTTTGACGAAGCTTTGAGGACCTTTGTACTTCTCCACGTACAGCTAATAGAGGTTGTATACCTCGTCGGCAGGGAGGTACGGTAGATCGCTCTCACTTAATTCGTCTCGGGTTCTGTCCACTCGCTCGATAACGTAGGTTGGAGTTGGAAGACCTCCTTTGGCACGATAGACGCTGAGAAGCTGGCAGATAAAAGATAGACTCTGTATTGATTCCTTGCTTGCGCTTTAGTCATCTTCATCCTTACATCAGGTCCAAGTTGAGTCAGCATCCAGATATAGGTCATCATCTTCTGTTGATCCCAGTGAGAGATCCCTCTTAGCTCAAACTCGTTTGGCTTCTTGACCCTGTCTGGCGATCTTCAGATGTGTTCACGAACTTCTTCTAGGAAGGGGATTTCGATTTTTATGTTCCCCATGGCGTGTCGATCCGAACGGTCCCTGGCATTTGTCTTGTGGGGGAAACCGCTCATTGCGCGATCAACTCTGGTAGCCTTAGGATATCTTGCTGGTAATCTTCACCTTCCTGAAGTTCTTCATCTTCTATGAGCACAAGGTCTACCGAGGCTAGTGGAGTTCGCAGATGGGTACTGTGTCAGGATTTATGAGGTTGTGGGTGAGGATGGGTGTTGGGATTTGTGAGGGTAGTATGGGTTGAGGGGGTGTGAGGATGGGTTGTGATGAAGACGGCTCCGAGACGGGTGCTTTCCCACGATTTTGGCGGGACGTCTCGATGGCATTGTGCACGCTCTCCATAATTTTGTCTTCAAAATTCTTCAGCGCGTTACCGAGAGCGGCATGAAGTCTGTCTTCAGTCATGTACGGAGTGGACGCCTCCATTGTGGATGTCCAGGACGACTGATGTTGCCTGTTATCAACCCTTGAGCTAACACCGGCTCCTCAGGTTGGCCCGCAGTCACTTGAGGTTGTGACCGTTGAGACATCCTCCCAATCCTTGAGTCGAATCTTGAAGATTCTCCTCTATGGCTGTTGTGACAGGTTCAGTGGGAACCTGTGTATCAGACACCGGAGCTTCCGGTCCCCCCGTGACGTGCTACGGCTCAAGATTGAGCGAAGGGGGGTCCGCAATACTTGGACTGATAGCCGGCGCTGTGTCTGATGGTTCGGTGACGGTTTCGAAGAGGGACTCGAATGTTACACTCAATCGTCTCGGAGTCCTTCTAATCAACCGAATCTCCTCATCTGACACCGTGTCTGATGGGGTAGCCGTGTGAGGTGAGAGTCCTCGTTCTACATCCTCACTGGTTGGTTCCATCACCGGAGGCTCAATAGGTTGTATTGTTGAAATTAGAGCCTCTGTTTCTGGCGTAGTAGCCAGCGATGGTGAAATGTGCCCCGTTTCTGCCTCGGGCTGTGCTGCTAGAATACCTTCCTCAATAGGTTCTTTGAGCACGCCGACAATGATGGGCACTTCCATATGGAGCTCCTGATTTTGTTCTTCAGCTTCCATTTCAAGGGCCACTTCATCTATCATCATGACCTCAAGATCTGGTTGCTGAGTTGCTTGTATTGAGGGCTCCGGTTCAAGCTCCTGAGCCACTGCATCGATTATCGTGTCCTCAGGGCTTTGTTATTGGTGAGGGCTGACTGTGAAATCTGCGGGGGGGGCTCTGATCATCTGTTCCGTTGGATGATTCTCCCGGCAGTAGAGTTTGTAGACATCTCCCGAGGGGTCGGCGAGACATAGCAATTCGAACGGTATGGCCATTGATGGCTGGTCCAAGTACGTTAGTTTGGGGTGGTGAAAGAACTTTAGCCTAGGTGGCTGATAGTTTCCTCCCGGACGCAGACGAGGAATATTCTGCTCGTACATCTCCATGTATTGTCGGATGATGACGGAGAACCACCGGGCGTACGGCACATTCTTCGAGCGTTTATTTTCCTTCTGTCTGATCTGCTCGGCTAGATCATTCCAGATTAGTTGAGCGAAATCATAATTTCGTGAGAAGATGCTTCCATGGAAAATCCCCATAATGTAGCCGTCGCCTTTGTCGAAGCCGGCGTGCTTCAGGGATAGAAACTTGTTGATAATCCCAAACAATGTCTTCCACGGATGTGGAATCCCGTTGCTCTGCATTTGTGCGAGTTTGGTGAGCGGTGGACGGTATCCCATCTGGTGGAAGTCACGCACTAGCTCGGTATCAGTAGGAAGAGGGTCATAATTTGGGTTGTAGGGGAGGTCGAGGATAAGACCGAAGTCATTCTTGTTCATGTTTACGTGCCTCGTCCCTACCACCATTGTGAAGCTGTATGGCCCTTCAATAACGTGGCTCTTGATCATCCCCCAAAATTGTTGAAGGTACACCATAGGCACCGAGGCCGTCACCGTCAGTGCATGCCAAAGGAAATGGCCTTGTAGTATAGACACCATTATCTCATGAGGACACCGAAAGGACGTCATGTCGAGCTCGAAGTTGGTGTCCTGTACATTGAGGTACATGTCCATTTCGTAAATGTGATTGTATGTGGGATAGTGATCCATCTAAAATATACACATGAAATGTAAATCATTAGTTCAAGAATTATAATTTGAGTCGAATTTAGACTTTATCAAACCATAATAATGGATTATGTCATATTATGTTTGATGGATTTTGCACATAGATCACACGGAGTCAATATTAAAGAGGTAATTTGAATTCAACATAAGCATGTAAGTTCGATGAAGTATTAAAAATATTTCTAAATGTTTAAGTATTGTTCACTCCGTTCTTTTTGTCGCGTGAGAATTGAAATTCTCAATTTAATTTTCTAAGTGCAATTTTTTAATACAATTCTCCGTGTTAATTTGTGATCGAGAAAAATTTTATTCGCTAAGGGGAGCTATAGTGAAAAGGACTTAGAAATTTTCCAAGTGTTGAACTTAACGCGTGATACTATAGCCGAGAAATTTTACGATCGAGAAAAATTTCCGTGTAAATTTACGATCGAGAAAATCAATTTCCGCATAAATTTACGATCGAGAAATTTTTCACGCATGAATAAAATTTTCGCTGTGAAAGTTGTCGAGCGAGAAAGTATTTTGATTGTAAAATAGTTTTTCGCTGTGAATTTTACGATGAGAAAATTGTCAACGAGAAGTCAAGTCAAACATCGAGAAAATTTTCGACCGATCAAAATTTTCGCTGCGTGTTTTTACGATCGAAAATTTTTATCGTCGAAAAATTAATTTCATCGCCGCTAAAATTTTCGACCGAGAACAAAATTGAAATCAAAATTATTATTTGCGATTGTAAGTTTTGCGCTCGAAAACTTTAAAGAAATCTATTTACTTTGTTCCTTTCAGTATCTTTGCCTCTCGCATAAAATCAAATCGAAATTTCTCGATGGTAATTATTTTTCGATCTACGTTATTTATCTAGACGACTAAGTCAACAAGTTTTGCGATCGAGAATCTTTTACGAAGCAAACAGTAACGCAATCAAATTAAAATTCGATTATTACTGCTTTCGAGCGAGGAAGTTCTTCGACGCCATCAAATGTTTAAACTCCAGTTTTAGTCTATCTTCCAATCGAACGCAGAAAATCGAAGTAATCAACCATTATCCGTCCATGAAACTTCTAAACTATCTTATTACGCAGTTTTTAACCTAGATTATGCATTGAAACTGGTCTTAAAACACTGCAAACTAGCATTCGAGTTTCCATATTAAGAACAGACGAGAAATTATCACATAATCAAGCGAAAGATTGCAGAAAGTAGATATAAACGAGTTCAAATACACTGAAACCCCTAAGAATGTCGAATCTACCTCTTAAAGACGAAGATTTGAAGAAAAATCGAAAGATAAGAGATTTTTTTCGTTCGTCGTTTTGAGAGAAAAAGTTTTTCGCACGAGAATTTTGACTGTTGAATTTGGCGATTGAGGGTTGTGCGTGTATTTTTTGACTGCAAGTATTAATTTCTTTAATGGGTTGATTATACGTTTTCGTCACTTAAGAATATTTAGGCCCGTTGCTATTTGCGATCGAGAAACTTACGATCGAGAAATTTCCTATAGTTACTATTTAATTTTCCTCGCGACAAATTTTGAACGAAAATTTTCATTTGGATCCTGTTTAATTTTCGCTCGATATTATGCAAACGAAAATTACAACTTGGTCCCAAATAAATTTTTGCTCGAGAATCAGTAAAGGAAAATTACAAATTTTGCCCAAATTTCAATTGCTTCCCCTACATGTGAAAATAAATGCAATTAACTCCCTGTAATTCTGATTGATGATATCTGGCTCCGTCTTCTCATTTTATAAATATGCAAGACTTAAAGCAACAGATGTCGAAAATATTAGAGTTAATTTTGGAAGCAATGATTTTTATTTTATTTGTTTCCCCTAAAAAAAATCGAGATAGAATGGTTAAAATCAAATTCATAAAAAGACGTTAGCTATCACAAATTTTAAACAGCCAACAAGTTTTATGCCAAATACTCCAAGTCTTGAAGAATTCTTGACCTCCGCATTGTTTCTGCAACACTTAGAGGAGGTCATTAAAAATATCTGGAGCTTTAAGGCATAAATTTGTAAATGCTACCCCTGAAAAATGCAACAAAAATTGAGATACGCGAATTCAACACATTTTAGACTAGATACACGTTCCCCTATACATGTAACTTTCATTTTCGCGCGAGGGTATGAGCAAAAATAGATAATCACATTTAAACAAGTCAATGCTATGAAATATAAAATTTCATTTCGAAATATGCGATTGTTATGCGATTTTTTTTTATAGTGAAGTAAATTTTCAGTAAAAATATCATATATCCATATATATATATATATAATTTTTCATAAGCATATTAATATTATTAATAGTATGGGGTCGGATTATTTTGCTACGATCATTGCCATGCCTAAAATTTCACAAGACACTTGAAAAGATCACATACCGTCAAGTCATGTCGTCAAACTAAAGAGTCCTAAGTTCATAGAATGATCCATTTCGACAAGTCTCACTGGGTTCACTCTAGCACTCGATTATTTTTACCTTGGGATGATTATATTTATATCACTCTAGTCAACACAAGCAATCTTAAGTCAATTTACCTGTGATCGAGGCATTTTTAATCATTTCACCTTTTGCAAAAGATCATCGAAGTGGAATCATAGAGTGTGAAAGGTTTTAATTTGGCGCTGACTAAGAAGGGAAGGTTTTGGAATTGTGGACTAAGGATCTTCTTCCTTTTCTTCGTCGTTCTCCTCCTTTTTGCCGTTTTTCTCTTATTGTCTATCTTTCTCATCCTTTAACGATTTTTGACTTAGTCTGCACTTGCTCAAGCTAAAGCTCCGCTTCTCTACGAGGCTGAGAGATTATCTAAGGCGAAGATCTTCTTGTTTGTTCTCGGGCCGATACCGCACTCCTTTTCTCTTAATCCCTAGTGAGGTTTCAGAGATTATCGACTTGAAGAAGTTTGCAGTTGTGGATTCAAGCCCAAGACCGCGCTCCTCTTCTCGTTGTCTCGATATAAGACCGCATTATCGTTGGAGAAGTTCACTTCGTGATGCTCCTCTTTCCAGCCGTTTTGACGAGTGTACGAGATTATCGATGGAGAAGTTCACAGCAAGATCCATGCCCCCTTCTCATGATATGAGATTGTGATAGTCAAGGGGTAGGTTCTTTTGGACTGATTTTTGTGCGTTGAGCATTCTTCGTGTGCGTTTTCCACCTTCTTTTGTCATCTTTTTCGTTGTCGTCTCGTTTTCTCCCCCTCCTTTTCTCGATTGAATATCCCATCTAAGACTTAGTTGTTCGGTTGAAGGCTCAAAGGATGTTCAAGTGAAGAAAAGGATATCGGAGAAGGCTCAAAAGGATGACTAAAGGCTATATTAAAGAATTGAAATTTTCTATATGTAAGGCCAAGTGAGAAATTTCCCAAGTGCTCTAATCATTTTCCTAAGGATCTAACGAAAGGTGACTATGAAGCCAAGAATCACTGGTTAAGACAATCAATTGATGTGTGACTCACTCAAGAATAAATCAATAGAAAGGAAAAAAACAGGCCAGAATCCTCACTTATGTAAAGTGGCTTTGTGTCTAGTGGAGCAAACTAAATGAGCTTAGACACAAGAATGCGACTTAGACTGACAAAATTAAGCAAGTAATCAGTCGCATGCCAGGGAAATGCAATTGTGACATAGATCGAGGCTCGATCTAGGGGTGGGCATCGGGTCGGGTAGTCGGGTATCGGGTAGTTCGGGTCGGGTAGTTCGGGTTTGGGTTAAGATTTTCAATACCCGAACCCGACCCGATTTACGGCGGGTACCCGCTTGTCGGGTATATATCGGGTTCGGGTACCGGATTTTTAATTGGGATATGACTAAAAATATTATAATTCAATAATATTAAAATATCCATGTTATATATTAATATAACTTACAATATTTGGATATTTTGTTTTCAATAAATATAATATATACATATTTTATATGTTTATTTATAAATTTTGAGAATATATTTAAAATTTTTATGATGATTTATGTATTGATATAAAATATCAGATGTTAATTATACATTTAAAATAAGAAACTAGTCCGAATATTATTTAAAACTTTAACATCACTCAAGTTATATATTGATATCTAAATATGTATTATATATGTTTTTAATGTATGTACATAACTAATAATTTTTTTTTTTAAAAATATATCGGGTACCCGAATTGTTGGGGATGTGCCCTCGGAATGCCATTCGAGGATGTAATGAACAGGGCATGTATTTAATAATCGATGTATTTTCGCCTGTATTTGAATATTGTATTCTTATACTTGATAATGGAATTTATATTTTTATATTAATTCTTCAAAGGCATATTATTTATTTACCTATTAAGTCTCATTAGGCATCCGGTGAGATGGTAAATAAAGAAAACCCATATATCGTAAGTATAGTCACTGAGTCTCGTGGGATGAGAGAGGGGGCACCAGTGAGCTATTATTCTTCGATATTAAATTAGTCCATAAGTCTTAGACCTCAGTAGGGTGACTGAGCGTCAATTACGACTTATTTGTTGATGACTCTTAAATGGTTGTGCCAACCATTCGCTTGGGAAGCGGGAGGTCATAACATTGGTATGAGTTGAATCAGGGGATTAACTTGTACTTGGACACGACTCGTAATCGACAATCACATGGGCCTTATCGTTACTCTGGGAAGTGTCAATGATTGATTGATTGACTATAGTAGTGTCCGTGGACCTTAGACTGAAAGGTCTTTGACGGAGTTGACTTCGGGGTCTTGACTTGTCACTAGTTTGCTAGGCCCGCTTTGTTTGGTGATGAACATGGGTCGGCGGCGACATGCGGTCTTGACAACGAAGGGTACCTGCCGTGCTTAGACTAACGTGAGGGATTCACTGTCTCGTTAGTAACCGAGATATATGTCTTATGCATATTTGGGGACGGGAAATTACAAAGTCTTCGGCCGAAGCAATAAACTGACTCATGTGGGACGTGGAGAACAGTTTAGTAATTTCGCCAGTCACGAATTCGTCATAGTGTCGAGTCTAGTGAGTTTGACGTAACCATGACTCTCACTCGACCGGGACATTAGTGAAGGGTCTATACGTACGACGATAATCTATAGTCGGTTCGTAAATTATGAAGATCGTACTCAACACGGGATCTATTCGGTACCACGGGATTGGCTAGGTGCTTACCGAATTCTTGGATTCCTCCCTTGCCGGGTTGAGACGAACCAAGAGAGTCGGGCTTAAAAAGGATCACCGAGACAGTATCTACTAATATGAGATGTAAATTAATTTAACGGTCTTAGAGACGTTAATAAAATACTAAATATATGTTTTAGAAACTATATTTACATGGACGGATATTTACGGAACGATAATGGTAAGAGTTGAAGTGTAAATAGGGTTCACAATGACAAGCAAGGCTTGTCACGGTTGTGAAGCCCATCTGCAAAGTTGCAGTAGCTTCAAAAATTCATATCTCACAATCTAGACCTCGTATTGAGAATCCATTTGGTCAGAATCAAGACTGATGAGTCTTTTAACTATGGTTAAAATTTCAGGTCAATCGGACATTGTTTACCCCTCGATCTGATCTAAATTCAAAACTGCCGCAAAGCTGTCAAAGAGTCACGGCCGTGAACACATTGCACGTGGCCGTGACGAGCGGCAGAGGCTGAGTTTTGACCTCGACATGGTCACGGCCGTGACCATTATGACCCAGGCCGTGAAGGGTGTTGTCACGGCCGTGAATAGGCTTGTTTCAGGCCGTGACGAGCGTCGGTTTGGCCAAATTTAATCCAAATCAAGTCCAAATTCATTCCTTGTTCTTATGTTAGACATATGGGACATTATTAGGTCATTTAGTGACATAATAAAAGGGAATCTAACACCTTTTGAGTCATGTAGGACATGATCTCATTTGGATTAAGTTAAAAGTCATTTTCTTGGTTTGGAAATGGACTTTTAATATATTTTCTTAGAGAATTTCGTCCATAATTTTAATTAAGCTCTTTCTCACTCTATCTTTGAGTTTTAGAGAGAAGTGAGAGCATTTAGGGTGATCTTTTAGAAATCCCTAAGTGTTTGTGAGTTTTAGAAATCACACACATACATACACATCTCTACACAACACTCCACACCATCTCTAGCCATCCTTGGGGTGGTGTTGGTTTGTGGTACTTCACGGGGTCGGCGTGACTCTCTTCAGCACAGTTCGTGAGCTAGGGAGCTAAGGATCTTCGCGACGAGGGTAATGTTCTAAACCTTAATACGTGTATACATGCGTGATTTTCTTTATACCGAGTTTGATCTTGTGGCGGGAACGAGGAAATTTTTGAAATTCACTCGTTCCAACGGGGAACCTGGGAGACCCTTTCAATACTTCCGCTGCGTCCGGGGCAAGGCCTCGGGTCACCCGGGGTTTCCCAACACGAATAACCCGATCGGGTAGTAAATTACTACCCGATACCCGACCCGCTTAACAACTATCGGGTATCGGATAACCCGAGACCCGAAAAGTAACCCGAACTACCCGACCCGAATTACCCGAACCCGATCGGGGTGGGCGTTCGGGTTCGGGTATTCGGGTCGGGTAGTTCGGGTTATTTTTCGGGTATCGGGTTATCCGATACCCGATAGTTGTTAAGCGGGTCGGGTATCGGGTAGTAATTTACTACCAGATCGGGTTATTCGGGTACCCGATATATTTTTTTTAAAAAAAATTATTAGTTATGTACATACATTAAAAACATATATAATACATATTTATATATCAATAGAGCATTAAAAAAAATTATTAGTTATGTACATACATTAAAATCATATATAATACATATTTATATATCAATAGAGCATTAAAAAAAATTATTAGTTATGTACATACATTAAAAACATATATAATACATATTTATATAATCAGGATACCCCTAAAGATTTTTTCATTCCCCTATATTATAGGTATATGTATAGTTTATTATTATTATTATTATTATTATTATTATTATTATTATTAGTTATTTATTTTAGTAATTTTATTATCACGCAAGATAAGACAAATGACCATGGAAAACACATAGAATAGAGCATGTGATAGCACAGAAGATCAGGTAATGCACATATCACCGAAGATTCAACATGCCTAATTTTCCGACAATGAATTGGAATCGTTTTTCATCCAATGCCTTGGTGAAAATGTCGGCTAGTTGATATTCTGTGTTCACAAAGTACATGTCAATGGTGCCTTTTTCTACGTGATCTTTGATAAAGTGATATTTAATGTCTATGTGTTCGTGCGTGAATGGTGAACAGGATAGCACGTAATTGCTGAGTCCGCATCCATACTATCTGGGAGCAACAGCTGGCGGCTGCGACGTATTCAGCTTCAGCCGTCGAAGTTGAGACACAATTTTGCTTTTTGGATAGTAGACTAGCTTTTCGCCTAGAAATTGAGCGCCACCGGAGGTGCTTTTCCTGTCCATTCGGCAACCTGTATAATCAGCTTCCGTGTAGCCAATAAGTTGGAAGTTCGTGCCTTTAGGATACCATAGTCGTAAGGTAGTCGTGCCCTTAAGGTAGCGAAGAATACGCTTCATCGCGAGCATGTGGGATTCTTTGGGATCGTCTTGGAAGCGGGCACAAAGACAAGTGGCAAACATGATATCCGGCCGACTAGAAGTGAGGTAGAGAAGAGATCCAATTCTGCTGTGATAGAGTGTCGACCGATTTTCCTGTGGGATCGGCATCCACCTTGCAACTTGTTGACATGGGAGTGCTGAGAGGCTTGCTCTGATCTTGATGGAACCTTTTCAGGATGTCCTTAATATATTTGGTTTGACTGACAAATATCTCATCATCGAGCTGCCTGACTTGAAGTCCTAGGAAACATGCATCTCTCCCATGTGGCTCATTTCGAATTTACTTTTCATGAGATCTCCAAACTTCTTGCAAAGCCTTGGATTTGTTGAATCGAAAATGATGTCGTCGACGTAAACGACCATCAGATCCTTGGCTTGCCATTTGATGAAGAGGGTCGTATCAATTGTTCCTCGAATAAATCCAGACATTACAAGGAAGTCACTCAGGACATCATACCAAGCATGTGGGGCTTGTTTTAGTTCGTAGAGAGTTTTATCCAATCGATAGACGTGATCGGGATGTTTTTGATCAACGAAGCCGTCTGGCTGAGCGACATAGACTTTTTCTTTAAGTACGCCATTGAGAAAGGCGGTTTTAACGTCATTTGATAGACCTTGAAGGCTTTATGAGCCGCGTAAGCCAATAAGAGACGAATGGCTTCAATTCGGGCAACAGGAGCATACTTTTCGTCGTAGTCAATGCCTTCCTGTTGGTTGTATTCCTTAGCAACTAATTGTGCCTTGTTCCTGATCACTTCGACATCTTCAATCTTTTTATTCTTAAATACCCATTTTGTTCCAATGATGGTTTTCCCATGCGGACGGGGTACTATTTCCACACTTGAAGACGTTCGAATTGGTTGATTCCTCTTGCATTGCAATAATCCAATCCGGCTCTTGTAGTGCGTCTGCTACCTTAGTGGGCTCATTTTGGCTTAAGAAACAACTGAAAAGATTGTGTTGATGTCGTGTCCTTATTCCGCTCGAAGGATCGCCAATTATCTGACCAACGGGGTGAGCTCTAGTCCACTTGCGCTCATGTGGCAAAGCTGAAGATGATGCATCAGCCAGTTTTGGATCTAGATTTTCAATTATCTCCGATTGTTCATTAGTGTGAGGAAGTTCCAAATCTGCACTGGGAGGGAGAGACTCTGATGATTCTTCCTCAACACTCACGGTAGGTTCTTCATTGTTTTGTGGCAAATCTGAATCGGGTGAGGTAGTGACTGTTGAAGAACTTGGTACATCGGCCTCGTCGGGTGTATGATTGATGGTGACTGGCGGATATAGAGGCTCAAAGAAGGAATCCAAGTCTTCTAACACAAGTCTTAGCGCTTCATCTGGCATTGATTGCTGAGTTGTTGCCATCTTCTGTCGGCTTTGTGCCAACACACCAGTGAATACGGGTTCTGAGATGTTGTTTTCAGAAGCCAACGAGTTGAGCACGGGTCCTGAACTGTCTTGTTCAGAAGCCATATCGTTCACCTCGTGAAAAGTGACGTTGTAGCTTTCCTTAATCGTGCGGGTGGACTTGATGTATACTCGGTACGCTTTTCATGTTGAAGAATAACCGACGGAAGTTGCTTCGAATGCTTTAGGGTCGAACTTTGCACGTTGCTCTCTGTCGTTCGCCACAAAGCACACCCGAAGACTTTAAAGAATGAGATGTTGGGTACTATCTTATTTACAATCTCGTACGGAGTTTTGTTGAAGCGTTTGTGAACCACCGTCCTGTTTTGGGTAAAACAGGCGGTATTTACTGCTTCAGCCCAAAGAAAGTGTGAAATGCCAGAATGGATCAGCATTGTACGAGCGGCTTCCACTAGAGTTCTATTTTTCCTTTCAACGACCCCATTTTGTTGAGGTGTTTTTGCGGCTGAGAGTTGTTGACTTACTCCAAGTTTCTGATAAAACTCACTGAGATATTGGTTCTTGAACTCAGTGCCGTTGTCTGTTCGAATAACTTTAATAGTCTGTTACAGCAGATTCTGAGTAGTGTTCGCAAAGTTGATAATCAAGTCCCCTGTCTCATCTTTGGTTAGGAGGAACTTTGTCCAAGTGGAGGAAGAGAAGTCATCAACGATTACTAGCACGTATTTGCGTCCACTGATACTCTGTGTCTGCATTGGCCCACAGAGGTCCATATGGATTAGTTCCAATGGTCGAGAGGTAGACGCAATTTGCTTGACTTGATGAGATGCTCGCTTCATTTTTCCTAATTTTCTAAGTTAGTAATCTTAGTGGTAGCTTCGGTTATCCTACAATTTAGGGTGGCTTTCTCATTGAGATTCATAACTAAGTAATTGTAGTTATTTGCTAGCCTATCTTCTAATTCCTTAATCTTTTCGCTATGCTGTCCTATTTGAGGTTGACTAGTCTCTCTAGAATGTAGGCTCTTGTAAGTTCTTCTATTTTAGCACTAGAGCTTCTAAGTTCTGTTCCGAGACTATTTATCTTCTCCTGAGACCTAGAAAGTTTATCCTCTACTTCCTTAATACTTTTCTGCTCATGTTTCATGTTAGCATATTGTAGCACCCGGGTTCCCCGTAAGTCTTTAGGGCCAATAAATTTGCATACCTGTTGAATGCAATTATGTGCATTTCGTGCAATACTATGTGCTCGTGTGAATTATGTGAAATCTGCATGAGATGTGTGCTTAACTTATTCGGCGGGAATTAGTGCATTTAAATTATGCCATGTGATTTCAAATTTAATTATGAATTTTCGAAATCAGGATTATGGAATTGAATTAATAATAATAATAATAATAATAAAAAAAAAAGAAGAAAAATGAAAATGGGCTAGTCTAAATGTAAATCTAGGCCCAAGAAGAAATTTAACATTGGCCAAAACACCTAATAAAGATCATGGAGACAAAGCTCCTTAAATTGAGGAAACCTCACGTCAACCAAAGTCCTACCAACCCATACCCTTTGTTAATATCTACCTAAAACTATTTTTATTACACCCAACGTGGTGATGAGGAAGAAGCAAACAATGAGTTACTTCTCACACTAACAAAAACGTGAAGAAGAAAGAAGGGAGAGATCGAGGCTTAGAGCTTGAAGAGGTATGAAAATTCACCAAGTCATTTACGATTCAAGCTCGTGATTTATGTTTATTAGCTTGCAAGATAAGTTATTAGTTCGAAGTTTGCAAGCTTCCTTACCTTAGAGTTGCGTCATTAACTTTATATAAACATGTTTAGGATGATAAAGTACGAAAATTTCATGAATTAGTATTGGTGCAATTTAGGGATAAATCTCGTGGTAGTTTGGTTCTAAGAGTTTGATTTTAAGACCTAAGTGCCGAGACTTACATGTTTAGGGGTTATTAAACACGGAAGATGATTTTAGGATTTGAATCCTTACTTAGCTCGAATTTTAGGGTCTATTACTTTAACATGAGACGATCTTGAGTAGGTCTTAGGCGTGTTGGTAAAGAAAGCCTTAGGTTATATGAATTCTGGGTAGAGAAGATGAGTTTAGTTCGATTTGAGGGTTTCAACATTAAGAAGGTCGGGCGATTTGTTGAGCAACGAAAAATTCGGCGAGACGTAAGAATAATGCATGTTAAATCGGGCGATTTGCGTGCGATTCTGAAAAATGGCCAATCGGGCGATTTGAGTAGCTTGAGGAACCTTCGGCGAAATCAACGTGGCTTATGCAAATCGGGCGAAACCCTTGGAGCGATCAGAAGCGATTGTTACTATGCATGGAATCGGGCTGACGTCAGGGTGATGAAAGCGCGCGGCGAAACCCTCCTCACACGTGCAAATCGGACGAACTCAAGTGCGAGACCGAAATCGGACGATTTCCACACCTTGAATACCCTAAATCGGCCGAATGCTTCAACCATTTCGTGCATGGAGTCGGGCGAAAAGAAGATGACGTCACGATGATGAAAAAGAACGGCGATTTATAAATCGGCCGACAGAAATTCCATGCGATCGAATCGGGCATTTCACATGCAAAGAAAATCAGGCAAAATCAATTGCCATGCAAGCCGCACAAATCGGGCGATTCATGCACGGATGAAATTGGCGAAATGTTAAGCCACAATAGTGCAAATCGGGCGACTTCACCCTACGAGGATCTCGGCGATTTCAGCTAGACAACACATTTGTCGGGCGAATGGAGGTTCAATTAACACTTAGCGAAATCGGGCTTCAATTTGAGCGAAATTAGAAGCTTTGAAATCGGGCGAATCCGATTTCACTTAGGAGCCAACTCCGCCGATCTTTACATGTACTATGAATTACTAATTTGAAATTTGTCTAGGAATGGAGGCTTAGGATGTTATGGAAAAAGGGGTCCAGTACTAACTCACTTGAGAATTATAGGCTATAATTGGGTTCGACTTAGCCTAGACTAGAATCGAACGATTTAGGATTCTAGCAAAATTAATGAGGTCCGATAATTCAGTTCGACCTAAGTGTAATAAAGGCGTAATACTAATACGATAATATTTATGTTTAAAGGTCGTACGTTAGGAGCAAACGGGGAGAATACCAATTACGCTTGGACGACAGGTAAGTAGAAGTCCAACTACGACACACAACTTGTTTTACGTGCCTAATTTGCGTGACTATGTGCTTACGTGGTTTCATGAAGTAGTAAATTGATTAAAGCATTTAAATGTGGTAAGTCTACGTTGCATTTACCTGCATCAGCATATGCATATTCACGTGCACACACGAACTCGTGAGGGAGGGTCGTGGGATTGAGTGTGCGTAATAAGGTGTCGCTTGTACGCGACGAGGACTTGCCGATGTGGGCAAGGGTGTCGACTCGTAGTTGAGTCAGGGGCTGTCTCCTATGCTACCAGGGCGGCGTTTTAGCGTCGTCGTACTATTATTTTAGATATATATATATTGATATCCTATGGATAGGATTTGGGCATGGCCCGTGGCGGTAAGGTGCGACCTGGAGGGTGCGACCTGAGGGTGTAAGCGACACAGGGTGGACCCCTGGTGTAGGCGACCTCAGCGTGGGCTACTAGCGTGAGCGACCGCCGGACAGTTGGGGACGACCGGGATTATATGGCGACCTAGGGGAACGATGTGTATCCTAGGGTTCGGCCATCCGGCGTGGACCGCTGTCGTGTTGTCCCTGAGGGACGTGAGCTCTTGTGGTGCATAGTGAGATTAGCCGAGGGCCCTGAGTGACATTAGTCTGAGTACGTTGGTACGGATGTTATATGCATCGGCGCGGTTTGCCATTGCGAGTGTTATATGCATCGGCGCGGTTTGCCGTTGCGAGTGTTATATGCATCGGCGTGGATTGCCTTTGCGAGTGTTATATGCATCGGCGTGGATTGCCTTTGCGAGGGTTATAGGCATCGGCGCGGATTGCCGATGCGGGGGAGTGACACGTGCACACATGCATGATTTCTGCTTACTGAGCCTCGGTGGCTCATTCCTTACGTTGTGTGTTGTAGGCACCGGCGATCACGGTATGTGACCGCGTCTTGAAGGCAAGGCCAACCTTTTGGAGCTTCGTGCTGCTTTTGGGGGTGGACGTGTGTGTGTGGATGACGACCTGTGAGGCCGGGCGCATAGGAGCTTTTGCTGTGCGACACACCTTCGCCGTTGTAGTTAGACCATGTCTGGAACCTGATGTTCGACATGCATTCTTTTGTCTTGTATAGAACAATGTTTCATTCGATATATGAAAAATGAAAAATTTGTACGCGTTTTCGGTGCACTTCTTTATTTGCAAACTCGCTAGGCACGTAGAAATGCGCTAGGTTAGGCGGTTAGGAAGTCGGGTCGTCACAGGGTGGTATCAGAGCTTCGGTCACAGGTTCTGTAGACTGTCCACACACACACACCCAAAAGAGCGGAAGCGGCCTTGCAAGTAAGTGTTCAGTCTATGTGAACTTCTATGTTGTATAATTTATTGGCCATAGGATAATCAGGATAGGGTGTGAAGATGGTAAGAACGAGAGGTGAGTCGAGTGGTGGCGACGACCAGAACAGGGGAAACACGGCCCCTCCCGACAATCGGGATGCAACGATTTTCCAACTGACGGAACTAGTCCGCCAGCAGTCGGCGCAGATTCAACAGCTTATTCAGCAGAATACTGCTAATGCTGGGTCAACTCAGACGGAAAGGACTGAGGTGGTGGGAGAACGATTCCGAAGGTTGAACCCACCGACCTTCGAGGACACAGCTGACTCGACAGCGGCTGAAGACTGGTTAAGGACTCTCGAGAGCATGTTCGTCTATAGCAGGGTTCCGGAGGCGGAGAAAGCCCTCTGTGCTGCGTTCCTACTACGAGGGAGCGCAGGACACTGGTGGGACACCATCATGGTGTTGGAGAACCCCGCTACGATGAGCTGGGAAAGATTCAAGGAGTTGTTCAGGGGCAAGTATCTCACCGCCCCTATTCGAGCACAGCGCCTGAATGAATTCATCAATCTCAGGCAGGGGCCCATGACGGTGGCCGAATACATAAGGAAGTTTGAGCAGCTGTCCAGGTTCGCTGCTCACATGATCAGCACGGAAGCTCTAAAGGTCGAACGCTTCCTGGAAGGATTGAAGCCTGAGCTCTACAGGGATGTGAGCATGGCGGGAATTCAGGGAGCGACTTACTCTCAAGTAGCAGAGAGAGCTATGGTCGCTGAACAGGCGGAAGCCAGGATCTTAAAGGCACAAGAGGCCAAGCGCAAGTTCGCGCAAATGCAAGGAGCGCAATGGAGCGGAGGAGACCAAAAACGGCAGTTCGTGCCTAAAGGGGGCAAGAAGAAATTCCAGAACAGGCCTCCTCAACAGCCTCAGGGGACGACGAACCGACCTCCAAATCCAAACCAGAACCAGGGAGCAGTGCAGGGCCCATATTGCCAGAGGTGTGGGAAAAGACACTTTGGGAACTGCAACATGCAAGTCAACACCTGCTTTAGATGTGGGAAGCCGGGCCATTTTGTGAGACAGTGCCCGGAGGGTGCTTCGGGAAATCAGACCGGGAGTCAGGCAGGACCTCAAATGGTGCCAGCTCGGGTGTACACCATCACATCCGAGGAAGCAGAGAACAATCCGGAGGTGGTAGCAGGTATCCTACTAGTCCACCAAACTCCCGCGTGCATTCTAGTAGATTGCGGGGCGACCCACTCGTTTGCGTCCGTGAAGTATGTGATGAAACTCGGGATAACGCCTGAGCGAGTAGACTACGAGTATAGCGTAGCAATTCCAAGCGGGGCACCAACTAGGACTAGCCAAATGCTAAGAAATTGCCCGGTCCTAGTCGGTAATAGGGAACTACCTGTAGATTTGATAGTCATCCCGATGGACGACTATGAGGTGATCCTCGGGATGGACTGGCTCTCAAAGTACGGAGCAGTGATAGACTGTAACCGTAAAGTAGTTACATTTAGCTTAGAAGGGGAAGAACCTTTCACCTTCAGGGGAATAATGAAAGGGAGAGGCACTCCGAGGATATCATCCTTAAAAGCTCAGCGATTAGTCAATTCCGGATGCGAGGCATACCTGGTATTCGCACTGAAGGCGGACGAGAATACCCCCACGAAACTCGAAGACGTACCCGTGATTAAGGAGTTCCCGGACGTATTTCCAGAAGATCTGCCGGGACTACCCCCAGACAGAGATATTGAGTTTACGATTGACTTGGTGCCGGGAGCAGCACCAGTGTCTAAAGCACCATATCGATTAGCGCCAACCGAACTGAAGGAGTTGAAGGAACAAATAGATGAACTCCTACAGAAAGGATTCATTCAGACCAGCTTTTCTCCCTGGGGAGCGCCAGTCCTGTTCGTACGAAAGAAGGATGGCTCGATGAGACTGTGCATAGATTACAGGGAGCTCAACAAGCTGACGATCAAGAATAAATATCCACTACCCCGAATAGACGACCTCTTCGACCAATTACAAGGCGCCACAGTATTTTCTAAGATCGACTTGAGGTCGGGTTACCATCAACTGAAAATCCGCAAGGAAGACATTCCCAAAACGGCGTTCAGTACCAGATACGGGCATTTTGAATTTTTAGTTATGCCCTTTGGACTGACGAACGCACCGGCGGCCTTCATGGACCTAATGAACCGGGTGTTCGAAGCCTATCTAGACAAGTTTGTAATTGTATTCATAGATGACATCCTCATCTACTCCAAGACAGAGGAAGAGCACGAACTACATCTACGAGTAGTGCTAGGAGTATTGAGGGAGAAGCAGCTCTATGCAAAGTTCAAAAAGTGTGAATTCTGGCTGGACCAAGTAGCATTCTTGGGACACATCGTCTCGGGAGCAGGAATCTCGGTGGACCCGAGCAAAATTGAAGCAATTAATGATTGGCCACAGCCGACCAACGTAACGGAAGTACGGAGCTTCCTAGGCTTAGCAGGCTACTATAGGAAATTCATCAAGGATTTCTCTAGAATCGCCTCTACGCTGACAAGGTTGACTAAAAGAACACGCCTTTTCTATGGAACGTGGAGTGTGAACGAAGCTTCCAAGAACTGAAAAAGCGGCTTACTACAGCCCCAGTGCTGACGATACCCACGGGAACAGGAGGGTTCTCTGTGTATAGCGACGCCTCGAAGAACGGGTTAGGATGCGTACTGATGCAGAACGGTAACGTGGTGGCTTACGCCTCACGACAACTAAAGGAATACGAAAGAACTATCCTACACACGACTTGGAGCTTGCGGCGGTAGTCTTCGCTCTCAAGATTTGGAGACACTATCTGTATGGAGAGAGGTGCGAAATTTACACCGATCACAAGAGTTTAAAGTATTTCTTCACCCAGAAGGAACTCAATATGAGGCAGAGAAGATGGCTGGAGCTAGTGAAAGACTACGATTGTGTGATCAACTACCACCCAGGAAAGGCGAACGTGGTAGCTGATGCTCTAAGCCGAAAATCAGTAAGCGCGGAACTTCAACGACTCGACGTGGAGATTGTACCATTGGGAGAAGTCGAGGTGAAATTAGCATCCCTAACTCTGCAACCAACGCTACTGGAGCAGATCAAAAAGGCACAGGAAAACGACGAGTTTTACTTGAAGACGAAGGAAGCGCAAACCGAGCAACCAACGACGGACTTCGTGTTTCGGGACGACGGAAGTTTATACTACAAGAGTAGATTGTACGTTCCGAACGACGCGGATCTTAGACGAGTCATAATGACGGAAGCACATACCACGCCATATTCGGTACACCCAGGAGCTACGAAGCTATATAGGGATCTAAGGACTAACTACTGGTGGCCGGGAATGAAAAAGGACGTAGCGACGTTCGTGAGCCAATGCCTCACCTGCCAGCAAATTAAGGCAGAACATCAGCGACCGGCAGGGACGCTGCAACCTCTGCCCATTCCGGAGTGGAAGTGGGACAATGTAACGATGGATTTCGTGAGCGGATTGCCGAGGAACGCGAAAGGACACGATGCAATTTGGGTAATTGTAGATCGACTTACGAAATCTGCCCATTTTCTGCCGATAAGTACAACGTTTACCATGGAGCGGTATGCAGAATTGTACATCCAAGAGATAGTAAGACTCCATGGGGCACCCATAACGATAGTTTCAGACCGCGATTCACGGTTTCTATCTAAATTCTGGACAAGTTTACAAAAGGCCATGGGGACGAAATTGGCATTTAGCACAGCATATCACCCGCAAACGGACGGCCAATCCGAGCGGACAATCCAAACGCTGGAAGATATGTTACGAGCCTGTGTACTTGACTTCAAAGGCAACTGGAGCAAGTACCTTCCACTTGTAGAATTCTCGTACAACAACAGTTACCAAGCTACAATTGGAATGGCTCCTTATGAAGCTTTGTACGGACGGAAGTGCAGATCCCCAGTGCATTGGGACGAAGTGGGTGAACGGGAGATGTTAGGCCCCGATATGATACGGGAAATGACGGAAATTATCACGATGATCCGAGAAAGAATGCGCACGGCGCAGAGCAGACAGAAGAGTTATGCGGATCGGAGACGTAGACCGCTAGAATTCGAGGTGAATGATTGGGTCTTTGTGAAAGTGTCACCGATGAAAGGAGTCAAAAGGTTCGGAAAGAAGGGAAAGCTAAGTCCGAGATACATCGGTCCCTTCAAAATAATAAAGAGAGTTGGTGAAGTAGCATACCAACTAGAACTACCGGCATCGTTGTCGCAAGTACACGATGTATTCCATGTTTCCACGTTGCGAAAATATATCGCTGATCCAAGCCACGTGTTGATAAATGACTCACTGCACCAACACCTGAAACCAGACCTGAGTTATGAAGAAATTCCCGTGGAAATATTGATGCACGAGACAAAGAGGCTTAGGAACAAAGAGATTCCTCTAGTAAACGTTCTGTGGCGGAATCAGTCAGTAGAGGAAGCCACATGGGAACGTGAGGATGAGATGAAAACCCGCTATCCTGAATTGTTCCGAACGGGCTGATTTCGGGGGCGAAATCCTCCTTAAGGGGGGGAGGATGTAGCACCCGGGTTCCCCGTAAGTCTTTAGGGCCAATAAATTTGCATACCTGTTGAATGCAATTATGTGCATTTCGTGCAATACTATGTGCTCGTGTGAATTATGTGAAATCTGCATGAGATGTGTGCTTAACTTATTCGGCGGGAATTAGTGCATTTAAATTATGCCATGTGATTTCAAATTTAATTATGAATTTTCGAAATCAGGATTATGGAATTGAATTAATAATAATAATAATAATAATAATAAAAAAAGAAGAAAAATGAAAATGGGCTAGTCTAAATGTAAATCTAGGCCCAAGAAGAAATTTAACATTGGCCAAAACACCTAATAAAGATCATGGAGACAAAGCTCCTTAAATTGAGGAAACTTCACGTCAACCAAAGTCCTACCAACCCATACCCTTTGTTAATATCTACCTAAAACTATTTTTATTACACCCAACGTGGTGATGAGGAAGAAGCAAACAATGAGTTACTTCTCACACTAACAAAAACGTGAAGAAGAAAGAAGGGAGAGATCGAGGCTTAGAGCTTGAAGAGGTATGAAATTCACCAAGTCATTTACGATTCAAGCTCGTGATTTATGTTTATTAGCTTGCAAGATAAGTTATTAGTTCGAAGTTTGCAAGCTTCCTTACCTTAGAGTTGCGTCATTAACTTTATATAAACATGTTTAGGATGATAAAGTACGAAAATTTCATGAATTAGTATTGGTGCAATTTAGGGATAAATCTCGTGGTAGTTTGGTTCTAAGAGTTTGATTTTAAGACCTAAGTGCCGAGACTTACATGTTTAGGGGTTATTAAACACGGAAGATGATTTTAGGATTTGAATCCTTACTTAGCTCGAATTTTAGGGTCTATTACTTTAACATGAGACGATCTTGAGTAGGTCTTAGGCGTGTTGGTAAAGAAAGCCTTAGGTTATATGAATTCTGGGTAGAGAAGATGAGTTTAGTTCGATTTGAGGGTTTCAACATTAAGAAGGTCGGGCGATTTGTTGAGCAACGAAAAATTCGGCGAGACGTAAGAATAATGCATGTTAAATCGGGCGATTTGCGTGCGATTCTGAAAAATGGCCAATCGGGCGATTTGAGTAGCTTGAGGAACCTTCGGCGAAATCAACGTGGCTTATGCAAATCGGGCGAAACCCTTGGAGCGATCAGAAGCGATTGTTACTATGCATGGAATCGGGCTGACGTCAGGGTGATGAAAGCGCGCGGCGAAACCCTCCTCACACGTGCAAATCGGACGAACTCAAGTGCGAGACCGAAATCGGACGATTTCCACACCTTGAATACCCTAAATCGGCCGAATGCTTCAACCATTTCGTGCATGGAGTCGGGCGAAAAGAAGATGACGTCACGATGATGAAAAAGAACGGCGATTTATAAATCGGCCGACAGAAATTCCATGCGATCGAATCGGGCATTTCACATGCAAAGAAAATCAGGCAAAATCAATTGCCATGCAAGCCGCACAAATCGGGCGATTCATGCACGGATGAAATTGGCGAAATGTTAAGCCACAATAGTGCAAATCGGGCGACTTCACCCTACGAGGATCTCGGCGATTTCAGCTAGACAACACATTTGTCGGGCGAATGGAGGTTCAATTAACACTTAGCGAAATCGGGCTTCAATTTGAGCGAAATTAGAAGCTTTGAAATCGGGCGAATCCGATTTCACTTAGGAGCCAACTCCGCCGATCTTTACATGTACTATGAATTACTAATTTGAAATTTGTCTAGGAATGGAGGCTTAGGATGTTATGGAAAAAGGGGTCCAGTACTAACTCACTTGAGAATTATAGGCTATAATTGGGTTCGACTTAGCCTAGACTAGAATCGAACGATTTAGGATTCTAGCAAAATTAATGAGGTCCGATAATTCAGTTCGACCTAAGTGTAATAAAGGCGTAATACTAATACGATAATATTTATGTTTAAAGGTCGTACGTTAGGAGCAAACGGGGAGAATACCAATTACGCTTGGACGACAGGTAAGTAGAAGTCCAACTACGACACACAACTTGTTTTACGTGCCTAATTTGCGTGACTATGTGCTTACGTGGTTTCATGAAGTAGTAAATTGATTAAAGCATTTAAATGTGGTAAGTCTACGTTGCATTTACCTGCATCAGCATATGCATATTCACGTGCACACACGAACTCGTGAGGGAGGGTCGTGGGATTGAGTGTGCGTAATAAGGTGTCGCTTGTACGCGACGAGGACTTGCCGATGTGGGCAAGGGTGTCGACTCGTAGTTGAGTCAGGGGCTGTCTCCTATGCTACCAGGGCGGCGTTTTAGCGTCGTCGTACTATTATTTTAGATATATATATATTGATATCCTATGGATAGGATTTGGGCATGGCCCGTGGCGGTAAGGTGCGACCTGGAGGGTGCGACCTGAGGGTGTAAGCGACACAGGGTGGAACCCTGGTGTAGGCGACCTCAGCGTGGGCTACTAGCGTGAGCGACCGCCGGACAGTCGGGGACGACCGGGATTATATGGCGACCTAGGGGAACGATGTGTATCCTAGGGTTCGGCCATCCGGCGTGGACCGCTGTCGTGTTGTCCCTGAGGGACGTGAGCTCTTGTGGTGCATAGTGAGATTAGCCGAGGGCCCTGAGTGACATTAGTCTGAGTACGTTGGTACGGATGTTATATGCATCGGCGCGGTTTGCCGTTGCGAGTGTTATATGCATCGGCACGGTTTGCCGTTGCGAGTGTTATATGCATCGGCGTGGATTGCCTTTGCGAGTGTTATATGCATCGGCGTGGATTGCCTTTGCGAGGGTTATAGGCATCGGCGCGGATTGCCGATGCGGGGGAGTGACACGTGCACACATGCATGATTTCTGCTTACTGAGCCTCGGTGGCTCATTCCTTACGTTGTGTGTTGTAGGCACCGGCGATCACGGTATGTGACCGCGTCTTGAAGGCAAGGCCAACCTTTTGGAGCTTCGTGCTGCTTTTGGGGGTGGACGTGTGTGTGTGGATGACGACCTGTGAGGCCGGGCGCATAGGAGCTTTTGCTGTGCGACACACCTTCGCCGTTGTAGTTAGACCATGTCTCGAACCTGATGTTCGACATGCATTCTTTTGTCTTGTATAGAACAATGTTTCATTCGATATATGAAAAATGAAAAATTTGTACGCGTTTTCGGTGCACTTCTTTATTTGCAAACTCGCTAGGCACGTAGAAATGCGCTAGGTTAGGCGGTTAGGAAGTCGGGTCGTCACACATATTCTTTTTGATATGATTCTAACATGGTCAATAATGTGGAAGAAGAGTCTACCTCTTGTGATGAGGTGGATGCGTTATCTTCGTCCTTCTAGTTGGATGTTTCGGCATCGCTGTCATCGTCAAGACGTGCCATGAGGGCAAGATTCTCGTCGTCAGAGCTAGACGTGTTTTCGAGCCAATGGATCTGCTCTACCAATTGTTAGGACCCATGATATCCAACGTAGATCGAATCTACAAAGAACGGATAATAAATCTAAGAAATTCGAAGTTCAAGCTTGAGATTTACTTACATTGAAGATCGGGAGAGAGAAAACTTGTAGAACAAGCAAGGGTGTGGATTTTCTCTCTCTAAAATTCCAATTCTTCTATTCGATCTGATTTTCCTTGCTACAACGCACTCCTAATTTTCTTAGGAGTTCACTTATATATACCACCTCGTGGTACATTTACACTTGTAGTCCTATACAATGACTAATTACAATTTAGCCGAAGACTACTAATTTGCATAGCAAGACTAAGACAACTCTATTTAATTGAATACAATAAAATATTTCCAACAATCTCCCACTTTGTATTCAATTTCCAATATAGCACGGGTTATCTTCGTCTTGCAAATGAAGGAGTCCTCGAGTCCTTGAAATCTCCTCTTTAGAAAATCTTCAAGCTCACTAGGCATCGGCTTTTTCTTCGAATCTTCTTTTGAAGTTATTCTCCTAAATGCCGTAAGATGTACGACGTTCTTGCCGGATTTAGAAAGTTTGCGTTCCCTTTCTCCCGTTGAAAGTACACGAAACTCGAAACTCCCCCTATTTGGGTCAACCTTGTGTTGAGATCGGGGTGTCTGATGTGAGGTTTGGAGAGGTGAACACGGTTGGCAACTTCGATCATTGGACAAGGTTTGCAACTTCGGTCCTTGATGCAGTGGACATAGTTGGCAACTTCAGTCCTTGGTGATGCTTGAGTCACGTGTCATTCGGTCCTCAGTTCTTGCTTCTTCTTCCGGAAGCAAGGGCATGAGAGAGTCGAGGAGAAGGCTCAGGGTTTAGCCATCTTCTCCGTTTTGCCAGATTCATCTTCTCCGAATGGAAGTTGTCTGGTTCGGCCTCGAAGAAGCATCTCAAGTTCCAGAAGAAGGTAGGCCGTCTCTTTCTTTGATTTTTTTAAGTTGTACCGAGCTTCCTTTGGATGTGGCGTTGTGAGAGAGCCCGGTTTCAGAGTGGCATGCGCGGCGGAATTTGGTGGGTGGACCGACCGATTGTTTATGCATAACCCCTTCTCCCCCTCATGGCGAATCGTGTTAATGATTTCGGCATGTTAATTTGGAGGTAGAAAAATACATACAAAAAGGTCGGTGTGGGTAATAACCGGACGGAGCCACAAAGGCAATCCGTCGAAATGAGTACCAGGGCCACATAGGCGTCCCGTTGACATCAACTAGGAGCAAAGCTCGTAGAAGATGGCCGAAACCGTTGTTGCTTTGATGTTGCAAAGGCCGGACTTCCTTCCGATCCTAGAAGCATGTCTGTACAAGAACATGTCTACGGAAGTACTAACATAATCACAAAGATTAGGTGTATTAAAAAGTGTATGTGCCTAAAAATTTGAAAATTTTGGGGAGTGAGGACACACTAGACACGAGTGATCAATAAAAGCGTGGTACGGGCGGAATACCACTTAGTTCAATATCTCTCGTTTCCGAGTGAAACGGTGATAGCATACGTCCCCGTGATTTATGAAACACCTATCTTTTAAGAGATAGACGAGTGGATAAGGCTCGGTTGTGCATGCGCCGTTGGACCTGATGCGACGACTTCTACCCGGGAGCTATTTAAAATTAGCACCTGTACCCGTGGGCGTTGGGTCCGAAAATCATATAAGGTAAGGGAGTTATGTTTCTTCAAAGATTTCCGAGGCATCATCGAATTAGTCTTGCTTGGTGTGTTCGGATGATGAGAAAGCAGTGGAAAGTTGAATCGTCTCAAATGCTTGAACGCGTTCCGGGGTTAGGATCAAGTCGGACTTGACTGAACCATAGGAACATGAAATCCGTGCCTCCGGGATACTTGAGAAGTGTTGCTCTAGTTGAATTAGCAAGCCGGAGCCGGTCGATGAAAATCCGGAGCATTTGATCTTCATTTTAATCGTCACCGTCGCCTTTGGAAATTTTTGTCCGTTTGAAAGCTCGAGATTCTTCGTGTAAGTCCATCTTCGAATGTGAGAAAATAAACTCGGGAAACATATCGAAAAAGAGATCCTTTTCCCATTTTTTTCATATTTCATTCATCTCTTCTCCTTCTTTTTGTTTTTTTGTTTTTTTTTTTTGTGTTTTTCTTTTTCTTTTGTTTTTTTTTCTTTTTTTTTCTTCTTTTTTTTTTGGTTTGTTTTTGTTTTTTTTTTTGTTTTTTTTGGAATCATCATCAACAATAGTAAAAATCAAAGATTGGTCTTACAAAATTGAACTTTGTAACTACACAATCTAGAGAACACAACAATATGACAGCATATAAATAATTCGAGGCATTTTTTTTACCTCTCTTTATATATATATATATATATATATATATATAGCATTTTTTTACCTCTCTTTATATATAATATATATATATACGTGTATATTATTAGTATAGTAGTATTATATTTATATCTCCCAAAAATATGCTTCGAAAATAAATTTTCTCCCCCTAGAAATTTGTGTAGTTAGCTTGACGAATATTAAGAACCTCGTTCCCTTAAATCGCTCGTTATAAGTTTTTCCCCCTTCAAGATAAAATTTGTGCTTCCAAAAAATATAAAGGTTGCTCCTCATTAAAATAAGGAGTAGCGCCCCCTCAGTTAAAGCTCATTTGAAAGTATTAATCGAAAAATGATATTTATCGTTTCCGTTCGTAATATGCATTTGAAAATTATAAAATCATTTAAAGCGATGAGATGCATATCGAAAATGTATCATTTGCAAAGTTTTGAAAGAAATTGATTCTCCCATCATGCTCATCTCGAACTTGGTTTTCATGAGAACTCTTTGCACGACTTAGGATTTGTGGACCTAAAGATGATCTCGTCGACATAGATCTACACAAGAAGAATATCTGATCTCTGTCTCTCGATGAAGAGGGTTGTGGCTATCTTCCCTTTGGTGAAGCCTAACTTTATCAAGAAATCGGAGAGCAATTCGTACCATTCGCATGGTGCTTGTTTGAGTCCGTAAAGTGCCTTCTCGAGGAATTACAAAAAATCAGGATGCGTTTCGCTCACGAAACCCTCAGGCTGCGCCACATAGACTTCTTCTTTCAAAGCGCCATTTAGGAACGTTGTCTTTATCAGCGAAAGATTGGGATGTAGATGGTCCTTCCTCATGTGTAGGTATGTGTTGATCGTTTGTCAATACGCGTATGAGTCCTGGTTTTTGACATATTTGTGCAGAAACAGTTGATGCTGCTTCATCGAACGTCACATTGATGCTTTCTATGACAGTCCTTGTCTTTTTAAGGTAAACGGCGTAGGCCTTAGATTTTGCAGAATAGTCAATGAAAACCCCTTCAGTTGCCTTAGGGTCGAATTTTCATAGGTACACTCGGTCGTTAGCTGCCAAAGACTCGTCTTTCCACTACTCTATTTTGCTGGGGAGTTTTAGAACTCAGTCCTGTTATTAGTACGAATGAAACTGATGTTGCAGCCCAGCGAATTTTGAGTCTTCTTCACAAAGGCAGTGATTAGGTCAGGGGTCTCGTCTTTCATCATACTTACCATGTCAAAACCTATCAAATTGTTCAGGTAGGCATGTACACATCAAAACATATAGTCACACAGTTTTGGCACGTACAACAAGCTATGTGTTGTAATTGAATTTCCACTTACCTGTCGTCCGCGTGTACTCGCTACAGGACCAGCAAATTTCCTAATTTTCCACCTTTAACACAATATTATAATGTCAGTACACTATCTAATTTATTTGGTTGTCTAAGTTTTCGAAATTCCTAAGTACGGATATATTAGATATAGAGTAGTATTAGACAATTAACTATTTTACAAGGATTTCGCTAACTTAATATATCCCTCATAATTAGTGAACTTCTTAGGATCCGTGAAGTTGGTACAATTCGTGAACTAACTTAGGCCTTTATTTTAATTTGTATTCTCCCTAGTTTGTGAACCTCTCTTGATTCATGACATGCATCGCACTTTCACATTCATGAATCAATGTGAACCTCAAGGAACAAATTCTCATTGGCGATTTCAATTCGCGAAATCATTTTGTTCCCCCTTCAAGTTCGCGATCTTAATACTTTACAAACTCTACTTCGCGAAGTCCAGCTTTTCTTACCAAGTTCGCGAACTTAATACTTTACAAACTCTACTTTGCGAAGTCTAGCTTTTCTTACTAAGTTCGCGAACTTAATACTTTACACACTCTACTTTGCGAAGTCTAGCATTTCTTACCAAGTTCGCGAACTTAGTACTTTACAAACTCTACTTCGCGAAGTCTAGCTTTTCTTACCAAGTTCACGAACTCCACTGGGTCTATGCAAGGTCCTCGACTCCTCTCAATTCGTGAAGTTCCGAATTCGCAAAGTCTAATGCATCCTATACTTTAGTTCGCCATCCTAGATAATAAAGTTTATACATGACTCGTGAAGTGCTTCGCCGAGCTCGCTTAGTTCGTGACACTCATACTTCGCGAAATCATACCTCACTCCCTCTCATTTCGCGAAGTCAAGTTCCCGCGAATTCATAATGTTCGTTGCACAATATGCAGTTCGCCAAGTTCATATCCTTATTCTCACTTCACGAATTCAAACATGTGGAACCCTCCAAGGCTAACCTCGTGAATCCATTGAAACACTTAGGATTCGTGCACTTCACTTCGCCCGCGGTTCGTGAACCATGGTTCGTAAAGTTCGCTGGTTCTTTCTTGGTTCGCCAAGTACCCACTTCGTGAAGTCTATTACCTATTAATTCGTGAAGTTCTAATTCATGAAGTGCCCTTATAACTCGTGAAATACCCTACTCACAAACTTCGCGAACTCACCCTATCTTCCATCTTGATTCGCGAAACTAATAGTTCGCGAAGTTTCATGGATTTGCCTAGTTGTACTTTCTGAACAACTTTACGTCACGAGCCTCTTATGCCCCAATTTGGTTGGTGACATTGCATGGAGTTCGCGAACCTCTCACGATTCGCGAAGCTCATTGCATGGTTCGTGGTCCGTGACTTGCTAAATGCGCGAAACCCTCTAAAGCTCACTTCACGAATCCATGCACATGGAACCCCTTTGGATTCGCGAACTTCATTTCACCAAGAGTTCGCAAACTAGAGTTCGCAAAGCTCGCCTTCCACGACCCCAATCATTCAAGAACACCGTTTGACCCGCGAACCTTAAGACTTTCGATCTAAATGTCACTTTTCTCAAGAACATGACGAATATGATAAAAACTTCAAAACCCTAACATTAGACCCAAAAAAACTTATGTCGTTGGAAGTACATAATTCACAGACTCTAAGAACTTCAAAACCCTAACATTCACACGATGAATATGATAAGAACTTCAAAACCTTAACATTCACACGATGAATATGATAAGAACTTCAAAACCCTAACATTCGACCCAAAAAAAACTTATGTCGTTGGAAGTACATAATTCACCATGAACCGGTAGAGTCCCTCGATCCTTCTTTCTTGATGAAGCCTTGAGGACCCTTGTACTTCTCTACGTATAGTTGGTAGAGATAGTACACCTCCTCAGTAGAGAGGTAAGGTAGGTCGCTCTCGCTTAGCTCTTCTCGCGTTCTGTCTACTCGCTCTATGATGTAGAATGGTGTTGGAAGACCCCCTCTAGGACAGTAGACTCTTAGTAGTTGACATATAGGGGATAGACTCTTGTAAGGATTCTTCGCTTGTCCTTTTGACATCCCCAACCTCACATCCTGTCCAAGATGGGTTAGCATCCAGAGATAGGTCGTTCTATTTTGCTGATCCCAGTGAGATATCCCTCTGAGCTCGAACTCGTTCAACTCCTTAATTTTGTTCGGTGACCTCCAAATTCTCTGACGAACTTCTTCCAGGAATGGGATTTCAATCCTTATCTTTTCCCACGGTGTGTCGATTTGAACGGTCCCTGGCATTTGTCTTATAGGGAATACACTCGTAGCGCAATCAATTCCGGAATGTTGAGGTATATGCCCTAGATGCCGTTCGAGGACTGGGAGTACAAGGGCAATTTGGTAATTGTGTAGTGTTTAGTAATGTAATTTGATTACTTCTATAAATGGTATGATATTATTCAAAATTAATTCATTATTCCATAAGTAAATTAAAAAGCCAAATTATTAATTATTCTAAAGACAAATTAATAAAACTCAAATTAATAAGACAAATTAATAAAACTCAAACTGATTCTGTGGAGACAGAGAGGGGCACCAGTAACCTGAGATACCGTAATATTAAAATAGTCCACAAGTCTAAGTCTCCAGTAGGGTGACTCAATTGACAAATACGACTTGTTTGTCGAAGTGGGAGCCCATGACAATGATACAAGATGAATCAGGGGATTATCTGTATTTGGACACTGACTGGTAATCGAACGGTCACACGCTTGGATTATCCTTGATCGATCGATTGACTGTAGTAGTATGCGTGAACCTTAGACCGAAAGGGTTAACTTGGGGTTGGTCTTGAGGTCTTGACTTGTCACTAGTTTGCTAGGCCCGTCTTGCCGGTGGCATGGGTCACCGGCGAAATGAGGTCTGGACTTTTCGATGCAATTGCCGGTTGAACTGTGGAGCGGGATTTACGGTCTCGTTTAATTCAAGGTTAACGTCCTATGGCAAGTTTAATGTGTGCGGAAATTTATCCAAGCCTCTGCATACAACAAACTTTTTTTTAAGAGTTCGGTATTCGCGTAGCCAGCCCTGTGGTGCCGAATAGATCCAAAGTTGAGTATGGATTTGATCTGTATATTTTCATCATACGTACAAACCTTTTACGTTTATCCTGGTCGAGTGAAAGTCACGCATAGTCAAACTTATAGAACTCGACTCTGTTTCGTTTATGTCGGTGAAAATACCTAAAGTGCCCTCCACGACTATCACGCCAAAACCCTGATCGGCCGAAAATACTAAGTTTGACTAGTAAGGGGTAAATGGTCTTTCACCTCAGGATATATTTTTGAAATAAAATATTGGATATTGAATATTTAGTATATGATTTAAATTAGATTTAGATCTTTATTATTGTCTTAGAGAAATAATATTTTTTAATTTGGAATTAAATAATATATATCGGATATATATAAGTTTCGAATTTTATTAGATAAAATTTCGAAAATTATAATATATATTTATATTGGATATTATATATTTAAAATATACTATTATGGTATTTTAATTAATTAAGATGGATTTAATTAACTAAATTTAAAGTTTAAATTTTGAATTCGTTACTTGGTAAAACGAAGACTGGATAAAAGGGAAGGTGTGAGGATTTTCTCCCACCATCTCAACCTATTTTTGGGGATCCTAAAGGAAGAAGCTAAATTTCGAAATTTGAGTTCAACAGAGGAAAAACTAAGAGTTTTCTCCGCTTACCACTTTCTCTCTCGCACTCTCTCTCGGGGGCAGCAAGCAGCTCGTCTTGGCCTAGCTACACTTGCAAGAACAGCTCCGACGTTAGTGAGGTGCCGGCGTGACGATCTTGCGCAAAGAAGGCATCCCATTCGTGTGCTTTTGGCGTAGGAGAGGGGCACTACGCCTCGGGGATTAGAAGGATTCGAAGCTAGCCATCGTCAAGAGATTTCAACAAGGTATCATGGATGATCCCTTCTCTCTTTATGTCAATATATTCTCGTGTTTGTAGCCGAGCGATCTTAGATAGACGAGAAACCCCGTAAAATTTTAAAATTCCGCCGTTCTATGAACGTGGGTCTGGAGACCTTCGAAGATTCGCAACAATGGTATCAGAGCCATATGCTCGGTTAAAGTCATGGGACTATGACAAAAGGCCACAAAACACCGAAACCCTTAGCCGTGCGCATGGCGCACACGGCGCCCGGCAAGCCCGCGTGTGCTGCGGGGGGGCTGCATCGAGTCGCACGCGAAGCGTGACTCAGGCCAGGCGGCACACAACATGCGGCCTGCTCCTAGCCGTGCACATGGTGCGAACGACGTACGGGCAGCCGGCAAGCAAGGCGCGCGCGGTGCGCGACTCAAGACGGGCTGGCCGTGCGCGGAGCGGCACATAGGGCTAGTCGCACGCGGGGCATGCGGCACGAGAGGCACGGGCCGTGCACGTGGGTGCGCGCGGTGCTCGGGAAAGCCGCCCGTGGATGCGCGGAAGGTAGGTAAGACCGCGCGCGGTGCGAGCTGTGCTAGGCAAAGGGCGCGTGGATCGGGGCTGGCCACATGGTGCGCCCGGCACGGGGCTGGCAGTGCGCATGGCGTGAGCATCCGTGACACAGGCCCGATTATCCTGGTCCAGCCCATCCTATGGCCCAATATGCATAGGGTTAGGATAGAACTAGAAATATCCCTGATCTTTCACATGTACTTTAACAGGTTGAAACTAGGTTTACTATTAAAGTCCATTATGTGCGTGTTGGTTTCGAACGTGATAATGTGCATAATGTGCTCGTGTTAAAACTGTGAGGATTCTCCGAGGCTAGACCTTTAATATCAAGTGAGTAAAGGGGCTAGGCTCCTGTCTTCTATCAAGTTCAAAAATGTTACGACTTAGGGGTACGGTTATGGTTGACCGAGTTACGGCGCCAAAACCCTCGCCTTTGCGTGAACATGTTTGGATGCAATTATGAATTGCCGCTCACTGACCACTCTTCACCCTGTAATAAAGAGTTATCCAACGGGGGGATGAAGTTCATGGAAAAGTAGAAGGTGAGCAGGACGTCGATAGGTTGCACTTGGACGTCATTCCCAATATATTCCGAGTTACGGCTGAGGGACCACGGCTGAAATGAAGACGTTGAATCTTCTGCGTGACAGAAACGTGTGGGGCACGACCTCGGCAAACCAAACCAGCCAATAATCTGTTAAGTTGAGGCTAGTTTGTTGTGGGGCGGGGAACTCAACGCCACTATGAAACCACTCAACAATGTTTCCCAAATGCATACCGGGAGAAAGGGTTTCGAGAAAATAGTAAGAGTTAGACAAAAAATTTAAAGTCCTAATTTAGTCTGATTAAACACTACAAATCCTAACTATCTGTTTATTTTCTGCACTTTATTTTCTTCTCTATTAGTTATGATGACATTCCCATTAATTACACTCGCAGAAACATTGTTTGGTGGGACCGAACTATGTAGACTGGCTCAAAAATTTGAGGATCATCCTCAAAGTAGCGAAACTGGATTATGTTTTAGATATTAAGGAGCCAAAATTGCCCACAACTGAATCCACTAGTGAGGAGATTGTACTCCACGATAATAGGGTTAAAGATTCAGTGAATGTGCATGCCTACATGCTCGTTGCGACTTCTAGGTCCAAGGGATCGAAGAAAAAGTCGAACAAGACAGGCGTGGCCAAGGGTAGAGTCGACAAGAAGACGAAGACCAACAAGGTCGAACTGTGGGGCGCAAAGCCCACGGATAAGTGCCTCATTTGCCAGCAACTGGGCGCGTGAATGTCCGAAGCTGGAGGCGTCTGACACCTCAGAAAATAATTAGTTTTTGAAGCTAATTGTTCTCTCTATTCTACTTCGTTGATACTTGATTCAGGGGCTAGTTCCCACATTTGTATTTTGAACCAAGGTCTAGAACGAAGTAGGAAGCTTCGAGCTGGCGAGGTCTCGATCAACGTAGGTAGTGGACATTGTGTACCAGCTACACACATGGGATCGAATACCTTAATCTTATCGTCATTACATTGTTTAGAACTTTCTGACGTTTTGGTTTTGCCCAAGGGGCTTAAAAACATTATTTCGATTCCTGTTTTGATCAAACTGGGTTATGAATTTCGACTCATGATAATGTTTGCCATATTTTTTTTTTAGAAATGAAAATGTTGGAAGTGAGACGTTAATAAATGATTTATATTAAGTCAACTTAAAAGACAATGTAAAAACTGTAAATGCAATCACGAACTCATCGACTGGGTCGAACAATCGATACATGTGGCACTTACAACTAGGTCAATCAGCACAAATGAAGATTGAATAGATGGAAAAGGACGGTCAGATTAGCACAGTGCGAACAGGCCCGATTCATACCTGTCAGTCTTGCATCTTAGGGAAAATGACAAAGTAGCCCTTCACAGGGACTTTCACTAGGGCCACATAAGTGTTGGTTTGATCCATACTGACATATGCAGACCATTTAAAGTAACGGCCCGAGTAATTGCCGCTACTTCATAAAATTCACGGACGATTTCTCCCGTTACGGGAATGTCTATTTGATGAGACAAAAGTCTGAAGCTCTTGAAATGTTCAAAGGGTACACAACATTATTGGAGAAGCAAACAGGCAAGTCCATTAAAGTCGTTCGGTCAGATCGAGGCGGCTAATGCATGAGCCTTGAGTTTGATGCATTTCTTAGAGAAAATGGCACCATCATACAGTTTTCCCCGCCAGGCGCGCCGCAATTGAATGGCGTGGTCGGCCAGAGAAACCGAATGCCTTCAGATATGGTTCGGTCGATTATGAGTTACGCAGATCTCCCCATTTTCATGTGGGGATATGCCTTAGAAACAGCAGCCTATATCCCTAACAGGATACCTACCAGCTCTGCCGACAGGATTCCTTACGAGGCTTGGCATAATCGTGGGCGAGTCTGAATCACATCAGGGTCTGGGATTGCCCTGCCTTTGTGAAAAAGTTAATGGCAGGTAAGCTTGAATAAACATCATAAATGGTGAGATTCGTCGGATACACCGAGGACTCAATGGGGTATTACTTCTACGTCCCAGACGAACACAGGGTGTTCGTCGCTTTACGCGCTACTTTATTGGAAGAAGAATACGTAGGCGAAGGCGGGTAAAGAACGAGAAATAACTCTAAGAGAGTTACAGGATGAATCGACTCCTATTCTAGAGTCGTTAGACGACATTCCGGAAAACCCGGCTCAGCTGCAATTGTGCACGTCCAGTAGGATATCTCATATGCGTGAGAGATATAGTATGGTACACGTCGAGCATGGGGATGCTGCGACTGAGGGATGCATCGGGGACGATCCCGTCACCTACGACTAGGCAATTGCAGTTACAGACTCCCTCAAGTGGCTTGAGGCTATGCAGGCCAAAATGGACTCGATGCACACAAACTAGGTTTTGACTATTGTAGACCTGCCTAATGGTTTTAGACCAATTGAAAATAAATGGATCTACAAGAAAAGGATTGGATCTGATGGACATGTGGAGACGTACAAAGCTAGGCTTGTAGCGAAAGGGTATAGTCAGAAAGAGGGAATTGACTATGAGGAAACCTTCTCACCTGTCGCAATGATAAAGTCCATTCGAATCATACTTGCGATAGCAGCACTTTGACTATGAGATTTGGCACATGGACGTAAAGACCGCTTTCCTGAATGGATTCCTCCAGGAAGAAACCTATATGGAGCGGCCCAAAGGTTTTACATCAGAAGCAGATACTCGAAAAGTGTGCAAACTGAATCGATCCATTTATGGACTGAAACAGGCTTCATGGAGTTGGAATCTTCGGTTCGATGAAGTAGTTAAGAACTATGGATTCATAAAGAATGAAGATGAGCCCTGTGTTTACAGAAACGCCAGTGGGAGTAAGGTGTCGTTTCTGGTATTGTACGTTGATGACATCCTTTTGATAGGAAACTACAATGGAATGCTCTTAGAGGTCAAAGCTTGGCTTTCGAAAGAACTCTCTAGGAAAGACCTAGGAGAAACGACCTATATTCTAGGAATTCACCTATTTAGAGATAGGGCAAACAGATCACTAGGCTTATCCCAGACCCTTTACTTAGATAAAGTCCTTAAAAGATTTAAAATGGACGAGTCTAAGAAAGGGTTGCTACCTATGAGGCATGTGATTCATCTCTCAAAGGCTATGTCTCCTCAGAATGAGGTACAATGACAAGAGATGACTGGAGTCCCTATTAGGTCCTGAATTATCAACTCTAAGATCCTAGACTGAAACTCTTAGGTAATCGATTAGAATTGTAAAGATTAAAATATCGATCGATAACCTTTGTTGAGAGCACGAGAGAGAATTTCGCTTAGAGTGAGAAGATATTTGTGTTTCTCTCTCTAGAAATCGAATTGGCAGCCTTTCGGATCAAATTTTTCACATCTTCTTTTAGTCACAATGTTTGTACATCTATTTATGCCAAACATACTTGGTATAAATAACAAACTAAGTCCTAAATTAAGGACTATTACAATAAACGCCCCAAATTACGAAGACAACTACTTAAATCAACGCACAATTAAACTGATATCCTACATTCTCCCCTTTGTGCTTGATTTCTCTACCCCGCTAACTGTCCTCGTCGGGCATAGTATGATATGCAAGCCCAGCGCATGCTCAAAATTCCTGAGCGTGTTCCTCAGCTCCAGTCGCTCCTCGATAATATCCAGTAGTTCCATTAGGAGCGGTTGTTCTCTCACGTACCTATGGATCCTCAGCATTCTCCCTCTGTTGATTTCTTTCGACCGTTTCTCCATATATTGCCTGATGACCTTAAGCGTCCCATCACAAAATTTATGTACTTTAGTCTTCAACATCAACCTAGTCTTCTTGGTGATTCGGGTTGTGGTAGGTGATGCCAATGACTGAGCTAATGTGCACATGATTACTGGGAAGTGCTTCGACATCATGTCCCTTGTTGAGCAGCGCGGTCATGTTGACCTTTTTCATGTTGCTCTACAAACTATCTGAAGGTCGTGCGCTGCGAAGTACTTGACCTGGCGCATCATGTACCGGTAGAGTCCCTCGAGTCCTTCTTTCTTGATGAAGCCTTGAGGACCCTTGCATTTCTCTATATATAGCTGGTAGAGGTTGTAACACCTCCTCGGCAGGGAGATACGGTAGGTCACTGTAACTCAATTCTTCTCGAGTCCTGTCTATCCGCTCGATTGTGTAGTATGGTGTTGAAAGTCCTCCTTTGGCACATAAGACGCTGGGGAGCTGACAAATGGAAGATAGACTCTTATAGTGGCTCTTGACTTATGCTTTAGTCATCCTGAATCTCATGTCAGGTCCAAGGTGGGTCAACATCCACAGATATGTCATTCTCTTCTGCTGATCCCAGTGGGAGATCCCTCTTAGCTCGATTCGGCTTGTTGACCTTGTCCGGTGACCTCCAAATGTGCTCTCTAATTTCTTCAAGGAAGGGGATTTCTATTCTGATGTTCTCCCATGGCGTATCGATCCGGACGGTTCCTGGCATCAGTCTTGTGGGGGAAACTGCCCGTTGCGCATTCAGCTCTAGAAGTCTTGGGAGATCTTGGTCGTGATCTTCACCTTCCTGAAGCTCTTCGTCTTCTATCAGCACCAGGTCCACCGAAGCTTGTTGTAAGAATTGACGAACGTCCTTAAGCCATTGTCTTTGATGTTCATCGGGCAGGGAATGAGTCATCCACTGTCCTTCAAAAATATATTTGTCGATGAATTCATATGGGTTGACGGCAAGTCCTGATGGTCCCGATTGATTTTGAGCAGCTGAGGGAGTCGCTTGAGTTTGAGCCAGGGCTGCGAGCATGGCGGCACTTGCTTCTTCTTCCGGAAGCAAGGGGCAAGTGAGAATCGTAGGTGTAGGCGGATGCATCCTTAGGTGAGTGGTGGGTCTATTTGGGTTGTGTGGGTTGTATGGGTGGTGCGGTGCGTGGTGGTGGTTGTTTGGGTTATGGGTTGCGAGGTTTCAGTGGCTCCAGCGCTTGTCTGTGCGGCACCCGAGCCTTCCTGACCTTTAGTCATGATCCTACGCCTTTTCTCCCCCTCAAGACGATCTTGATCATTTGGGTCGTCATGTCGACGTCTGGAGCGGGAGGCATGATTCGGTAGGATCAGGACGGTCCACGAGATGGCAGAAGAGGTCCTCTTCTTCCAGTGTTCGAGTAGTCAACTCGAGTAGGCAGACGACTAATATGGACTGGAGGTCGCTGATGGTTACGGTAGCTGGGTTTATGAGGTTGTGTGAGCGGATGGGTGTAGCGACTGGGAAGGGTTGTGTAGGTTGAGTAGGTGTGAGGATGGATGTAAGGAAGACGGCTCCGAGACGGGTGCTTTCAGACGATCTTGGCGGGACGTCTCGGTGGGATTCCGCACGCTCTCCATTATTTTGTCTTCAAAAGAACGTAGTGCAGCGGAGAGAGTGGCCTGAAGACGATCTTCGATCACATATGGGACGGATGCCTCCGTCGATGAGAGACCAAGTCGACTGATGTCGCCTGTTATCAACCCTTGCGCAGACACCGGCTCCTCAGGTTGGCTCGTAGTGACTTGAGGTTATGACTCTTCAAGACTTCCACCCAATCCTTGAGTTGAATCTTGGAGATTCTCCTCTATGGGTGTCGTGGCAGGTTTAGAGTGAGCCTGCGTATCAGACACAGTTGTGGCTGGCCGGTGGTGATTTGCAGCTGAACTTCGGCCTCTGTGCTTGGAGTGATAATCGGTGTTGTGTCGACGTGGTGGTGATGGTGGTGAAGAGGGACTCTAGTTGTATGCTTAGCCTTCTGGGAGTCGGTCTTATTAGTCTGATCTCCTCATCGGACTCCGTGTCGGATGAGGCGGCTGTGTGAGGAGAAGGTTCACGCTCAACGTCCTCTTGAGCATGTTCTGTCACTTGTGGAAGTGAGCTTTGCTCCGCTGCAGCCTCGGGCTGTGCTTTTTGTTGAAGAACCTCCTCAATGGGCTCTTCGAGCACGCCTACATGGATGGGCAGTTCCACTTGGAGCTCCTGATTTTGATCTTCAGCTTCCATTTCGAGAGCCACCTCGTTGATCATCGTGGAATCCAGATCTGGTAGCTGAGTTTCTTGGACTGGGGGCTCTTGTTCAAGCTCCTGGGCCACTGCATCGATCATTGTGTCCTCTGGGCTTGAGTGTTGTTGTTGAGGGCTGACACGTAGAACCACCGAGCATACGGCACATTCTTCGAGTGTTTGTTCTCCTTCTGTCTGATCTGCTCTGCTAGATCATTCCAGATCAGTTGAGTGAAATCGTAATTCCACGAGAAGGCGATTCCATGGAAGATATGGAGAATGTTGCCGTTGCCTTTGTCAAAGCCTGCATGCTTTGGCGACTGACACTTCTTGATGGTTCCAAACAGTGTCTTCCAATGGTGTGGGATCCCGTTGCTCTGAACTTGAGCCAGTTTGCATAGAACCTGCACATAGATCATACGAAGTGAATATTGAAGAGATAATTTCATTTTAACATAAGCATATAAGTCCTATAAAAGGTGCAATTTGAAAATTTTAGTAAGTGTCTAAACACTATTCACTCCGTGCTTTTTATCGCGCGAGAATTTGAAGTTCTCAATTAAATTGTCTAAGTGCATTTTTTTAAATTCAATTCTCCATGTTAATTTACGATCGAGAAAATTTTATTTGTTGAGGTGCTACAGTGGAAAAATGATAGAATATTTTGCTAAGTTCTGAGCGTTATGTGCGTGGTTCTGTACCTAAGAGATTTAACGATCGAGAAGAATTTCCGTGTAAATTTACGATCGAGAAATTAAATTTCCGCGCAAATTTACGATCGAGAATTTTTCGCGCATGAATAATATTTTCGCTGTGAAAGTTGTCGAGCAACAAAGTATATCGATTTTAAAATGAAATTTTCGCTGCGAAATTTCACGATCTAGAAAATTGTCAACGAGAAGCTAAGTCAAACATCGAGAAAAATTTCGATCGATCAAAATTGTCGCTGCGTGCTTTTACGATCGAGAAATTTTATCTTTGAAAAATTAATTTTATCGCCGCTAAAATTTTCAACCGAGAACAAAATTGAAATTGAAATTATTGTTTTCGATTGTAAGTTTTACGCTCGAAACTTAAATACATCTATTTAAACTATTCCGTTCAGTGCGCTCGTACAAAATCAAATTGAGATTTCTCGATGGTACTCCGTTATTTGTTTAAACGACTAAGTCACAAGATTTTGCGATCCAACCAGTAACTTAATCAAATTAAAATTCAATTATCACTGTTTGCGAGCGAGAAAGCTTCGACGCCTTCAAACTTTTAAAACCAAGTTTTAGTCTTCTTTCAATCGAACTATGATAACGCAGTTAATCGAAACAATCTACCATAAAACCATTCAGGAAACTTCTAAACTATCTTAATATGCAGTTTTTAACCTAGATTATGCTTAGAGACTGGTCTGTAAACACTACAAACTAGCATTCGAGTTTCCATACTATAAGCAGACGGGCAATTTTCCCAAAATCATGCGAAAGCTTGTAGAAAATAGATGTAAATGGGGTTCAAACACACAAAAATGCCTAAAGGATATTGATTCTACCTCTCAAAGACGAAGATTTAGTGAAAATATGTAAGATTTTGTAAGATTCGTCTTTGCGGAAAAAGTTTTTCGCAAGAGAAAAATTATCGACTATTGAGTTTTGCGATTGAGGGTTTTGCGTGTATTTTGGGATTTTCGACTGCAAGCATTGATTTCGTCAAATGGGCTGATTAGACGTTTTGATACTTAATAGTTTCTCGGCCCATTACTGTTTACGATCGAGAAACTTACGATCGAGAAATTTCCTGTAATACCCGTCAATTTTAATACGGGATTTTTAATGCGATTAGCGTCGTAAATGTTCGAATTAATGGAATTAGTATTCTAATTGGCCAAATAGTATTTAAAACCCAACTCGAATAAATATCAGTAGGGCCGAAAAATAATTAATTGTCCAATGAAGTAAGGCCCAGATGATATGGATCGATTATTAGATGCAAGGAAATAAAGTTGGTTACTTAATGCAAAGGAGAAGCCACGTTGATGCTTATCACTTGGTGGCTTAAGGTAATTATACAAGTAAGAGAAAGGGAAAAAAATGAACAGAGGAGAAAACGTGAAAAGAGGGAACGAAGCAGACGATCAAACACAAGAAATTTTCAGCAAGGTAAGATATGGGTTTTCTTTTGAATGATTATCCTCTCCGGAATCACGTTCGTTTGTATTTCTCAGAAATCGTAATTGCTGCTCACCTTCTGTTAATAAATTCGACCTAGTTATAGTGATTTGATTTTTATAAACTTGATCTCTATGGAAAGCTAACTTTCGGAGCTTTCCATAGCCACTTGAATCAGGTCGATCCGATGTCTCTACGATTTTATATGTATTTTTAAAGATGGTATCGCGAACCGAAATCTGAGATTTGTTGATTCTGGAAAAACAGTTGGTGCAGTTTCTGTTCTAAACGATTTTGACTTAGTTAAAGTTCTCGGCTCCTTATCAAACTAACTCTGTTTGAAATCAAACTTTCCCAGCTATTCACAGCCTTTAGAATCGGTTAAATCGGATCATTCTTCGATTTTCTATGAATTTTTAAAGTGGACAGTGCAGAACAGGATTTCCTTCTGAAGTTGCTGTTTTTTATCCGTGCGCAGTTTCAGTTTTCAGAACATTTGACCTAGCTATTGTGATCCGATTCCTTCGGAACATGTTTCTGATGAAAGCTAAGTTTCTAAGTTTTTCACAGCACTTGGAATCGAGCCAATCCGACGTTTCTACGATTTGTTATGAATTTTTTAAGTTGATAGTGCGAAACTGGATTTTCTGATAATTTCTGTTTTCAGATTTTTGGGCAGCTTCTATCATTTGCTATATTTACGCAGATATTCTGCTCCAAATTTAGTAAAACTGATCCCGTTAGAAAGCTAACTTCCGTAGTTTTTCATAGCCGTGGGAATCAGCTAGTTCCGATACTCGTACGATCAATTACGAATTTTTGAAGTTTCTGCTGTAAACCAGAAATTTTTCTGGAATCTGCCAGCTTATTTCGAAATCTCTCCTAGCTTGTATTGGAATTACTTCGGACCGTAACTCTGAGATATTATGGTGTCTTAAAGCAGTTGTCAGGAGTTCGTAGGATCGTGGCGGAAGAAAATTCGTCGAGAGAATGAGAACAACTTTGGAGGATAGGTAAGTGGATTCTTCACGTACAACACATAAAATATTGTTGAGAATATTCGAAACTTGGGTGATAAACCATCCAAGTTCGAAAAGGATGAATTTTGATTATGTGGTAGTGATTTTGATCGTTACGTGATGATTTATGATGTGTTTTAAACCCAAAATATGGGTTTCTATGTGGATGTACATTCTTACATGATTAGGAAAATTTTGTTAGTCGAACGTTCAAGATTTTGGGTTTTTATATTGTAGAGGAGATCTTCAACTGAAAATGAGGTTACAAGTAGAAATAGGAATTTAGGGTGAAGTTCAAACCTTAGTTCGCGGGTTGGGTTGTTCACGAAATTGGGGGAATAAATTTTTGGTCGAAAAGTAGTCTCACAAACTAGGAATTTCACATGTCCAATAACCTATAGTGCAAGGACGACGGGTAAATGGAAATCCCAACAACAGCACATAAATTACATGTTTGTATTCGAATTACGTGGTTATTTGTGTTGTATGATTTTACTTGACGTGAATTATATGACATTACGTGATTATATGGCAACCTGTGTTGTTTTATGTGAGATGCTTACTGGCGATAATGAAATCGCATGGTGAGCTATTATTTATGATAGTGCGATGGCGTGGTGAATGAGTTGATACATCTCATTATTTTTATGACATATTGAATGCAGGAATGTTTTGTATGGAGTTATTTTGGATATGAGCATGTATGGTATTTATTACTTGAAGGTGTGAATATGTAGATTTATACGTGATGTGAATGTTTTGACATGCTTTGGCATGGTAAGTACTTATCGCATTATTTATATGGCATGAGCATGTGCATACACGCAATATGTGAGGATTATCAGTATGAGTATGCACAGTATATGATCGCCTAAAGGCGAATTATGTTTGCCGATATTGGCATTTGATGTTTACTCACGAAAGAGTCATAGCTACTTCTACAAAGGCACCATGACGGGACGTAAGCCGTCTAATGTATTATGTGAGGCAGAAGGAGCGACCTGGGTAGGGGCGACCTAGGGAAACCTAGCGTAGGCCGCCCAGTGTGGAGCAACTGTCCGACAGGAGGAGCGACCTGGATAGGGGCGACCTAGGTAATGCTAGTGTAGGCCACCCAGCGTGTAGCAACTGCACCATGACGGGATGTAAGCCGTCTAACATACTATGTGAGGCAGGAGGAGCGACCTGGGTAGGGGCGACCTAGGAAACCTAGCGTAGGCCGCGCAGTGTGGAGCAACTGTCCGACAGGAGGAGCGACCTGGGTAGGGGAGACCTAGGTAAAGCTAGTGTAGGCCACCCAGCGTGTAGCAACTGTCATTCATTAGCGGCAAGAAGCGACCTGGACGAGACACATGGTGAAAATCAGAGTGCTAGGGAAGGCTACCGCTAGATAGAGGGGCGACCTGGCGAATGGTGACCTAGGGAATAACCCTAGGTTTAGCCTAGCCGGTGTGGGCCACTATCTTACTTCTATCCGTATAGGATTGAGCTCATGATATGATGGTGCGTAGCAAGTAGGTAAGGACCCTAAGAGAAATGAGAATGATATGAAAATACGAGTGTTAGCAAGCATTGACGCAAATGCCTATGCGAGTTTGGCACGTGCATGTCATGCATATTTCCACTTACTGAGCTTTATAGCTCATCCCACGTTTTATGTGTTGTAGGTACGATCGAGTCGGACGTTGAGATATGTCGCGACTAGGGCAGGCTGATGGCGGTGACTCCACGTACTTTTGAGGGCTGGGCGTACATGGATGCGACCTGCGGGGTGTTATTAGATGGTTCTAGAGATTATGACATTTTGGGCTACGTCGTGTAAACTATAATGTTTGCAGAACGTGCTTGTGTTTGTATAATATTAAGTTATTTTAATATAAAGTTTTTGTAAATCGGGTCTTCTGCAGCTTACGTTGCGAAATTCGCCAACTAGTTATAGGAAAAGTGGGGTGTGACATTTTTCTTTGGTTACTATTTAATTTCGCTCAACAAATTCCGATCGGGAATTTCCATTTGGTTCCTGTTTAATTTTCGCTCGTTAATATGAAAGCAAAAATTACCACTTGGTCCCAAATCAATTTTCGATCGAGAAAATGTGAAAGAAAATTACAAAATTCGCCCGAATTTCTCGACAGCAAGTTTTTCTATATTTTCAGATTGACCCTAAGCTAAGGGATAAATCACATAATTGCTCCCCCTATGTATGAAAATAAATGCAAGTAACTCCGTGTAATTCAGAAATGTAACATCTGGCTCCATGGTCAATTGTTAGTGAATCTGCGAGACTTAGAGCAAAGATGTCGAGAAAATTATAGTTAATTTGGAAGCAGTTATACTAATTTGGCTCCCCTGTCTATTTTTACCAATGCCTTTGAGCTCCAAATCGTGATGATTCGTGAAGTCCTTCTCGGAAGTGCGTTGTACGTGGAAAATCAAATTTGAATTTTTTGCAACACTTAGAAAAAGACCCTCAAAAATATTTGAAGCCTAAGGCATAAATTTCGTAAATGGTCCCCCTCAAAATAGTGCACCTCAATTGATTTATCGAACAGGTACATAAATCAATCTTAGTAACAATTATGAAATCATGCGATTTATCAAGATTAGCCTAAATACATGGTCCCCTAAACATGTAACTATACTTTCACACGAGGGTATGAGCATGAACAATATATCGCATTTAGTCAATTTCTTGTAGATGCAAGGTAACGTGCATATCAAAATGTGCGATATAAAAATATTTTTATATATATAATTTTTTTGTTTTATTATATATGTAAATGTTAATTTTATTAATAGTATGGGGTCATATTATTTTGCTACGATCATTGTCACGCCTAAAATTCACAAGACATTTGAAAGATTTTATGCCGTCATGTCTCGTCAGCAAACTAAAGTCTTAGGTTCAAAGTAGGGTTCATTTCGACAACTCTCACTAGGTTCGCTCTAGCGCTCATTTATTTTTGACTAGGGAGTTTTATATTTATATCACTCAAGTCAACACAAGTGATATTAAGTCAATTTACATGTGATCGAGGCGCTTTTAATCACTTCACCGAGCGAGAGATCGTCGTTTTGTAATTAAAGAGACTTAGAGGGCTTTAATTTGGTTATGACTAAGAAGGGGAGGGATCTTTTGAAAAAGTGAGGTTTACGTCATCTTCCATTCCTTCGTCGTTCTCCTTTTCTCCGGCATTTTTCTCTTTTGTCTTTTTGTCTTTTTCATCCTTTTGTCTTTTGTAAGTTTTCTGCACTTGCTCAAGCTGAAGCTCCGCTTCACTACGAGGCTGAGAGATTATCTAAGGCGAAGTTCTTCTTATTGGTTCTTGGGCCGATTTGAAGAAGTTCACGGTTATGGATTTCGAACCCAAGGCCGTGCTCCTCTTCTCGTTGTCTCGATATAAGACCGGATTATTGTTGGAGAAGTCACTTCGTGGTGCTTCTCTTTCCAGCTTTTCTGACGAGTATTATCGAATGAGAAGTTCACAGCAAGATCCACGCCCTCGTCTTAAAGATTTTGAGAGGCGGGTCCTTTTGATCTAATTTTCTTTGTGCGTTGAGCATTCCTCATGTGCGTTTTCCACATTCATTTGTCATCTTTTTCTTTTCGTCCTCGTTTTTCTCCCCCTCCTTTTCTTGATTGAACATCACGCTGAATTTTTAGATTGTCGGTTGAAGGCTCAAAGGGTTTTCAACAAAAGAAAAAGAATTCGGAGAAGGCTCAAAATGGATGACTAAAGGCTAGGTTAAAGGATTGAAAATTATATTTGGCCGAGTGAGGAATTCCCTAAGTGCCCTAATCATCTTCCTAACGTTTTCCACCTGTGTGCCTCGCTCAAGGATAGATCCTTATGAAGAAGATAAAGAAGGCTAGAAATCTCACTCATATAAAATGGCCTTGTGTCTAATGGAGTCTACGAGAGAACTTTTAGACACAAGAATGCGACAGTAATATTCATACGTGACTTAGATCGAGCATCCTAAATATATCGTCATTCCCCTAATATTATACTTATATGTATAATGTTTTTGGATTTTCATTACATTATTTTTTTCACGCAAGATATAGCATTAAAGTATAGAAAACACATAGCATAAAACATGTGAAAGCACATAGGAGCACGTAAAGCACAAATTACGGAAGATTCAACATGCCTAATTTTTCGACAAGAAATTGGAACCGTTTTTCATCCAAGGCCTTGGTGAAAATGTCAGCTAGTTGATATTCCATTTTCACGAAATACATATCAATTGTGCCCTTTTCTACGTGATCTTTTATAAAATGATATCTAATATCTATGTGTTTTGTGCGTGAGTGGTAAACTGGATTACACGTAATCGCAATGACACTTTCGCTATCGCTATAAATTGGTATGTTATTTAAATTGTACCGATAGTCGCAAAGTTGAATCTGCATCCATAGCATTTGCGAGCAACAGCTATCAGCCGCGACATATTCAGCCTCGGCCGTTGATGTTAAGACGCAGTTCTGTTTGTTGGATGACCTGCAGACCAACTTTTCGCCTAGAAATTAAGCGTCATCGGATGTTGTCCATTCGGCAACCTGCATAATCAGCGTCAGTATAGCCAATTAATTTGAAATCGTACCCTTAGGATACCATAATCCTAGGGTGGAGGTGCCTTTGAGGTAGCGTAAGATTTGCTTGACCGCGAGCATGTGGGATTCTTTAGGGTCGGCTTGAAAACAGGCACACATGCAAGTGCAAACATGATATTCGGTCGGCTTGAAATGAGATAAAGAAGAGAGCCGATGATGTTGCGATAGAGTGTGATGTCGACCACTTTTCCTGTGGGATCGGCATCCAACTTGCAACTAGGTAACATGGGAGTGGCTTGCTCTGATCGTGCTGGAATTTCTTCAGAATATCCTTCATGTATTTAGTCTAACTTATGAATATTCCATCTTCGAGTTGCCTGACTTGAAGTCCCAAGAAGAATTGCATCTCTCCCATGTGACTCATTTCAAATTTGCTCTTCATTAGATCTCCAAACTTTTTGCAAAGCCGTGGATTTGTTGATCCAAAGAAAGATGATGTCGTCTACATAAAGTTGGACGATCATCAAGTCTTTGTCTTGCCATTTTATGAAGAGGGTCGTATCGATCGTCCCGCGCATGAACCCAGATTTCACGAGAAAATCGCTCAGGACATCATACCAAGCACATGGGGCTTGTTTCAGTCCGTAGAGAGCTTCGTCCAGTCGATAGACGTGATCAGGGTGTTCTTGATTAACAAAACCTTCTGGCTGTGCTACGTAGACTTACTCTTTTAACACGCCGTTGAGGAAGGATATCTTAACATCCATTTGATAGACCTTGAAGTCTTTATGAGCCACATAAGCCAAGAAAAGGCGGATGGCTTCGATTCGGGCAGCATGAGCATAGGTTTCGTCGTAGTCGATGCCTTCCTGTTGATTGTACCCTTCGCAACCAGCCTTGCTTTGTTCCAAATCACTTCCCCATCTTCATTTTTTTATTCTTAAATACCCATTTTATTCCGATGATGGTTTTCCCAGGTGGACGGGGTACTAAAGTCCATACTTGAAGACGCTCGAATTGGTTGATCTCGTCTTGCATAGGTATCACCCAATCAGGGTCTTTAAGTGCGTCTGCTACCTTGGTTGGCTCATTTTGGCTTAAGAAGCAGCTGAAGAGACTATGCTGATGTCTTGTCCTTACTCCGCTCGAAATATCACCAATAATCTGATCAACCGGATGTGCTAGAGTCTACTTTCGCTCATGTGGCAGAGCTGACGTAGATGCATCATCCATTTGTGGACCGAGATTAGCAAGAATTTCAGGTTGTTCATTAGTTTGAGGTAAGTCTGTTTCTTCATGAAGATTGGGAGATTCTGACGAGACTTCCTCATTGACTATGATGGGTTCTTAAGTGATCTGTGGTAATTCTGAGTCGGGTGAGGTGGGAACATTTGAAGGGCTGGGGACATCGGTCTCGTCGAGTGGGGGTTCCACTAAAGGTGTATCGTTAATAGTCTCTTCCCAATATACATGCTCAAAGAGAGAGTCCAAGTCCTCCAATGCAAGTCCCAGAGCTTCTTCTGACGTTGAGTCCTTATTTGTTGCCATCTCTTGTTGGTTTTGTACCAACACACCAGTGTATACTGGTTATGAACTATTGTATTCAGAAGCCTTCTAGTTAGGTGCGGGTCCCGAACTGATGTGTGCAGGAGCCATGTTTGTCACTTCGTGGAAAGTGACATTATAGCTTTCTTTGATTGAGCGATTGGACTTGATGTAAACTCGATACGCCTTTGAAGTTGACGAATACCCAACAAATGTTGCTTCGAATGCTTTAGGATCGAACTTAGCACGTTGCTCTCAAGCGTTCGCCACAAAGCACTTGCATCCAAAGACCTTGAAGAAGGAAATATTGGGTACTCTCTTGTTGATTATTTCGTGCGGAGTCTTATCGAAACGATGTGAACCACCGTCCTGTTCTGAGTGAAGCAGGCGGTATTTACTGCTTCAGCCCAAAGGAAATGTGGGAGGCCAGAATGAATCAGCATCGTACGTGCGGCTTCCACTAGCGTTCTATTCTTCCTTTCAACGACACCGTTCTGCTGAGGCGTCTTTGCGGCTGAGAATTGCTGACTAATCCCATGTTTCTGATAGAAATCACCGAGGTACTTGTTTTTGAACTCAGTGCCTCAATTCTGACGACTTGAATGGTTTATTGCAACAAATTCTGAGTAGCGTTCACAAAATTGATTATCAAGTCCCCTGTCTCATCCTTAGTTCGGATGAACTTTGTCCACGTGTAGCGAGAGTAGTCATCAGCGATAACTAGCACGTACTTGCGCCCACTAATACTCTGTGTCTGCATGAGAATCTCGCTTCATTTTTCCTAGTTGACACGTCGAACATTGATGCTCTTTTCGTAGAATAATGGTTGGTAGACCGTGAACCAACTTTTGCGTTGATAGTCGTTGAAGAGCTTTGATGTTTAGATGAGACACGTTGATGCCATAGGCTGTTCCTCTGAATTGAAGTCTGGGAGATGAGGCAAACAGCATTAGTAGTCCGCACGGACGTCAGATTTATCGTGTAAAGATTAGATATCTGAAGTCCTTGGAGGAGTTCTGTGTTCTGACTGTCCAATATTCTGCACCGGTCAGCATGAAAGACCACCTGGAATCCTTTGTCACAGAATTGGCCTATGCTAAACAAGTTATGGTGGAGTCCATCGACGTAAGAGACATCCTTGATTATCAGATTTTCTAGAATGATGTCCCCAAGTCCTAGAATGGGGGCGTTGTTCCCGAATCTGACTTTTCCATTCGGTCGGTCTTTGTAGTTGCTCAGCAGCTCTTGTATTCCCGTCAAGTGTGTGGAGCAACCAGAGTCAAGGTACCACACATGATGGATCTGCAAAAACAAATGTTAGTAGGAGTTTTAACAACCCATCTCGGGAAGGAGTTGAGTTGGGTTTGCCCTTTATAGACGTCATAGCCCTTTTGGCTATCGTCTTTTCAGGTGGTGATTTGGGACCCGTTTGGATTGAACCTTGCAGGGAAGATTAATTTCAGCTCGGACAAATGCGTTAGTAGGCTTGAGCGTGGAAAAGATCTTTTCATTGGATAGTCTCCTAAGGTGCTTTGGGGATTCGATCTTAACAGGATACGTTAGATGAGAACAAGCATGGATAGCGCCATATGCTTTCTTTATGGCTGGATCTTGTTTCCTACGGGTCTTCCTAGAGCATTTGTTTTAGAATGATTAATTTTTATGGCTGAAGTAGAGCCTGTTTCGAAATTGGTACTTCTAAAGGTTGTAGGCTGAAGTGAGCATGTAGAAGCAATTATTTGAATCGAGGAAACAACTGTTTTATTTCTACGAGTGTCTTTTATTTGTACAGAAGGAGATATTTTCTTAAAAGCATTCAAATCTACGGACTCCTTCTCTATTCTTAACCTAGACACTCCCGTCTTCGACTCTAATGCTCGCCCTACGCTCCCTGTAGACGTAAGTGAAACATGATTAGATCTAGAAATTTTTAAAGTATTATTCTTAATGTTTGGATCTTTTGAAGGCACTTTTCAGAATGATATTTTCGGTTCAGGGAGATGCCTGAGAAATAGCTTGTGGGATTGAGGAAGCTTTGAGATTTTCCATCTCTTTTAGGAATGTTTTCTTTTCAGCTTCATAATTCTCCCGTTCTTTTTTCTAAAGAAATTCTTAACCCTTCTATTTTCCTAACAATAGGGGGTATATAGAGAGAATTTTTAGATTTGTGATATTGAGCTTCCATAATTTTAGAATGATCTTCGGGAATTTGAACTGATTCAAGGCTCCAACCCTTGGGAAGATTCCAAGTGTCGTTGCTTTGATTCAGTTCTTCATAGCAAAGGGAAATTTCAGCCTTCGTTTTGGCTTTTTTTGGCTTCTTCTAATTAATAAGTTTTCTTTTCCCCAGTGAAAGCCATGAGAGAGGTTAGTCCGAGACTCATGTATTTGACATCATATAGTTGTTTACACTCAACTTTCTTCAAATGACATGGATTCTCAAATCCTAAGCCATACTTATAATCATAAGACTCTAAGTCCTTGGGCTGATTTAAAAATATAGTCTGCTCTGATTGTCCCTTCTTCACTATAAGATCATCTAATTTTTTTTATTTTAGATTATAACTTCTTACGCCCTTCTCCTAAGAGAGCAAAATTATTTACTACCGTCAATTTGGCGGCTTCAAAGGCATCGAGATTTTTCCTAAGTTCACAAACCTTAGTATTAGATCTATCTAATTCGGTTTCTAGGTTAGTGATCCTAGTAGTCGCTTTGGTTAACCTACAATTGAGGTTAGCTTTCCCATTGAGATTTCTAATCAGGCAATTGTAGTTATTTTCTAGCCTGTCTTCTAATTCATTAATTTTTAGATCATGCCGTTCTATTTGAGTTTTGTAGTCTCTCTAGAATGTAGACTCTTAGAAAGTTCTTCTATTTTCGCACTACAGCTCCGACGTTCTGATTCGAGACTAATAATTTTCTCCTGAGATTTGACTAGTTTCTTCTCTACTTTCTTTACGCTTTTCTGCTCACGTTTCATGTTAGTGTATGCTAATTGATATGATTCTAACATCATCAATAATGTGGAAGGAGAAACTACCTCCTCATAAGGTTTGGATGCTTGATCTTCGTCCGTCTGTTATGAGGTTTCGGCATCTGAATGCTCGTACAGGCGGGCCATTAAGGCCAAATTCTCCTCTTCTGAGCTAGACATATCCTCGAGCCAGTGGTCTTGTTCAGCCATTAAAACTACTCCTGCTTCCTTTTGCTTCGTGTGTTGAAGCTTCTTGGAGTAGTAGTTGTGGCTGGGATTATGATCCAGAATTGTGCAGGTCCGTACAAATTGATTCCATCAAGTTTTCAGAATTTCCATTGTTTTCTATGAAGTTGATGAACCTTGTCTTCCACACTACGTACTCGCCATGTCTGAAGACGGGAGGTCGCATATCATTTCCCACGCTAAGAGCATCCATTTCTTGTGTTTAGGATGTAATCGTCGACGTGTGATGTGAGGAAAATAAAATTTTGAATTGAATTTTTGAGTCAAGGTGTTTTTTGGGAATGTTCACTAAAATAAAAAAAAAGAAACAGGAGTACAAGGGGGCGTACATGATCTCGCTCATGACGCAACAAGCAGTAACATTCTATCGACCAGACAGCACATTGACAAACCGATACAGCCCAAACACCTACAAGGTCCCTACAAAACCCAAGACTAACAGAAAAATATAACATCAATGCAATATAGAGGCGAGGGTAGGTGCCTAAAAACAAACAAAAAGTCAACGGGTTCCTGGCACCAGATGTAGTACCAGCGGGACAGCCAGACGAAGTGCAGGCAAAGGCGTACTACGCACAGCAGAGGATGAACTTCACAATGGAAAAATATCATGCGAAAGAGGGAGAAGCAACGAGTGCATCCGCAGGTCTGGTCGGGGAGGAAAAGGCGTAGACGCCAACTCCTGTTTCTTTCCGCCAAGCAGAAGCGAGGCCTTTAGGAGAAACAAATCCTTAATACGAGCAATAGCCAGGAAAAAGGGTCCCCACCCCAGCGCAAGTCGACCTGCAAAAAACAGCACGAAAAGCCAGAGCACACGACGAAAAGTAGGAGGAAGAAAGGACAAACCGAGAAAAAGCCGATATGTATTGTGGAAAAAATATGTTCATTTTTGTGTTGCATCTTTAGTTGCACGACATTTACATACACGTGTTACGAGGGGAGTACGGAGTCATGAAAGTGTTGTCTGGAGACGCGAATGAGATGGTTTATGAATGAGAAATGTTGATGAGTTGTATGAGTGAGGTTAGGACTAAGGCGCACTTTATATGGAGGGAGTGGGGCCTCCCGAGCTACTGACCCCTTGTGGGGAGGGGGGCCTCCCGAGCTACGGACCCCTGCGCGCGTGTGTTGCCTTTAGTACCTAAGCCTCGGGCCCTGAATGTGATGTGATGATATGAGATGTGATGAAATGAGATATGAGAAAAGAGTCGAGCGTGTATTCTGTGAGATGTGTCGGGATGGGAGTCGATAAGAGCATTTGCATTCATGTATATTTTCGTCTACTGGGCAAAAGCTCAGGGTTTACGTGTGTAGGTACGAACGCGTCGGACGTTGAAAAAAAAACCGTCATGACTAGGCGGCTGATGGCAGTGACTCCATGGACTTTTGAGGGCGGCGCAGTACATGGGACGCGACCTGTGGAACGAGTTTATGTTTCGTGTTTTTAAATTTGGGCTTGGCCTTATTGGGCTTCGGCCCAATGAATCAAAATGTGTTTGGGTTTGAACTTATGGATTTAGACATCGAACGTATTTATATTATTATATTTTAAAAGTTTTAATTAAATGGGTTTTTCGCTGCTTACGCTGCGAAAATCCGCCACAATACGTAGCTAGGAAGTTGGGTCGTTTCAGGTGGTATCAGAGCGTTAGGTTATAGGTTCTGTAGACTGTCCATGTACTGCCGCTCAAAAGCCTGGAGGATCAGCCTACGCCTGTAAGTTTAATACGTAATTATGTGATTTATGATTTTTGGATATATGCTTTACGTGAATATTTGGGTGATTTTATGTGCTCCTTGATGTGTTCAAAAGTTAGAGATTTCGTACTTTTACACATAGATTGGTAGGAGAATCTCGGTTAAATTAAGGTAGGGAGAGAATGATAAAAAAAATTCGGACTTTTGATAGAATTTGGGGTTGCTTAAAAATTCGGGTAAAAATTCGGGTCAATTTGGAATTCGGCGAAATTTAAATTTTGGGCCTTTTCAAAATTTGGGCTTTGTTAATTTGGGCTTGACCGAATTGGACCAAGCTGAAATTCGGAAAGTTAAAATAAAAAAAGGCAAATAAAAGAGAGTCGACCGATGTAAAATTTTTAAAAATCGGAGCTTGTATACAATTTTAAAAATGAGACGAGGACGTAGAGAAGCATGGGTTAATTGTAAAAATTTAGGAAGCGAGACGAGAACATAGAGAAAACATGATAGAGTCGATGCATAACGATTACATAACTGAAAATCATATTACAATCCGAATACATAAAAAAAAAACTTAGAAAGAGAAAACATCAACGACGTTCGAGAAGTTCTGCCGGTGTCTTCTTCCAATATGCCAGAAAAAGGCCCGGCTTCCCATGACATAACTTTCACAAATTAAACGCAACTGCAGTGGGTGACAACCCACATCACAAAAATGGCGATTGCAGCGAAGAGCAATCCCAAAAGAAGGAATAACTCAAATTTAAGCTTTTCGAGATTTTCCCTCCAAAAAGGTTCCTGAGGAACATCATCACGATCCGCATTTCCTCCAAGATTATACCTTACGAAAATTAAATGATGTGGTTGGAGAGAATTGTGTTGTGGTGCAAAATAGCGTGCATCAAGTACCTATTTATAGGCGTGAGTGAAACGAAGAATAAGCAAGATTAATTTCGAGTTTCCTTCGAACGCCGTATAAAGATAAACTTCATAAATTTCGAGATCAGATTTTTCTTCGAGCGTCGTAATCTCGATTTCAGAGATCACGCACAGGAAGAAAATCACATTGGACTTTTATCACAAAAATCCAATCCAAAATCTCGAAAAAAGATGTTGATGTCCATTACGACAAAGAAATTGTGCTCACGTTTAAATCAATGCCGTATTTACATGCACTGCGTAGACTCTGTCACATCAATGAATTTAGTACGGCGAACTAAGGCACAAACAAGACAGAACTTCAACCTATGTCCATGGATCAACCGAGCTTCCTTTCTTATTGATCACAACACGAAAGTTACAGATCTCTATCTCTTCTACAACTCTCGCGTTTTCACCTCACGATGATTTTCACTCTAAAAGAAGTTACATGCTCGAGAAAGTGAACTGGAATTCCGACATTAATATGATAGAAATCTTTTTAAGCGTGAATTCGCAAACTATCTTCACCGTCCATTTTATCCGATTGAACGCTCCACAAGTCGCCACGTGGTATTGCATTTCTACGTGTTAGAGCAAGAATCACATGCGACTCTGTAAGTGAAATTGCACCTTCACTACTATCCATCCGATTTTTTATCCAACGCTCACGATTCACCATCCGATTCTTTCACTTCTTAAACATCTCAGCCGTCGATCTTTTTGCGCGATATCCTGGAAACATAATTAAATCTTCAGCCTTCAAATCCTGACCATTAGATCGCGCGCCATCTTGGATCCAACGGCACCTGCTCATCGTGACAATAACGGTGAAGAAAGCCAGACTTAACTTATGAATAACGTTCCATTTAGGTGGACGGAAGCTTGTGAAGTAAACTTCCAGGAGTTGAAGAAACGACTGACAACAGTTCCTGTTCTTACAATACCCTCTGGTATGGAAAGATTTTCGGTATACAGTGATGCCTCAAAAAAAAATGGCTTGGGGTGCGGGTTGATGCAGAACGGGAAGGTAATTACGTATGCCTCCCGACAGCTCAAATCCTATGAGAAAAATTACCCCACACACGATTTGGAACTCGCAACAGTGGTTTTTGCCCTGAAAATCTGGCGACATTATCTATACGGAGAACGATGCGAGATCTTAACAGATCATAAAAGCCCAAAGTACTTTTTCACGCAGAAGGAGTTAAACATGAGGCGAAGACGATGGCTCGAGTTAGCAAAAGACCACGACTGTGCAATAAATTATCACCCAGGAAAAGCGAACGTAGTCGCAGAAGCTTTGAGCCATAAATCAGTGAATACAAACTTGTGCCAACTCGGAGTGGAAATAATCAATTTGGGGAATATCCAAATAAAACTAGCAGCGTTAACGTTGAAGCCAACATTATTATATCGAATTCTTGAGGAAAAAAAACGTAAAGGGCCATGATGCAGTCTGGGTGATCGTCGACAAATTGACTAAATCAGCCCATTTCCTACCAATCAATCAAACTTGTTCCATGGAGAAGTGCGCAGAGTTGTACATAAAAGAAATTGTGAGACTCCTTGGGATCCCGATTTCAATCGTCTCAGATCGGGATTCGAGGTTTCTGTCCCAATTCTGGGTGAGATTACGAAAGACCATGAGGACGAAACTGTCCTTCAACACGGCATATCACTCTCAGACGTACGAACAGCTTGAGAGAACAATCCAGACGCTCGAAGATATGTTGAGAACGTGCAACCTGGATTTCCAGGCAGAGCAAATACCTTCCACTAATAGAGTTTTCCTATAACAACAGCTATGAAGCCAAAATCGGGATTGAGCCTTACGAAGCCTTGAACGAGCATAAATGTCGATCCCCAATTCATTGGAATGAAATCGGCGAGAAAGCGTTGTTGGGTCCTGCGATGATTCATGAAATGACTAAAGCTGTGGGAAAATTCCAGGAGAGGATGCAAACGTCCCAAAGTCGTCAGAAGAGTCATGCAGACAAGATACGAGGGCCGTTGTAATTCAACGAATGTGATCAAGCCTTAAAAAAAATAATAATAAAAAAAATTCACCAATGAGAGGCGTGGAGCGATACGGGGAAAAGGGCAAATTGAGCCCAATGTACATTGGCTCTTTCAAAATACTCAAGAGAGTAGGAGAAATTGCGTATCGGTTGGAGTTACCCGCCTCGCTAGCCAAAGTCCACCACGTATTTCACGTATCAACTTTACGTAAATACGTTGCGAACCCGAATCAGGTGTTGAGAAGCAAATCACTTCACCAACAATTTAAACCGGGCTTGAGCTATAAAGAAAGGCCGGTGGAAATTTTGATGTACGAGATGAAACGTCTTCGAAATAATAACATACTTCTCGTGAAGGTCTTGCGGCGGAAACCAAGTATTGGAAGAAGCCACTTGAAAACGAGAAAATGAAATGAGAAAGAAGTACCCCGAATTATTCTCCATACTGTAATTTCGGGGACGAAATTCTTATAGGGGGGAGGATGTAATACCCGCAAAATTTGTACGGGATTACTTCAATAATATTCGAAATGTAGGAAATCGACTTTCGAACAAGAAATGATTTCTTTTCGAAACGAGCCCAAAAATTTACAATTGGGCCCGAAAAATTTAAATGGACCAAAAATTTATTTATGGGCCAAATGAAGAAAATAATGGCCCAAAATAAAAGGTTGGGAGTTGGGTCCTTTAATAAAATTTAATTGCGCGAAAACAAGAAGTGAAAGTCCAAATAAATAAATAATTTAAAAATAACAACAACAACAACAATAATAACAATAATAATAATAATTAATTAATTAATGGGGGGGCCGAAAATAATAAAAATAATAAGGTACCTCCATGTAAGTTTGGTACAATAAAACAAAATAATATTTCACCTCCATGTGAATTTAATACAATATAATAAAATAAGAAAAATAAAATAATAAAGCCAACTCAACAATTACATGAAGACAAAAATCTACACCTAATGCCTTAGTAAGTGAATCAAATACATCTAATACACCTAATGAGACAAGACCTAATACAACTAATACACCTAATATACCTCATAAGGACATAAATGAAATAAGAAAAAAAAGAATAATGAGGAGGTGGAGAGGAGAACGTGAGGGAGAGGAAAGGAAAGAAGAAGAGAGAAAGGAAAGAAAAAAAAAAGAAAGAAAAAAGAGAGAAAGAAGAGAAGGAGAATAGGGAGAAGAGGGAGAAGCTCGGGATCGAAACTCTAGGGTCGGGATCACACGTAACAATCCATTGCGTAGCTCTCTACGGATTAAGGTAGGTGAAGATCACCTACATACGTAAACAATATTAGGATTTGTGAATTTTACGTGTTTTGCATGTCATTCATCGGATTCTTCGTGTTTATGTGATAATAATTTGCTGGCATGAGGTTTTCGTTGGTTAGCTTAGGAAGCATGAGATTGAGCATTTTTAGACCAATGAATATTTGGAAATAGGGATAGAGGACTTTAGATTAAAATGATAGAGCAAAACTTGGGGAGAATTAGGGTTTCTTTATTCGTTTCGGCCTGTAGGTTCAAAAATTCATATCTTACAATCTAGACCTCGAATTAAAAATCCATTAGGATAGAATTTATATTTGCAAGTCTTTTATCTATGGTTAAAATTTCAGGACCATCGGACATCGTGTACCCCAAGATCATTGAAAAATACGAAACTATCGCAAAACAGCCTACACAATAGTTATTTTTAAAAATTTAGGGACTTAATCGAATTTTTACAAAATCTGGGGAGTTTGTGTTGTAAAATCCCGAACAAAGAATATTTTAAAGAAATATTAAGCTTTTAAGACATATTTAAAATTCGGAATAAATAATTGGGATCCTTTGTGCAATTTTAAAAAAATTCGGGTACTAAATTGAAAAGTTTCAAAAATCTGGGGATTAAAAATGTAAAAATTCAAACAGGGAATATTTTAAATATACTGAGTTTCTTTTGGAGAGAAATTAGAACTTTCCAAAAGTTTTGGGGGGCTAAATAAATTTATATAATTTCGATTAGGATGAAACTAGAACTTTTCAAAAGTTTAGGGACGTTAGTTAAATTTATATAATCTCGGCTAGGATGAAATTAGAATTCTTCAAAAGTTGTGAATGCTAAATAAATATATATAAATTCGGCTAGGATTAAATTTGAACTTTTCAAAAGTTATTAGGGACTAAATAATACTTGATAAGGACCAAATTGAAACTTTTCAAAAGTTCGAGTACTAAAAATTTATATTGAGCTTCGGCTAGAGTATAAATGAAAGTTTCGAAATTTTTAGGTTTTTAATAAATAGTTTAAAACTTGGCCGGGGTTAAATTATAATTTTCAAAATTTTCGGAGGGTTAAATAAATAATTAAAAATGGTTGAGGAGTTCTTTTGCAAAATTACAGGATATTAGAATAATTAAATTTTCATTAAATTTGATTGGAGTCAAATGTAAATTTTCGGAAAAACACTCGGAATTAAAAATAAATAATTATTAAAATCAGTAGGGTTCGAAAATTAAATTTTCAGAAATTTATGGGGTTAAATAAATAATCAATAAATGCGGTTGAGGTCAATTTCAAATCTCTAGAAACTTTTGAGTTTAAATAAATGATTAATGAATTCGGTTGTAGTCATTATGAAATTTTCGGAAATTCCGAGGGATTAATTGTAAATTTTCTAAAATATTTTTGAAACTTAATCTAAAACTGGCGTTGGAGTGAATTGTAAGGTAGAAAGAATTAAACTTAGAACTTTTAGTTTAAGATCGAGAGGGAATTCTGTAGTTACGGTTTCGGACCGATTAAAAATCGGAACGCGGGCTTTGGGCCCGAATTATTTGTCGAATGTTGACGTTGGGAATCGGGCCGAGCTAATACCTCGGGCCGATATGTATTGTGGAAAGGATATGTTGCATTTTTTGTGTTGCATCTTTATTTGCACGACATTTGCATACACGTGTTACGAGGGGAGTACGGAGTCATGAAAGTGTTGTCTAGAGACGCGAGTGAGATGGTTTATGAATGAGAAATGTTGATGAGTTGTATGAGTGAGGTTAGAACTAAGGCGCACTTTATATGGAGGGAGTGGGGCCTCCCGAGCTACTGACCCCTTGTGGGGAGTGGGGCCTCCCGAGCTACGGACCCCTGCGCGCGCGTGTTGCCTTTAGTACCTAAGCCTCGGGCCCTGAATGTGATGTGATGATATGAGATGTGATGAAATGAGATATGAGAAAAGAGTCGAGCGTGTATTCTGTGAGATGTGTCGGGATGGGAGTCGATAAGAGCATTTGCATTCATGTATATTTTCATCTACTGGGCAAAAGCTCAGGGTTTACGTGTGTACGTACGAACGAGTCGGACGTTGAAAAAAAAACGTCATGACTAGGCGGCTGATGGCGGTGACTCCATGGACTTTTGAGGGCGGCGCAGTACATGGGACGCGACCTGTGGAACGAGTTTATGTTTCGTGTTTTTAAATTTGGGCTTGGCCTTATTGGGCTTCGGCCCAATGAATCAAAATGTGTTTGGGTTTGAACTTATGGATTTAGACATCGAACGTATTTGTATTATTATATTTTAAAAGTTTTAATTAAATGGGTTTTTCGCTGCTTACGCTGCGAAAATCCGCCACAATACGTAGCTAGGAAGTTGGGTCGTTGCAATTACTTACGAGACTGTGAATCCGTACTCGGCAGTCTGAGCTCGACAATCACAAATCGTTATCAGCACCGTATCTGGCTCGCTGACCCGTTCAACAACAAATTGGGTCGAGGGGAGCCAGAGTCGAGAACCTCCGTCAAAGTCCCTTTCGATCTAAGGTTCACGCAGACTACTACAGTGTTGTTGTCGGTCATTGACACGGCTTGAGTAATAAGCCATGTTCGACCGTACGACCTGCGAGTCAGTGTCTATGAAATGACTAAATCCCCTGACTCGATTCATATAACAAGTCATGACCTCCGAGTTCAAGAGGGATATCGGCGCACGATAGGTCATCGACAAATAAGTCGTGATCGATTATCCAGCACCCAACTGGAGCCTTTGCTTACGGACTTTTAATGTTCGAGGTTAAGAGTCCACTAGTGCCTTGCTCTCACGTGCCCATCAAGAACAGTGTCTCAACTCGACACATTTGGATTTGCTTATTTATTGCTTTACTGATGCTAAGTAAATAACTCATATATCCAATAAACGAACAATGCCTTTGAATAAACACAAGAAAATTTTTTATTACATAAGAAGTCGAATGATAAATAAGCTAATGCCTCATACAATCTCGTATAGCATCGAGGGTATATTTCAGCCATTTCCCTATGGGTTCTCATTTCTTTTGCTAGATCCTTGAATTTAGCTTCGGATTTTAGCATCTGAGCTTCCATCTTTGCGACTTACTCATTAGCTACTGATACTCCATTATTCTCACATGCGTAATAATAGCTAATTTTATCTAAACCTTCTAGATTACTTTGTAGGTTTGCTTCTAATTCTTTAATTTTCTTTTTGCCCCGTTTGTTCAATAGGGTCAAGAATTCATCTTTCATTTTAAGTAAGGTCATAGTCGGCTTCGCTTGCTTCAACCATGTCTGAGTTGTTGGAGATTTCCCTTTCTGAGTCGCTTTCTAAAGCTTCAGCTTCGTCCTCTTCATCTAGTCTGGCCATCAGCGCCATGTTCTCTTCCTTGCGGTCGGAGGTGTCCTCAAGCCAATGATCTTGTTCCGCAATCAAGACCATCCCCTTCTCCTTGTGCTCGACCAATTGAACTTTTCTTGACAATAGTTGGCATCATTTTTCTTGGGCATTCTGCATTCTCTGGTAAAATGTCCAAGGTTCCCGCAGTTGAAGAATTTTCCGACTTAAAGGCCAATCGCATGATGTTTCTTCCTCTTGAGTTGTTCTCTTTGTGTTACAAGAGGTTCTCTGTCGGTTGGATGAGGATCCAAACTTCTTATAGAATCTCTTCTGCACAAAGTTTGAGATCAACACGAGTTGTTTTGCAAGCTCATTGATTTCCACATGTGTTTGTGAGCTCCTTGAGTTCTCCATCATGGTCTACTCTTCTCCTTCTGAAATTGGGATGATTGCAAGATCTCCTTGTCCTTCGATGGCCTTCTGGGTTGTCGTTCAGACATGAGTGCGAGCGTGTCGCTTCCAGCTGGTCTAACTTCATCCCTTATTTTCTCCACATAGCTGGAATGTTAATTAAGCTAGTTAAATAATGTGTGGATGCTGTTCTTGGTCAAGTCATTCATTTGTCTAATCATGATTGTTGTCGCTTCCCATTCTGGGTGAAGCGAGCCGAGGAACTTGATGTTGATCACCATTACATTTTTTGTGACTCGATTCATTTTCAGCTAATTTAGTAGGATGAGGAATCGGTGAAACGTTTCTTGAGGACTTTCTCCCTTGTTTGCCAGAAAGCGGTTGTAGGAAATGAGAGTATTAGCTATCCTTGCCATTGTGTTCACCTCTGTTCCTTGCATCACGATCCAAAGAGCATCCCATATTTCTTTGGCGATTTCACCACATTCGATCTGCATCAAGATGTCGTTGGGAGTGGCTTGCATTAGATATGACTTTGCGATTTTATCAGCTTTATGTCGCAGTTTCTCTTCATCATTGTATTAGTCAAGAGTCTTCAGGATTGTTTGTTGTTCTCTTGCAGGAGTGGTGGTGTTGTGGCTGGGATTATGATCCAGAATTGTGCAGGTCCGTACAAATTGATTCCATCAAGTTTTCAGAATTTCCATTGTTTTCTATGAAGTTGATGAACCTTGTCTTCCACACTACGTACTCGCCATGTCTGAAGACGGGAGGTCGCATATCATTTCCCACGCTAAGAGCATCCATTTCTTGTGTTTAGGATGTAATCGTCGACGTGTGATGTGAGGAAAATAAAATTTTGAATTGAATTTTTGAGTCAAGGTTTTTTTTGGAATGTTCACTAAAATAAAAAAAGAAACAGGAGTACAAGGGGGCATACATGATCTCGCTCATGACGCAACAAGCAGTAACATTCTATCGACCAGACAGCACATTGACAAACCGATACAGCCCAAACACCTACAAGGTCCCTACAAAACCCAAGACTAACAGAAAAATATAACATCAATGCAATACAGAGGCGAGGGTAGGTGCCTAAAAACAAGCAAAAAGTCAACGGGTTCCTGGCACCAGATGTAGTACCAGCGGGACAGCCAGACGAAGTGCAGGCAAAGGCGTACTACACACAGCAGAGGATGAACTTCACAATGGAAAAATATCATGCGAAAGAGGGAGAAGCAACGAGTGCATCCGCAGGTCTGGTCGGGGAGGAAAAGGCGTAGACGCCAACTCCTGTTTCTTTCCGCCAAGCAGAAGCGAGGCCTTTAGGAGAAACAAATCCTTAATACGAGCAATAGCCAGGAAAAAGGGTCCCCACCCCAGCGCAAGTCGACCTGCAAAAAGCAGCACGAAAAGCCAGAGCACACGGCGAAAAGTAGGAGGAAGAAAGGACAAACCGAGAAAAAGTAGAGCAAAACTCCCTAAGTTTACAGGTGACACAACCCAAACAACCCAACTGCATCCTCATGGAAGTCAGTCGAAGCGCAGGCAGGCCATAACAAACCGAAACCAAGAGAAACGCGACGAAACTCCCTACCAAGCAATACGCCACACCCTCCGCAAGGCACAACATTGTAGTGCATACTTAGTAGGGAGTGTAGAAAGACGTAAACAAAGTAAAGTTTCAACATTAGCAACAAGCTGACCTGCCTCGCGTTGCCTCCCATCGTGCCATCTTTGTTGTGTTCCCTCCGTAGGTGGTACACCAACGAAGTCAACGCATGTCGGGGGCCTAACTTCGCTAAGTGTTTACCCCTCCAGCGCGAGCCACCCACCGGATGCCATCGAACAAGTCCCTAACTGGCCAGCTAAACCGAAGTTTCTCACAAAGAAGCCGAAGGCAACGTCTGGAATACAGACACTCGAAAAAGAGATGGCCAATTGTCTCTACCTCTTGCGACCACAGAGAAGGCAAATAGAGCAACCAGCCTTAGCCGCGACCCACGGTTTATTTAGTCTAAGTAGGTATATGTGTAGATGCCACTAAATACATTATCAGTATAATCTATAATAATGAAATATTACAAATAATAATAATAATAATAATAATAATCTTGCGCGTGACGTTTCCATTTAACCGTTGATTTTCAACCCAAAAGCAAAAGTCTTGAACGTTGAACGAACTATTTTCTTGATTTTTGTTTTGACTTTTACCACCACCCACTCAATTCTCAGGTTCTTATTATTCTAAATATCCTTATTCCAATTTCGTTGCCTTTATAAATGAAGCGTAGAGTTTGCCCACATCTAGTCTAGTCCATATTACTCTTCTCTCCAAAATCAATAATTCTGTAATTAAAGGAACACAAAAATGGGCGACGCATTAACGGAAGACCAGATTTCCGAGTTCAGAGAAGCTTTTCTCCTCATAGATAAAGACTCCGATGGTGAGTGAGTAATCTCCTCTGTTCACATATAAGGATATCCCTCGAGCAATAAGCAAATGATTAATCATCAACGTCTTCTAAGAAAAAATACCGTGCCAAATCATAGATATATTGTTTCCTAATTATTTTCTTAATGTGAAGGTTTGATAACCATGGAAGAAATGGCATCGGCTATACAATCGTTGAATGAGCATCCAACTAAGGAAGAAATCCAAGAAATGATGAACGAAGTAGATGCAGATGGAGATGGTACGGTAGATTTCCATGAGTTTTTGAGCATCCTGACAAAGAAGATGAGGGTGAGATATGCATTTCATAAAGTCAACTCTATCGACGTTGACCTGATATCATCTCATTTTTCGAGTTCATATAGTTGATGAGACCAAGGAAATTGAATTTATTTATAAATTGTGTATGTGGACAGGATAATGTATCCGACGAGCTAAAGGAAGCTTTTGAAGTCTTCGATAGGGACCAAGATGGATTCATATCTGCTGTTGAGGTAATCGGTAGCATCGATATAAAGCAAAATATAAACCACAAAATTCAATTTTGATCACTATATTAGATATAGTAAAAAAAGTGCAGTAACTTATATATCTAAATAAATTTGGGCCTCGAATTAGGTTGGACAATATAAAGGCGAGATTCATTTGACATTTCGCAACCAAGTGAGTACAGAAATTCCGCCTTAGGCGGGTTTGTATTTTCAATTATCTTTGTCGGTGACGAAAACGTCCTCCGTATATAAAGTTAGTTATTATCTATACTCGTCTATACAGAAGCATGTTTAAAAACTGTCAGTTGGCCTGTTAAACTTATCCTAACATTTTTTGTAAGAATTTATCCTTGCTTTTTAAAATAACTCAATTAGTACTATAAACTTTATTTATTTATACATATATTGGATGTGCTAAACATATGATTTTTTTTTTGCTGTATAAATTTATTGGCTGTGAAGTTTCAGTCACTATATTAAAATGTATGAGTAACTTATATTTCCAAACATTTTGCGCATGTTTTGTACAAAATAAAGCCAAAATCCTATTTGGCAGTTAGAAATTGAGCAGAGAACATTCTGCGTTAGGAGCCGACTAATTTATTCTATTTTATTAAGCGTGAAGGGTCAGTATAAACTGTCATTTTAACTCGTCAGTTTAACAAATAAAAATAAAATAAACACTCACTACTTTTATTTACTATTTATATTTACTTACTATATTTAGCTAATTATGGAATTTAAATTATATTTTCTATTAAGTATTTAAATTAAATAAATTACTACCATATATTTATATATTATGGCACATGTCCAGATAGTACTAGTATTTATAACTATATTGTAGGAAAAACAATTGGAGACAGAAATTTGGCCCCAGTGTGAAGCTAGCTATCAGATATAGTGATTTAAAATAAAAACCAACATAGTTTATTGATCCAATTTTATATTTAATTTCAAGTTAAATAGTTTTGAGTATTCTTTTCATTTTCTCTTCCCAGTTGCGGAATGTTATGATAAATTTAGGAGAGAGATTGAGTGACGAAGAAGCGGCTCAGATGATCGTTGAGGCAGATTTGGATGGAGATGGTTTAGTTAGTTATGATGAGTTTGTAAGAATGATGATGGCTTCTTCTGCTGCTTCTTGATCATCGCCGCAACAATTAAGTATTTTTATTATTTGTTAATTAAACTGTACCGTATTTGTGTGTTCTAATCAAAGGTGAATAAGGTTATTGAACTATTTAACTTAATGTCAGCATAAAGAACTCTTGGTTAGGGTAAGATTATTGGAGGAACAGAATGACGAGATTGTATGTATACATATATATGTATATACATATATATAGATATATATATGTTATATGCTAGGGTAGGTGGCCGCACAACCCGTCTATACTTGGAGATTTGTTGGTAGTAATTTAAGATGCACATACGAGACATTTTATTAACATTTATTATGGAATAACTATAGTGAGAGAGCATATTAAAGCACACAGTCTATCGAGGTCAAAGAGCATATACAAGCACAGAGAAAAACTGAAATCGAGAAAAGACTAATGAATATTTTATTGACTGATGGCTTAAAACTATTACAAGCGATGAGCATATATATAGAGTACATCGTAGCAGAATCAATTACAATCAATCATAATAATGAGCACTAAATAGAGAGATATTTTTTCCTTATTGACCAGACTACCATATGTAAGAGAATATATTACTATTTGGGATCCTTGATACCATCCATAACCTTTGACTAAATCTTCTGATTGATATCGCCTTATTTCTCCATAATTAGTGGATTGACCTAATCCCCCTTATCACTCCATAATTTGTGGGATTCGCCTTATTACTCCTAGGTCATCCACTTGATATTATATTGCCAATACCCTCCCGCAAACTGAGCCGAGGTTGAAGGCACAGTTTGGCGCGAAACGAAGCCAGTGTAGCTTTCGAGACCGATTTGGTGAAGAGGTCGGCAATTTGATCCGTCGAAGGAATATGTTTAGTAACAAGTAGCCCAATAGCAACACGTTCACGTACAAAATGGTAGTCCAGTTCGATATGTTTACTGCGTGCATGAAAGACTGGATTGACTGTCATGTACAACGCACTGATATTGTCACAGTAGATCGTTGGTGGCGGTTGAACGGGGATGCGAAGATCATTGAGAATGTAGGTAAGCCAGGTAAGCTCGGCTGCTGTATTAGCCATAGCACGATATTCTGCTTCGGTACTGGAGCGCGAGATAGTATGTTGCTTCTTAGCACACCAAGAAATAATATTGGAGCCGAGAAATGTGCAATAGCCAGTAGTCGAGCGTCGTGTCGTGGGACATCCTGCCCAATCAGCATCAGAGAAAGCTGACAATGTGAGAGTAGTTGTAGACGTGAGATGTAAACCAGTGGAGATCGTGCCCTTTAGGTAGCGATGGATCCGATGGACGAGTTTCATGTGAGCGATCGTCGGTGCATGCATAAACTGAGAGACATAGTTAACACAGTAAGACAAATCCGGACGCGTGAGAGTCAAATACTGAAGTGCTCCCACGATCCCACGATAATGGCTGGGATCTTCGAGAGGAGGCGCATCGGTCGAGGGTTGTAACTTGACGTCGAGCGGAGTTGGCATGGGTTTGCAGTCTAACATGTTGGACCGCTCCAGGATGGTAAGCGCATAGTGTGATTGAGAAAGATGCAACCCATTAGACGTGGAAGATATCTCAACTCCTAGAAAATGATGAACTGGTCCAAGGTCCTTCATCGAGAATTCATAGCTTAATGTTTTAATAAAAGAAGTGACAATATCATTAGAAGATCCTGTAAGAAGCATATCGTCAACGTATAATAATAAGACAAGAACACCTTTACTAGAGTGACAGATAAAAAGGGAAGGGTCAGCGAGGCTACAAAAGAAGCCACATGAAAGCAAAAATTTACTAAGCCTGTCAAACCAAGCACGAGGTGCCTGTTTAAGTCCATATAAAGCACGCTCAAGTTTGCAAACATAATTTGGAAAGTGAGAATCAGACATACCTGGCGGTTGTTCCATGTAAATAGCTTCATTGATATAGCCATGTAAAAACGCATTTTTGACATCTAATTGTCGGATTGGCCAGTGTTTGACAAGAGCAACAGTTAAAACTAGGCGAATTGTACCTGGACGGATGACAGGTGAAAACGTTTCTGTATAATCAAGCCCATTAATTTGATGGTAACCTTTCGCCACTAGGCGAGCTTTGAGGCGATCCAGTGTACCATCAGGTCGCAGCTTAGTCTTAAAGACCCATTTTGATCCAATCACATGCATGTCGGATGTTCGTGGAACAAGTCGCCATGTTTTATTTTGACGAAGGGCTGTAAGTTCGTCAAGCATCGCAGCTTTCCATCCCGGATGTGATAATGCTGATTTAACTGTCTTGGGTTCACGAGGTACGCTGCTAGAAACAAAAACGTTCAATGCATATTTAGGATTTGGTTTAAAAATACCATGATGAGAGCGGGTCGTCATATGATGCTGTTGATGTGGAGGGCTGGGATGCGGCTCAGACAATATAGTTGTGGAATCGGTCACATGCATATCTGAAGGAGTTGTTAGATCAGGTGCTAAGGACTCGCCAGATTCAGGTGTGGCTTCGTCAATAATATCGTCGGAGGATGGCGTTGGGTCACCTTGTGAAACATCTGTGACAATCACTGGGAGCGGAATATTAGAGTTAGGATGTGAGATATCCTGCGAGGTCATACCTGATTCAGAACTAACATGAGAGGTTAGCCATGAGTCAAACAAATTATGAACGTGGGAGTTCGTAGGAGACTTTTTATGATATTTGAAAGGAAAATCATTTTCATCAAAGGCAACATGTCGAGAAATAATGAACTTGCGACTAGAGAGATGAAAACACTTATATCCTTTATGTTTTTCGCTGTATCCTGCAAAAACACATAAAACAGATTTAGGATCAAACTTATTATTTTTCGTGTCCCATGTGTATGGAAAACATTTGCAACCGAATACTCGAAGAGAACTATAGTCAGGATGAGTTCCATGCAATTTGAAATATGGTGTTTCAGACATAAGAGACGATGAAGGAAGACGATTAATAAGAAAAACAGCTGTTGAAAAGGCTTCTACCCATAAAGACAGTGGAACATGACTGTGAAATAACATCGTCATACCTAGTTCTCGTATAATACGATGTCGTCGTTCAACCATACCTGTTTGTTCTGGTGTATAGGGGCATGAGATTTGATGAACAATTCCTGTGGTAAGAAAGTGAGATGATAATTGAGAATTAACAAATTCACCCCCGCCATCTGAGTGGAAGACCTTGATTTTCTTATTAAATTGTCGCTCAACGTATTTTTCAAACATTAAATAAGCAGTAAAAAAATCAGATTTATTTTTTAAAGGAATAATCCAAGTATACTTTGAAAAATCATCGACTAGACATGCATAATAACGAAATTTTCCAATAGATAAAACAGGAGCGGGACCCCAAAGATCACAATGTATTTTATTAAAAATATCAGAAGTTGAGTGCTCAGATGAACTAAATGGTAGTTTGCTTAACTTTCCTAATTGACAACTATCACACAAATGATTTCTTTTCGAAGACCCTACGACATCGATAAGACCTTTATTCTTTAATAAATGAACAGCAGATGATTGCGGATGACCCAAACGTTGATGCCAGATGTCTGATGTGCCAGATTTGAAACGATAAGAAAATGTGCTTCTGGCTCATTAGACAGGACGTATAAATTACCCTTGCGTGTCCCTGTTATGAGTGGTTGACCTGTGCTCCGTGACTTTACACAAAAATTAGTGTTAGAGAATTCGCAATTAACAGGGAACTCAGATGTAAGTTGACTGATGGAAAGCAAATTTTTCTTAAGATCTGGAACGAAAAGAACATTATGAAGCGGTAAAGTTTTATCTTTTTGCTTAATTAAGGAATTACCAATACCTGTTATGGGTAATGAGGATCCATCACCAATAACGATCGAGTCACATCCGTTATATTTATGGATATTCTTTAACATACCTGGTTCTCCGGTCATATGATTAGAAGCGCCGGTATCTGATGTCCATTCTGTATCAATTACGGAGTTGTCGAGTGTGAGCGCCGCTAGTGCCTGTGGGATTTCCTTATTCTGATTTTCTTTCTTCAGTAACCACCAACAGATTTTTGCAACGTGACCTGGCTTATCGCAATATTGACAAATTGCATCACGGTATAGTTCTCTCTCTGCAGTAGTCATTCGACGTTGTCCAGGTGGAGGCGGCTTGCGTTGTGTGTTGGGATATCCTTGGGGTTGGCTACGGGACTGCTGTGCTTGGAAACCACGGCCCACAGAATTGAACTGGTTAGTTGGATTTTTTGGCTTGAAGTTGGTCGTCTGTTGATGTCCGTAGAAGGCTAGATGCGGTGTGAGCGTTGTGAGCGAAGTATCATGTTGATTTGAGAACCAGCTTCGGCGTTGATCTAGGCTCTGCAACTGTGAAACAACTTCAGCATACGTCGGTCGTGGGGGTTTCAGCATTGTTGTTGTGAAGGTTTCATATTGAGGTCCAAGGCTTGTTAGAAGACAAAATACTTTTTCTTGATCTGGGATTGGCTTTCCGATTGCGGCAAGATTGTCGCATAACCCTTTGAAGGTCCGTATGTGTTCCGCAACAGATTTGCTTTCATCTTTGCGCAAATAGGTTAATTGTTGTCGTAGTGTGAATTCTCGCTCTTGAGAGTCTTGCGCGTAGGCTTCTTTGAGTGCAGTCCAGACTGCAATTGATGTGTCTAACCCTATGACAAGTCCAAGGGCCTCTTCGGACAGAGTTCCAATAATCCAGCCACGAAGGAGACGATCAGACTTTTGCCATGCTATGAATTCTTTTGTTGGAGTTGGTGTTGTTTCTGTGTTGATGGGTGTTGTTTCTGAGCTTGAGGCTTGTGGATTTTGTGTAGTGAATTTGGATGGAACTGGTTTGTCTTTTTCGAGGTGATGAACTAGGTCTTGACTTTCTGCCAAGCCTAATACTTGTTCTCTCCACAATGGATAGTTGGTTGGGGTGAGTTTTAGCGTGACGAAGTTACCAACGTTTAGAGATAGGGAAGCCATGGTGAAGAGGCTCTGATACCAAGAGAAAAACTGAAATCGAGAAAAGACTAATGAATATTTTATTGACTGATGGCTTAAAACTATTACAAGCGATGAGCATATATATAGAGTACATCGTAGCAGAATCAATTACAATCAATCATAATAATGAGCACTAAATAGAGAGATATTTTTTCCTTATTGACCAGACTACCATATGTAAGAGAATATATTACTATTTGGGATCCTTGATACCATCCATAACCTTTGACTAAATCTTCTGATTGATATCGCCTTATTTCTCCATAATTAGTGGATTGACCTAATCCCCCTTATCACTCCATAATTTGTGGGATTCGCCTTATTACTCCTAGGTCATCCACTTGATATTATATTGCCAATAAGCACATATTTACGAAACCTATTTACTTACCTATGATGTCAAATATGACAGAATCCATAAAAAGCTTATCTTGTAGGGCAAAGAGTGTTACTTTTTTTTTTGAAACAAACAGACGTTTTATTGATTGATATCTGCAAGCATTAGGTTGTACATGGTTTCAGTCGGTGGAGACCGACCCTCCCCGCAGTAACCCAATTGTTTTGCTAAATAGTGGGCAACATTATTTCCTTGTCAGCTTAGTGAAGGAAAAGGACATAGACTCGAAACAATTTGCAAGCTTCAGGCACTCATCAAGGATGCCCCCGCACATAGCCGAATCGCCACATCTCTTCCTTAGATTGTCGATGATTGACAGACAATCACCTTCAATGATAACAGAGCTCCATTTTTGCTGTCTAGCTATCATCAGCGCCATTAGGGCCGCTCGATAAACGTATTATAGTACGTTTATCGTAGTATTTAATTGGCTCGTAATAGAGTTTTCGTAGTCATTCTATGCACTTATTAATCGGCTCTGCAAGAGGTTTGGGGATTTAATGAAGAGAAAGTTTGAAATAAGTCACATGGGAGAGATGCAATTTTTCTTGGGACTCCAAGTCAGGCAGCTCGAAGATGGCATCTTCATAAGTCAGACTAAATACATCAAGGACATTCTGAAGAAGTTTCATCAAGATCAGAGCAAGCCTCTTAGCACTCCCATGTTAACAAGCTGCAAGTTGAATGCCGATCCCACAGGAAAAGTGGTCGACATCACACTCTGTCGCAGCATCATCGGCTCTCTTCTCTATCTCACCTCAAGCTGGCCGGACATTATGTTTGCCACCTGCCTCTGTGCCGCTTCCAAGCCGACCCCAAAGAATCCCACATGCTTGCGGTCAAGCGGATCTTGCGCTACCTCAAAGGCACATCCACCCTAAGATTGTGGTATCCTAAGTGCACGAATTTCAAATTAATTGGCTATACTGATGCTGATTATGCAGGTTGTCGAATGGGCAGGAAAAGCACCTCCGATGGCGCTCAATTTGTAGGCGAAAAGCTGGTCTGCTGGTCATCCAAGAAGCAGAACTGCGTGTCAACATCAACGGCTGAAGCAGAATACGTCGCGGCCGCCAGCTGTTGCTCGCAAATGCTATGGATGCCGACTCAACTTCGCGATTATGGGTACAATCTAGTGATAGCCAGAGTGCCATTGCTATAACGTGCAATCCTGTTCACCACTCACGCACGAAACACATAGATTCGATATCACTTTATAAAAGATTACGTAGAAAAAGGCACCATTGACATGTATTTCGTGAATACGGAGTACCAACTAGCCGACATTTTTCACTAAAGCATTGGATGAAAAACGATTTCAATTTTTTGTCGGAAAATTAGGCATGTTGAATCTTCCGTAATATGTGCTACTGCTCCTATGTGTTATTCGTCTTGTCTATTCTATGTGTTTTGCATTCTTAAACGTCATAATTTGCGTGATATTTAGGAATTAACAAAAAAACATTAAACAATACTATACCAATAAAATAAAAAAAACTAAATAAAAAATATATATACTTATAATATTAGGGGAATGACGATATCTTTAGGATGCTCAATCTACGTCACGAATAAATTTCCCTGACATGCGACTGCTTAATTGCTTCATTTTGTCTGTCTAAGTCGCATTCTTGTGTCTAAAGGTCATTAGTTTGTTCAACTAGACACAAAGCCACTACTAATAAGTGAGCATTCTAGCCGTCTTATTATTTTTCTTCTATGGATCTATTCTTGAGCAAGTCACACATCAATTGCTTGTCTTAACTAGTGCTTCTTGGCCTCATACTCGCTTGCATTAGATCGTTTGGAAAATGATTAGGGCACTTAGGGAATTCCTCACTTGGCCATATAGACAATTTCTATCCTTTAACATAGCCTTTAGTCATCCATTTTGATCCCTCTCCTAATACCTTTTCTTCATTTGACACCCCCATTGAGCCTCCTACTAACTGAATCTTCGGCGGGATGTTCAAACGAGAAAATAAGGGGGAGAAAATGATATGATAAAGAAAGATATGACAAAAGAAGGTGGAAAAACACGAGGAATGCTCAACGCAGAAAAAGCAGTCCAAAAGAACATGCCTCCCGACTATCAAAAAACATCCAAATTTCGAAGGGGCATGGATCTTGCTGTGAACTTCTCCATCGATAATCTCGTAAGCTCGTCAGAACGGCTGGAAGAGGAGCACATCTAAGTGAACTTCTCCAACGATAATCCGGTCTTATATCGGGAAACGAGAAGAGGAGCACGGCCTTGTGTTCGAATTCCATAACTGTGAACTTCTTCAAATCGATAATCTCTGAAACCTATCTAGGACTAAGAGAAAAGGAGCACGATATCGGCCCAAGAATCAACAAGAAGAACTTCGCCTTACGTAATCTCTCAGCCTCGTAGAGAAGCGGAGCTTCAGCTTGAGGAAGTGTAGACTGATACAAAAGAAATTAAAGGATGAGAATGACGAAAAGATAAGATAAATATGCCGAAAGAAGGAGAACGACGAAGAAATGTAAGACGATGCAAAGCTCACTTTCCCAACATTTTTCCTTCCCTTCTAAGTCAAAGCCAAACTAAAATCCTTCAACCCTTTGATTCCAAATCGACGATCTTTCGCATAGGTGAAATGATTAAAAACGCCTCGATCACGGGTAAAGTGACTTAATATTGCTTCTGATGACTTGAGTGATATAAATATAATAATCCCAAGGTATAAATAAATGAGCACTAGAGTGAATGCAGTGAGAGTTATCGAAATGGATCACACCTTGAACTAAGGACTATAGTTTGCGGACGTGACTTGGCGGCATATGATCATGGCAAGTGTCTTGTGAAACTCTAGACGTGACAATGATCGAAGCCAAATAATCTGACCCCATACTAAAATAATAATAATATTTCTCAAAATTTTTCCTTTTACTTTTCTTATTATTACATGTTATGAAAAATCAAAACACACACACACACACACACACATATATATATATATATAATTTATATATACATATAAAAGATACATCTCACATTTTAATATGCAATTTTACTTTTTTTTCATCTATGCGGAATTGATTAAAAGCGATTTCGCACATTCTGATATGCAGTATTACTTTGCATTTGAGCTGAATTATTAAAAAATGCAAATATTTGTTTTTGCTCATACCCTCGCGCAAAAAATTCGAATACATGATTAGGGTATCATGTATCTAGGCTGAAATGATCAATTGCGTGTTTATGGATTTTGACTTGGATTGATTTTATGTCTTTGCATGATATATCAATTTAGTGCATTATTTGAGGGGGAGCATCTACAAAATAAAATGCCTCGAGCTCCAAATATTTTTGGTGTCTTTTCTCTAATTGTTGCAGAAATTTTTCGATACAAAAATGATACAAAGCGCACCACGGTGAGGGGGATTTCACGAAAATTAAGGGGGAGCCTTTGTTAAAATTTAGTAATGATTAACTCTAACATTTTGACATTTATGTTCCAAATATTGTAGATTGATCGAAAACCGAATTTGGAGCTAGATGTCACTGCTCGGAATTTCAGGGAGTTAATTGCACTTCAATTTTAATAAACGTGGAGTAAATGTGTGCTTATTAAGTGAAATAGGGGTTAATCTGGTTTAAAATTAGAAAAACTTATCATCGAAAAACTAGGACTAAATGGTAATTTTCGATCGCATTCTCGAGCGAAAATTGATTGGGGACCAAATGATAATTTTCGCTTCAAATTTGTCGAGCGAAAATTAAACAGGAACCAAATGAAAATTCTCGATCGGAGTTTCTCGAGCGAAAAATTATAGTTGGGCCTGTATAACATACGAACTCAAAACGTACAATCAGCCCATTAAAAAAGTAACCTTTTAGCAGTCGAAAAACTTTAACTCACACAAACCTAATCGAAAATCAACAGTGTCTTCTGAAATAATCTCTCGCAAAACTTAAAAGACGATTCTATTTTCACTCAAATCCTTTGATTTTTCACCCGAAATTGTCTTTTTAAGGTAGAATCGACACCTATATGATGTTTGCGTGCATTTAAACTCCGTTTGCATCTGCATTTTGTAGTTATTTGCTTGATTAGGATTAGATTTTCGATTGTTTTTCAAACTGTGAAAATCCGTAATCTTGCAATGATTAAAGCCTGTCTACGTGTTTATCTGGATTAATGTTTGCATATTAAGATAGTTTCAGTGTTTTCGCTTCATCTGGTAGTATAGACTTTCGGAAAATCTGCGTCTTAAAGTTAGAATCTTAGTTTCGACTTAAAATGGGTTTTTGAGCGTCGGAAGTAGTCGAAGAACTTTTCCGATCGCAATCAGTGTCAATTGAATTTAGATTTGATAAATTGCTGTTTGAATCGAGGTTTTTGATCGCTAAATTCTGAATTAGGCGATTAAGATAAATGACGTAGAACGAAAAGATACTTAATATCGAGAAATCTAATTGGGATTTTATGCGAGCGAAAAAAACTTAAACTTAAGAGTGAAATCGATAAAATAGATGCATTTAAGTTCGAGCACAAAACTTACCATCGAAACAGTACTTTCGATTTCAATTTTCTTTCTATCGTAAATTTCAGCAACGATAAAATTAATTTTTCGACGATAAAATTTCTCGATCGTAAAAGTACGTAGCGATGATTTTAATCGATCGAAAATTTTCTCGGCGAGTCACCTTGTTTCTCGTTGTCAATTTTCTCGATCGTAAAATTTCGCAGCGAAAAACTATTTTAAAATCGAAATACTTTCTCGCTCGATAATTTTCACAGCGAAAAATTTCATTCACGATTGAAGAATTTCTCGATCGTAAATTTACGCTGAAATTAATTTTCTCGATCGTAAAATTTCTCAGCTATAGTACCACGCATATAACGTTCAACATTTAGTAAAATTTGCTAAGTCATTTTCACTGTAGCAGACCTTAGCTAATAAATTTTTTTTCATCGCAAATTGAAACGGAAAATTGCCTTCAAAATTCACACTTAGGCAATTTAATTGAGGATTTCAATTCTCGAGCGATAAATAGAACGGAGTGAACAGTGCAAAATTTTACATTTCAACACTTAGAATAATTCTCGAATGAAATTTTATATGCCCTATCTTCAACTTTCGAAAAATTAATAAATAAGTATCAATTGAATTGGTTCACTTTCGTATACATATGTGCCGAATTACACATTCATCAAACATGCCATGCCATGTTAGACTCTTATGATTTGATGAAATTAAATTTCAACTCAAATTCTTCCACCATCCAAGGTTCACAAATTTGGATCAGTCGTCGATGCCGATCCCATTCGAGCTGCTTCGTCTCGCCGACCCCTCGGGAGACATCTATGGGCTGTACTGCCGGGAGAATCATCTCACGGGGCAGATGATTAGAGAGCCCCCGACAGATTTTCATGTGAGTCCTCCCCAACAACAACAGCACCAACCTAGCCCTGAAGTCGAGTTGATAGATCAAGTGGCTCATGAGCTAGAACAGGAGCCTCCAACTCAAGAAACACAGGTACCAGACGATGAGGCTCATCATTGTTGGCGTGTTCCAAGGATTGATTGAAGTGCCCATCATTGTTGGCACAGGAGTTGGAACTGGAGGCTCCACAACCATCACTTGGTGTTGAAGTGCCCATCATTATTGGCATGTTCCAAGGATCGATTGAGGAGATCCTGCAACAGGCAACACAGACCGAAGCGGAAACGGGGCACAGTCCACCTTCACAAGCTACTACGACTGCACCAGAGGCCGTGATTCGCACGATCACATATCAAGAGCCTCAACCAATAGAAGCCCATGAGGATGTTGCAAGAGAACTACTCCTCATACAGCTACTTCGTCCGAAGCCACGGATTTTGATGAAGAGGTTCACCTGATCAGACGGGTTCCAAGACATTCACTCTCAACACCGAGCCCGTCATCATAGCTGTTGCTTCAACATCAGACAGACACCTGTCATCACTCTAAGTGCTGAGGCTTAAGCCTAGAATCCACTCATTACCGGCCCAGTCCCACCGATGTCTGATATGCAGATTCAATCTGAAACTACCACAACATCCATAGATGAGAATCTTCAAGATTTGGATCGAGGATTGGATGGAAGTCACAGACAGTCACAACCTCAAGTGACTACGAGCCAGCCTCAGGAGCCGGCGATAGCTCAAGGGTTGACAAAATGCTACATTAGTCGACTTGGTCCATCAACGGAGGCGTCCACCCAGTTTGTGACTGAAGCACACTTCCAAACAGCTCTCTCTGCGGCCATCAGATCACTTGAAGACAAAATGATGGAGAGAGTGCTGGCAGCCATCGAGACGCCGACGTGACACTGGGAAAGCATCCGTCTCAGAGGACACTTCAGCACAAGCAAACCTCCCAACCCTCTCCCACCGATCCACTCACAAACTCATCCATCCTCATTAACCCGTACACCATACCAATCACCGAACTCCGCGACATACTATTCGCCCGCCTTATAGGCCTTCCGACCTGAGCGCCTCAGGAAGAATCACTCTACAGGCATCTTGTGGATCACCCTGAGCCACCTTCTCAGTCCTGCCGAGGCCTAAGCTCCCGCACACGACGTCGACATGACGATCCAGACGATCAGGACCATCATGAGGGGGTGAAATGACCTAGGACATCAACAAGTGGCCAAGGTGAAGGTTAAGAACAAGGTTTGGGCGTGACGCAGACAAGTGCTGGAGCCGGTGAAGCCTCACAACCTACTACCCAAACAACCACCACTACGGACCGCACCACGCATACTCTAATCCCAAATCGACCCACCAACCTTTCACCTAAGGATGCCTCCGTCCACACCACCATAGACCTCCACAAGCCCATTGCTTTCAGAAGAAAAAGCAAGTGCAGCAATGCTCGTGGCCCTTGTAGCCACTCAGGCCACTCCCTGGACCGCTCCAGAGCAATCGGGACCATCTTGACATGCCGTCAACCCACACAAGTTCCTCGATCGATATATATTCGAAGGATAGTGGATGACCCGTACCATGCCCGATGAGATTCAGAGACAACGACTCAAGGACGTTCGATATTTCCTTCAAGCAGCTTCGATGGACCTAGTCCTGATAGAAGACGAAGAACATCAGGACGGTGAAGACCATGAATAGATTCCCCAAGGGCTTCCAGAGCTTATTGCACAACGAACGATTTCCACTACAAGACAAATGCCACGGGCAGTTCACAATGACACGCCGTGGGAAAATATTAGAATTGAGATTCCCTTCCTTGAAGAAGTTCGAGAATACATTTGGAGGTCACCAGACAAAGTCAAGAAGTTGAACGAGTTCGAGCTCAGAGGGATCTCTCACTTTGATCAGCAGAAGAGAATTAGCTATCTCTGGATGCTAACCCATCTTGGACCAGATATGAGGCTGGGGATGACCAAAGGACAAGCAAAGAGCAATTATAAGAGTTTATCCCCGATATGCCAGCTTATAAGTGTCTTTGTGCTAAAGGAGGTCTTCCAACACCTTATTAAGTCATCGAGCGAGTAGACAGAACTCGAGAAGAATTAAGCGAGCGACCTACCGTACCTCCTTGCCGAGGAGGTGTACCGTCTCTACCAGCTATACGTAGAGAAGTACAAGGGTCCTCAAGGCTTCATAAGAAGGAAGGACTCAAGGGACTCTACCAGTTCAAGGTGCGACAAGTCAAGTACTTCGCCGCTCACGATCTTCAGATGGCTCTGGAGAGCAACATGAAGAAGGTTTAACATGACTGCTCCGCTCAACAAAGGACCTGAGATCGAAGGGCTTCCCAACAACCACGTACACATAAGATCAGTCTTAGGGATCACTTATGTAGCACCCGGGTCCTCGAAAATAGTAAGGCCAATAAATTTGCACAAAAGGTTGACCACAATTATGTGCTTTTCATGCATTAATTTCGTGCTTATGCGACATGAAGTTTCGTGTGGTAAATTACGTGCTTTGGTGATCTTGCGAAATTTGGCCAATTAAATTGTACCAAGTGACCCTCAATTTATTGGGAATATTCAAAAATAGGCTAAGCTTAGAAGTTGAGGCCCAAAAAGAATTAGGTTTGTGGCGACCCTACTTTTCTAATTAAGATTAGTGGCGGATTTCCGCAACGTAAGCCGCGGAAGGCCCGTCTAATTAAAACTTTTTCCTAAAATTTACACTAATATAAAAATTCGTCTACATCGTTATCTCTGTACACGGGCCGAAGCCCCAAAAATATCAAAAGAACAAAAATCCTACAAACGCTCCACAGGTCTTCATCCATGTACCGCACCGCCCGCAAAAGTCCATGGAGCACCGCCACCAGCCGCCTCAGTCACGACGCGTATCAGCGTCGGACTCAGTACCTACAACACGTAAACACTGAGCAATTGCCCAGTAGGTGAATGAAATGCATGTATGCAAGTGTGCACTCAACCCCAATCCCAATATCTCACAACATGATTTAATGAACACTCTTTCTTTTCCCACAATTCCTATTTCACACAACACAGGGCCCTAGGTTAGGCTCACGCGCGCAATAAATATCTTGGGTGGTCACGTGATCACACCCGATCCAATAGCATGGGTGGTTAAACCCGTATCCATAAGTCATGGGCGATAACGCTTGTATCCATATATATATATATCATGGGTGATAACACCCGTATCCCTTCTGGCGGTGTGCATCTCGAACCGACCACGTCCGAGTAGACAGATCGATCACGTCTGTCTCCGCTAGGAATCCTGTGAGCCCAACCGGTCACAAATATTCTCAATCTACCCCACGTACCAACATCTCGAATCATCACCGTCTTAATACGGTGGAAATCATCTTTTAGCCTGACGTGAAATGCACGTGCCATGCATATAATCGCAATAACATATAAAAACATGTTTCACATGAAACGTACGTAAAACATATAAATCACATAATTCACGTAAATCACATAATCACATGAAAACACATAATTGTGTTTACGTATTGTAGATGGATGATCCACCTACATGCCCTCCTGCTATTGTCAATCAATGAATCTGGTGGAATCCGTAAATGTCGAATCTCTAGATAAATAAATATTATTAGTATATGTGCTAGTTCTCGAAAACCCTAAAATCTATAAAAACCTAAAAATAATGAAATTCCTAAAAATAAATAAACCCTAAAATATTGAAAACCCTAGAAGTAGCAAACTTCTAAAATCCCGGAAATTTATTAACTGAAATACAGTGTCGAAATCTTGGAAATGTCGAGACATAGATGTCGAGATTATTAAACCATATCGAGATCTTAGTCACTAATTCTATAAGGTGTCAAACTTGTACAAATGTCGAGATTATTAAAAGGAAATGTCGAGACATCTAAATATCGAAACCTATTCCTTATATCGACATTTATTATTATTGTTATCAAACATCTCGGGCAAGCAATGTCGAGATCTCAAAAATATCAATGTCGAGACTTAGCTTAATAAGTCATGTCGAGATCTAATATTAATATACCTCGAGATTTTCTAATTGAGTTCATACTAATGTCGAAGATCACATGATGTCGAAAGCTATTACTATTATACCTCTCGACACTTTCTATTCATCAGCTTACTATTCATTTCGATATTCTAAAAGCTCTCACACTTCGACATTTATATAATACATCTCTGAATTATCTACGTGACTTCATCTCCCGGATGTACGGAGTATGTTGTTGCGTGGGCTTCTGTCATTATCGTTCGTCGTAACTCCTCGTCGTTGGGCACGTATAGCCGATTATTGTATAATAAGGTTCCATCTGCCCGGATTTCGTAGTCTTCGGGTAGTGTATCCTTCGCCTTTAGGTGGAATTCATCCTCTTCTTGTGCTCTTTGAATTCGTTCTAGCAACGTCGGCTGAAGAGTCAGCGTTGCTAGTTTCGTCTCGAGTTCACCTAAATTGACTATTTCCACTCCAAGCCTGTGCAACTCCGTACTCATCTCCTTTCAACTAAGCGCGTCTGCGACTACGTTCGCTTTGCCCGGATGATATTGATAACGCAGTCGTAGTCTTTTACGAGCTCCAGCCATCGTCGTTGTCGCATGTTTAACTCCTTCTGGGTGAAGAAGTACTTCAGGCTTTTATGGTCTGTGAAGATCTCGCACCTTTCTCCGTAAAGGTAATGTCTCCAAATCTTTAAGGCGAAGACGACTGCTGCAAGTTCTAAGTCGTGGGTTGGGTAGTTCTTTTCATATTCGTTTAGTTGCCGTGAAGCATAAGCGATCACCTTCCTATTTTGCATCAGCACGCATCCCAGTCCGTTTTTCGAGGCATCACTATAGACTGAGAATCCTCCAGTTCCCTTGGGTATAGTCAGAATAGGAGCAGAAGTGAGTCGCTTTTTCAGTTCCTGAAAGCTTTGTTCACAAGCTTCGGACCACTTGAAAGGTACGTTCTTTCTGGTCAAGTTCGTCAGAGTCGAGGCAATGCTAGAGAAGTCAGCTATGAACTTACGGTAATATCCCGCAAGTCCTAGAAAACGTCGGACTTCGGTCGGAGTAGTTGGTCGTGGCCAATTGTTCACGGCCTCAATCTTACTCGGGTCCAGGAGATTCCACTCCCGGAAATCACGTGTCCCAAGAAGGCTACTTGCTCAAGCCAAAATTCGCATTTCTTGAATTTGGCGTAGAGCTATTTCTCACGCAAGGTTCCTAAGACGATTCGTAAGTGACTCTCGTGTTCTTCTTTCATTTTAGAATAGATCAGAATGTCGTCAATAAAGACGATTACGGAGCGGTCGAGATAGTCTTTAAAGACTCGATTCATAAGATCCATAAAAGCAGTTGGGGCATTTGTCAGTCCAAAAGGCATGACCAGAAATTCGTAGTGGCCATACCTTGTACTGAATGCGATTTTAGGAACATCTACCTCCCTGATCTTCAATTGATGGTATCCCGAACGGAGGTCAATTTTCGAGAATACCGTAGCACCCTGTAGTTGGTCGAACAGATCATCGATCCTCGGCAACGGATATTTATTCTTGATCGTGATCTTATTCAGCTCCCTATAGTCGATACATAGTCGCATCGACCCGTCTTTCTTTCTCACGAACAGGACTGGTGCTCCCCATGGTGAAACACTGGGCTGGATAAACCCTTTCTGTAATAAGTACTATAGCTGTTCCTTCAACTCCTTCAGTTCATTCGGCGCTAGGCGATAAGGAGCTTTAGAAATTTGGGCGGACCCCGGCATCAGATCTATCGTAAACTGTATTTCTCGATCAGGGGGTAACCCCGAGAGATCATCGGGAAATACATCGGTATATTCATTGACTATCGGTACGTCCTTTAGTTCTGGCTGAGGTAACTCCTCTGCCTTTACTGTAATACCCGTAAAATTAATACGGGATTATTTCTGTAATGTTCGAAATTAATGAAGATGACTTTCGAACGAAACCGATTTTCGGGGGCGAGCCGAAAATATCAGTTAGGGCCGAGGAAAAACAAGTGGGCCGAAAATGCTTAAGAAGCCCAAGAATAAGAATAGGTTGAATAATACTAGACCCAAAACAAATTAATTAGGGCCCAAGTTAAATTTTATGAAGCCCAAATAAGTGAACTAATGGCCCAAATGAATTAAAAACATGAGATAAGGACAAGGTTGCTTAATTTAAGGAAAACCACGTTGAAGACCATGCTTTGGGAAGATATTTTAGCTTAAAATAATCATTATTTGGCCAAGGAGAAAACGTGAGATAGGAAGCAACAAGAAAAGAAAACCCTCATTTGCCCATCTCTAAATCAACGTGAAGAACATTTGAAGAAAATAGGAATTTGCTTGGCAAGTTTATCAAGTTCTCAACCTAGGGAATTATCTAAACAAGCTAAGGAGGTAAGAACCTTGTTTAACGAAATTTAATCCTCCATAAGCTTACGGTTTCTAATATTTTTACGGGTTGATGATTGGTCGAAGTTGAAGCATCGAGAGGAGCCGATTCTTAGAGAATTCGAGTTGAGCTTCAAGAGAGAGGATTTCTAATTTGGCTTGGAGGATAGGTAGGTGGTTTATACCCCTACAAACCCTTTTAAAGTAGATTAAATTCCGAAATTTTTAGAATTCGATTTGGAAGGCCAATCGAATTTTATGTTTTTAAGTTTTAAAATTTTTGATGATTTTCGTGGTATGCTATAAATGTGTTTTGACGTGATTCCAAACTCAATATATGAGTTTCATGAGATGGATGATTTGATCGATGTGTATGTGACGAAGAACATGTTTGAATTTCTGAAAAATGTCGAAATTTGTAAAAGATGTCGAAACCCTTGAAAAAAATGTCGAGGCCGTTGTTTCTGAAAAATGTCGAAGCCTCATAAATGTCGGGACCAGGATTTCTGAAAAGTGCCGAAATCATGTAAAAATGTCGAGTTCATTTTAAAATGTCGAAATCGTTTAAAAATGTCGAAATCAATTAAAAATGTCGAGTTCATTGAAAAATGTCGAAATCATGATAAAATATCGATATCATAGAAATGTCGAGACATACCAAAAATGTCGAGCGAAGAATGTCGAGACCTCTAACGAAAATGTCGATATCTTATTCTAAATGTCGAAACTTTTATAGAATGTCGATATAATATAAATGTCGAGACACATTAAAAAAATGTCGAGTTCCAGAAAAATGGAAAATGTCGAGACTCTCAACACAACTATAAATGTCGATATACAAACCTTAGAAATGTCGAGTCCTTTCACTATACATCTCGACTTTTATCAATTATGCAACTCGACATCTTTTATAATTCACCTCGAAATCCATCTATTAACTATCTCGACATTTTTCTACTGCACAACTTAAATCGCCCGACTTTTTACCGAAAACCCTAAAACAGTATCCAAATATTTTAAATAAATGGTTTTAAGCTCAAATCAGTTTTAAATAAAATATTTTCGTACTATACCATATATTTTCGGGTCAACCCCTATTTTAAATTATAAAAATATTATTTTTGGAATTTCAAACCATTGGCCTAGTACCGGGTTTTAATAAAGTATAATATTTTACGAGTTATACTAATTACGAGTTTATGAAACGTGTGATGTGTTCATGTGATTGTTTTGTATGTGCATATCACAACATTCACGTGTGAGAGATTGTTGTACCGTATTTGTACGGTGATGCCTTACGGTGTCGGATGAGTGGGGTAGAGTTACCGATGTTGGTAGTCAGGTCTAGACTCGATAGGGCACCTGGTGGGAGAGGGGGTTTGCGACACCCATCTACTCGGGATTGAGCCACCCGAGGTGTACACCACCGATATTTTATTGGCTCAGGGACGGCAGACAGATGAGAGATTCCTGTCTACCCGGGTAGTGGTAGACTACTCGGGGAGTTACACCGAGGTGTAACACCGTCGGGTTGAGATTGTGTGCGGAGGGGGCGACCCGGCGAGGCCGGCGTGGGCTACCGCATGATTATGGCGTACCTTGCCATGCGCGCGTGGGTGCCGAGTCTAGCCTAGGGCCCTGATATGTGATGAGACGTGAGATAGGTCGAGCGTGCATATTTCATGTGTGAGGACATGGGATTGGGTTGAGTGCACGCACGCATATGCATTGCATGTTTTTACTGCCACCTACTGGGCGTTTTTGCTCAGGGTTTTATTTTATAGGTAAGACTGCGCCCGACACCGATGGGTGTCAGGGTTAGCTGTAGGCGGGCTGGCGGCGGTGACTCCACGGGCTTTTGAGGGCGGAGCGGTACATGGGACGCGACCTGTGGAGAGGCGTAGTTTAGTTTAGTCGGGTTAGATTTTGGGGCTTCGGCCCGGTGTGTAAAAATGACGCTTTTTGTAAAACCCGACCTTTGATATGAAATGTAAATTATTTTATTAAAAGTTTTTAAATAAATCGGGTCCCCCGCGACTTCTGTTGCGGAAATCCGCCAACTTATTTAATTAGGAAGTAGGGTCGCCACAGGTGGTATCAGAGCGTTAGGTTTTAGGTTCTGAAGACTGTCCATGTACCGCCGCTCAGAAGCCGGGAGAACCAGCCTCGCCTGTAAGTGTTGTGTGTTAATGTGATTATGTGAGCTGATATGTGGTTGTTTATATGTGCCATCTAGTATTCGAGAATGTCGAGGGGTAGACCTAGACGAGAGTTTGTAGGAGAAACGAGTCGACGGGACGAACCTGAGTCCCCGACTCCTGAAAACGAGACCATTCGACGGCTGACTGAATTAATACAGCGTCAGTCAGACCAGATCAATAACTTGATCAATCACCGGAGCTCATCTGAGCACCATTCCTCCCCACAAACCGATCGTGTGGAAATCATCGGGGAGAGGTTTCGCAAATTGAATCCCCCAAATTTTACCGAGGCCGCCAACCCTGCGGTGGCCGAGGACTGGATCGGCACTATTGAAGACCTGTTTGTTTATAGCCGCGTGCCGAACAATGAGAAAGTGCTGTGTGCCGTTTCCCTACTTCGGGGAAGTGCACGATTCTGGTGGAACACGGTGAAGGTGTTGGAAGATCCTGCAACCATGACTTGGGAGCGTTTCAGAGAATTGTTCTACGAAAAGTACTTCACTACTCATGACCAAGAACAGCGAATGTACGAATTCATGAACCTGAAACAAGGGCGAATGCCAGTTACAGAATACATTCGCAAGTTCGAGGAGTTATCCCGCTTTGCTCCTCATCTCGTAGCAACGAACGCTCTCAAAGTTACGAGATTCCTTCGGGGACTGAAACCCGAATTCTACCGAGACCTCAGCGTGGCAGGTGTGCGTCAGCTGGAATTTCGTCAGGCAACAGAACGGGCCTTAATTGCTGAGCAGGCAGAAGGAGTAGTAAGAGAGGCTCAGGAAGTAAACCGGAAGAGGGAGGCTCAGCAAGGTGGAAGCAGTCAGAAACGCCCATTCTTCGGCAAGGGCCCGAAGAATAGAGGAAATCGAGCGGGTCAGCAGATGTGGCGCCCGAACACTTATCAGGGACCGACCAACGTCCCTAATCGACCACCGAACCCGGCGCCCCAATGCCAACGATGCGGGCGGAACCACTTTGGCGTCTGCTACGGACCTCGGACGAGACAGAGTCTTCAATGCTTTCGGTGTGGAGAGACCGGACATATAGCATGGAACTGCACGAAGGGTCAGCCTCTACCACAGAATCCACCACAGAAATCGACCCGACCTCCACCCGTACCTGCGAGGGTTTTCACAATAACAAACGAGGAGGCGGAGGCGAATCCAGCCGTAGTGACTGGTACGTTGAATATCTTTCACGTACCATCTTCCATTCTGATTGACTCCGGAGCCACACATTCGTTTGTGTCGGCCAGTTTTGTGACCCGGGCGGGAATATATCCTACCCATTCTTCGTGCAACTACATAGTTTCCCTACCCCACGGAGATCCAACTAGGACGAACTTAGTAGTAGAAAACTGTCCCGTGAGAATTGAGGGTCGGGAATTGAATGTAGATTTGATAGTGATCCCGATGAATGATTACGACATCATATTCGGGATGGATTGGCTCTCGAAGTACGGAGCAATCATAGACTGTGCGAAGAAAGTAGTTAGGTTTGAATCGACCGAGGGAGGCGAGTTTGAATTTTCGGGAAAGACGAACAATAAATCAATCCTTAGGATTTCTGCCTTGAAAGCTCAGCGACTCGTAAACACGGGTTGCGAAGCATTTCTGGTCTTTGCGGTAAAAGCCGAAGAACCTCCTCAGCCAAAACTAGAGGAAGTTCCTATAATAAAGGAGTATCCCGATGTGTTTCCCGAGGATCTCCCGGGATTACCGCCGAATCGGGAAATTGAATTCGTAATCGATCTTGTGCCAGGAGCTGCCCCTATTTCTAAAGCCCCGTATCGGCTAGCACCGAATGAACTGCGGGAGTTGAAAGAGCAACTGGAGGAATTATTGCAGAAGGGTTTCATTCAACCCAGTTTCTCGCCCTGGGGAGCCCCGGTACTTTTCGTAAAGAAGAAAGACGGGTCAATGAGATTATGTATAGACTATCGTGAACTTAATAAGATCACGATAAAGAACAAATACCCGTTGCCGAGGATAGATGATTTATTCGATCAATTACAAGGGGCAACGGTGTTCTCAAAGATCGACCTGCGTTCCGGTTATCATCAGTTGAAAATCCGTGAAAAGGATGTTCCGAAAACTGCGTTTAGTACGAGGTACGGCCACTATGAATTCTTGGTCATGCCTTTCGGGCTAACGAATGCTCCTGCCGCTTTCATGGATCTAATGAACCGAGTATTTAAGGAGTTCCTAGACCGTTTCGTTATCGTATTTATCGACGATATCCTCGTATACTCGAAGACGAAGGAGGAACACGAGGAACATCTGAGGACGGTCCTTGGAATCCTTCGGGAGAAACAGTTGTTCGCTAAATTTAAGAAATGTGAATTCTGGTTGGAACAAGTGGCATTTCTGGGGCACATCATTTCGGGGAGCGGAATTGCGGTGGACCCCAGCAAGATTGAGGCGATAGAAAATTGGCCACGACCGACCACTCCCACGGAGGTTAGAAGTTTTCTCGGGCTTGCTGGATATTATCGAAAGTTCATCAAGGATTTTTCCAGTATAGCCTCGACGCTCACAAACCTGACAAAGAAGAATGTTCCGTACAAGTGGACTGGAGAATGTGAGCAAAGTTTCCAGGAGTTGAAGAAAAGACTGACGACCGCCCCAGTCCTAGCAATACCTTCGGGTACTGAAGGATTTTCGGTTTATAGCGACGCCTCGAAGAATGGCTTGGGGTGCGTGTTAATGCAGAATGGGAAGGTGATTGCTTATGCCTCCCGACAGTTGAAGTCGTATGAGAAGAATTACCCCACCCACGATCTTGAACTCGCCGCAGTGGTGTTTGCTCTCAAAATCTGGCGACACTATCTGTACGGAGAAAGGTGCGAGATCTTCACAGATCACAAGAGCCTAAAGTACTTCTTCACACAGAAGGAGTTGAATATGAGGCAAAGACGATGGCTCGAACTAGTGAAGGACTACGACTGTGTGATAAATTATCATCCAGGAAAAGCTAACGTGGTCGCAGACGCGTTGAGCCGGAAAGCCGTGAATACCGAATTGTGCCAACTCGGAGTTGAAGTAATTCACTTCGGGGAGATTGAGACGAGATTGGCAGCGTTGACTCTCAAACCGACGCTGTTAGATCGAATCATCGGCGCACAAAGGAAAGATGAATTATACCTGAAGATTCGGGGTGAACAAGATGAAGATGTTCCGTCGGAATTCGAATTCCGAGAAGACGGGAGCTTACGATTCAGAAGTCGGTTGTACGTGCCTAAGGATGAAGAAATCCGTCGAACTTTAATGAATGAGGCACACACTACGACCTACTCAGTACATCCTGGCGCCACGAAGATGTATCGGGATTTACGAATGAATTACTGGTGGCCTGGCATGAAAAGAGATGTTGCTGCATTCGTAAGTCGATGTCTGACTTGTCAACAGATCAAAGCAGAACATCAAAGGCCGGCAGGAATGTTACAACCGTTGACGATTCCTGAATGGAAGTGGGACCACATAACAATGGACTTCGTCGTCGGGTTACCCAAAACGGTGAAAGGATATGATGCAATCTGGGTAATCGTTGATAGATTAACGAAATCTGCCCACTTTCTACCGATCAACCAGACTTATCCCATGGAGAAGTTCGCAGAGATATACATTCAAGAAATAGTGAGACTACATGGGATTCCGATGTCGATCGTTTCCGATCGCGATTCAAGATTTCTATCTCAATTCTGGGGGAGCTTGCAGAAGGCTTTAGGGACCAAACTGTCGTTTAGTTCAGCCTATCATCCCCAGACGGACGGGCAATCGGAGAGAACGATCCAGACGCTCGAAGATATGTTAAGGGCGTGTGTTCTGGACTTCCGAGGAAGCTGGAGTAAATACATTCCGTTGATCGAATTTTCGTATAACAACAGCTTTCAAGCGACGATCGGAATGGCACCTTACGAAGCCTTGTATGGGCGTAAATGCCGATCCCCAGTACATTGGGATGAAATCGGTGAGAGGGCGTTATTAGGTCCCGAAATGATTCGAGAGATGACCGAAGCTGTTAGTAAGATTCGGGAGAGGATGCAAACGGCCCAAAGTCGTCAGAAGAATTACGCGGATAAAAGACGAAGGCCGTTGGAATTTGAAGAAGGCGATCAAGTCTTCTTGAAAATATCACCGATGAAAGGAGTTAAGAGATTCGGACGAAAAGGAAAGTTGAGTCCGAGATACATAGGACCCTTTCATATTTTGAAAAGAGTCGGTGAAGTAGCGTACCAGTTAGAACTACCGACATCACTAGCACAAGTCCATGACGTCTTCCACGTATCTACGTTACGGAAGTACGTTCCAGATCCGAGCCATGTGCTGCGAAGTGAGGCGCTTCATCAACAATTGAGACCGGACCTAAGCTATGAAGAAAAGCCGGTGGAGATTTTAATGTACGAGGTGAAGCGACTTCGAAATAAGAACATCCCCCTAGTGAAGGTCTTGTGGCGGAACCAGACAATGGAGGAAGCCACTTGGGAGCGAGAAGATGAGATGAGAGGAAAGTACCCCGAGTTGTTTACGACGACTTAAATTTCGGGGACGAAATTTTTATAAGGGGGGGAGGATGTAATACCCGTAAAATTAATACGGGATTATTTCTGTAATGTTCGAAATTAATGAAGATGACTTTCGAACGAAACCGATTTTCGGGGGCGAGCCGAAAATATCAGTTAGGGCCGAGGAAAAACAAGTGGGCCGAAAATGCTTAAGAAGCCCAAGAATAAGAATAGGTTGAATAATACTAGACCCAAAACAAATTAATTAGGGCCCAAGTTAAATTTTATGAAGCCCAAATAAGTGAACTAATGGCCCAAATGAATTAAAAACATGAGATAAGGACAAGGTTGCTTAATTTAAGGAAAACCACGTTGAAGACCATGCTTTGGGAAGATATTTTAGCTTAAAATAATCATTATTTGGCCAAGGAGAAAACGTGAGATAGGAAGCAACAAGAAAAGAAAACCCTCATTTGCCCATCTCTAAATCAACGTGAAGAACATTTGAAGAAAATAGGAATTTGCTTGGCAAGTTTATCAAGTTCTCAACCTAGGGAATTATCTAAACAAGCTAAGGAGGTAAGAACCTTGTTTAACGAAATTTAATCCTCCATAAGCTTACGGTTTCTAATATTTTTACGGGTTGATGATTGGTCGAAGTTGAAGCATCGAGAGGAGCCGATTCTTAGAGAATTCGAGTTGAGCTTCAAGAGAGAGGATTTCTAATTTGGCTTGGAGGATAGGTAGGTGGTTTATACCCCTACAAACCCTTTTAAAGTAGATTAAATTCCGAAATTTTTAGAATTCGATTTGGAAGGCCAATCGAATTTTATGTTTTAAGTTTTAAAATTTTTGATGATTTTCGTGGTATGCTATAAATGTGTTTTGACGTGATTCCAAACTCAATATATGAGTTTCATGAGATGGATGATTTGATCGATGTGTATGTGACGAAGAACATGTTTGAATTTCTGAAAAATGTCGAAATTTGTAAAAGATGTCGAAACCCTTGAAAAAATGTCGAGGCCGTTGTTTCTGAAAAATGTCGAAGCCTCATAAATGTCGGGACCAGGATTTCTGAAAAGTGCCGAAATCATGTAAAAATGTCGAGTTCATTTTAAAATGTCGAAATCGTTTAAAAATGTCGAAATCAATTAAAAATGTCGAGTTCATTGAAAAATGTCGAAATCATGATAAAATATCGATATCATAGAAATGTCGAGACATACCAAAAATGTCGAGCGAAGAATGTCGAGACCTCTAACGAAAATGTCGATATCTTATTCTAAATGTCGAAACTTTTATAGAATGTCGATATAATATAAATGTCGAGACACATTAAAAAAATGTCGAGTTCCAGAAAAATGGAAAATGTCGAGACTCTCAACACAACTATAAATGTCGATATACAAACCTTAGAAATGTCGAGTCCTTTCACTATACATCTCGACTTTTATCAATTATGCAACTCGACATCTTTTATAATTCACCTCGAAATCCATCTATTAACTATCTCGACATTTTTCTACTGCACAACTTAAATCGCCCGACTTTTTACCGAAAACCCTAAAACAGTATCCAAATATTTTAAATAAATGGTTTTAAGCTCAAATCAGTTTTAAATAGAATATTTTCGTACTATACCATATATTTTCGGGTCAACCCCTATTTTAAATTATAAAAATATTATTTTTGGAATTTCAAACCATTGGCCTAGTACCGGGTTTTAATAAAGTATAATATTTTACGAGTTATACTAATTACGAGTTTATGAAACGTGTGATGTGTTCATGTGATTGTTTTGTATGTGCATATCACAACATTCACGTGTGAGAGATTGTTGTACCGTATTTGTACGGTGATGCCTTACGGTGTCGGATGAGTGGGGTAGAGTTACCGATGTTGGTAGTCAGGTCTAGACTCGATAGGGCACCTGGTGGGAGAGGGGGTTTGCGACACCCATCTACTCGGGATTGAGCCACCCGAGGTGTACACCACCGATATTTTATTGGCTCAGGGACGGCAGACAGATGAGAGATTCCTGTCTACCCGGGTAGTGGTAGACTACTCGGGGAGTTACACCGAGGTGTAACACCGTCGGGTTGAGATTGTGTGCGGAGGGGGCGACCCGGCGAGGCCGGCGTGGGCTACCGCATGATTATGGCGTACCTTGCCATGCGCGCGTGGGTGCCGAGTCTAGCCTAGGGCCCTGATATGTGATGAGACGTGAGATAGGTCGAGCGTGCATATTTCATGTGTGAGGACATGGGATTGGGTTGAGTGCACGCACGCATATGCATTGCATGTTTTTACTGCCACCTACTGGGCGTTTTTGCTCAGGGTTTTATTTTATAGGTAAGACTGCGCCCGACACCGATGGGTGTCAGGGTTAGCTGTAGGCGGGCTGGCGGCGGTGACTCCACGGGCTTTTGAGGGCGGAGCGGTACATGGGACGCGACCTGTGGAGAGGCGTAGTTTAGTTTAGTCGGGTTAGATTTTGGGGCTTCGGCCCGGTGTGTAAAAATGACGCTTTTTGTAAAACCCGACCTTTGATATGAAATGTAAATTATTTTATTAAAAGTTTTTAAATAAATCGGGTCCCCCGCGACTTCTGTTGCGGAAATCCGCCAACTTATTTAATTAGGAAGTAGGGTCGCCACATTTACTGCATATACGTGATAAGACTCACAACCGGATCTCAACAGTCGTTGAGCCTTCAGCGCAGAAATTTGCGGAATACGATTAAAAGTAGTTTTTCCCGAAAAAGTGAACACTTCTTCTTCGGGCAGTTGAAATTTTACGACCTTCTTGTTGCAATCTATGATGGCTCCATATCTCGAAAGCCAATCCATCCCAAAAATAACGTCATAGTCGTTCATTGGGATTACAATCAGGTCGACACTCAGATCTCTACCCTCAATGTTCACAGAACATCCTCCCAGCACTTGGTTAGTGCGTGTAGGATCACCGTGTGGTAGAGTAACTATGTAGTTGCACTCAGATAAAGTAGGAGAGATTCCCACCTTTTCCACATACTTGGCCCACACGAACGAATGTGTGGCCCCATTGTCAATTAACACAGAAGTGGGCACGTTATAGATAGTCAACGTACTCGTTACTACAGAAGGATTTGCTTCGGCCTCCTCATTAGTCAGAGTAAAAACTCGTGCTGGCACTGGAGGGGGTCGAATCAATGGTTGATTCGGGACTTGAGGCACATTCACATGACACGTCCTGGCATAGTGTCCAACCTTTCCGCATCGAAAACACTGTGGAGTACGACATACGCCAAAGTGATAGCGTCCGCATTGTTGACACTGTGGTGTGGTATTCGGAGGTCGGTTTGGAATATTAACTGGTCCCTGATTTGGTCTTGGTCGCCAATTCTGTTGACCCTGTTGATTCCCGCGATAATTTGGTCCCTTGCCGAAAAATTGGCGTTTCTGGTTCCCTCCTCCTTGTTGTCCTTCTGTTCTCCGCTTAGCATCCTGCGCCTTTGTAACTCTGCTCTCCGCCTGCTCCGCTAGCATTGCTCGTTCAGCGATACGGGCATAAGTTTTCCCTTCCATATCGTACATGCTTACGCTCCGAAAAATCTCAGGTTTGAGACCCTCCAAGGAACGTTCTATTTTCAGCTCGTCAGTGGCCACGATATGTGGCGCAAACCTAGACAACTGCTCGAACTTACGGATATAGTCTGCTACCGACATCCCTCCTTGCTTCAGATTGATGAATTCGTTCAGCTTCTGCGCCCGATCCGGCGCCGTGAAATACTTTCCTCGGAAGAGTGTTTTGAACCTCTCCCAAGTCATCATAGTGGGATCCTCGAGCACCTGAATGGTATCACACCAGTAGCCCGCGTTCCCACGTAACATAAATGTGGCACACGTCACCTTTTCAGTACAGGCAGATGGCTAACACGGAACATATTTTCTATTGTTCTGAGCCAATCCTTCGCAAAGGTAGGATCGGCTGCCTCTTCGAACGAAGGGGGGTTTAACCATCGGAACCTTTCCCCGGCAGCTTCTACACGTTCTAGGCTAGGGGATGTGTGGCGTTCCGAGGAATTTTGACGATGGATGAGATCATTAATCTGATCGGACTGCCGCCGAATCAGATCAGTTAACTGATGAATGATAGAGCGGTCCTCATTCGGTGGAGATTCGGAACCCGCCCTACGACTAGTTTCACCCACTTCTCTACGTGTCCTTGGCATTTCTTAACTAGTTCTACAATCATTCATAGAAAGCACATATATCAAATAACACGTAATCACATACTCAAGATGTAAACTTACAGGCCAGGCTGGTTCTCCAGACTTTTGAGCGGCAGTACATGGACAGTCTTCAGAATCTAAAGCCGAAGCTCTGATACCACCTGTGGCGACCCTACTTTTCTAATTAAGATTAGTGGCGGATTTCCGCAACGTAAGCCGCGGAAGGCCCGTGTAATTAAAACTTTTTCCTAAAATAATATACACTAATATAAAAATTCGTCTGCATCGTTATCTCTGTACACGGGCCGAAGCCCCAAAAATATCAAAAGAACAAAAATCCTACAAACGCTCCACAGGTCTTCATCCATGTACCGCACCGCCCTCAAAAGTCCGTGGAGCACCGCCACCAGCCGCCTCAGTCACGACGCGTATCAGCGTCGGACTCAGTACCTACAACACGTAAACACTGAGCAATTTGCCCAGTAGGTGAATGAAATGCATGTATGCAAGTGTGCACTCAACCCCAATCCCAATATCTCACAACATGATTTAATGAACACTCTTTCTTTTCCCACAATTCCTATTTCACACAACACAGGGCCCTAGGTTAGGCTCACGCGCGCAATAAATATCTTGGGTGGTCACGTGATCACACCCGATCCAATAGCATGGGTGGTTAAACCCGTATCCATAAGTCATGGGCGATAACGCTTGTATCCATATATATATATATCATGGGTGATAACACCCGTATCCCTTCTGGCGGTGTGCATCTCGAACCGACCACGTCCGAGTAGACAGATCGATCACGTCTGTCTCCGCTAGGAATCCAGTGAGCCCAACCGGTCACAAATATTCTCAATCTACCCCACGTACCAACATCTCGAATCATCACCGTCTTAATACGGTGGAAATCATCTTTTAGCCTGACGTGAAATGCACGTGCCATGCATATAATCGCAATAACATATAAAAACATGTTTCACATGAAACGTACGTAAAACATATAAATCACATAATTCACGTAAATCACATAATCACATGAAAACACATAATTGTGTTTACGTATTGTAGATGGATGATCCACCTACATGCCCTCCTGCTATTGTCAATCAATGAATCTGGTGGAATCCGTAAATGTCGAATCTCTAGATAAATAAATATTATTAGTATATGTGCTAGTTCTCGAAAACCCTAAAATCTATAAAAACCTAAAAATAATGAAATTCCTAAAAATAAATAAACCCTAAAATATTGAAAACCCTAGAAGTAGCAAACTTCTAAAATCCCGGAAATTTATTAACTGAAATACAGTGTCGAAATCTTGGAAATGTCGAGACATAGATGTCGAGATTATTAAACCATATCGAGATCTTAGTCACTAATTCTATAAGGTGTCAAACTTGTACAAATGTCGAGATTATTAAAAGGAAATGTCGAGACATCTAAATATCGAAACCTATTCCTTATATCGACATTTATTATTATTGTTATCAAACATCTCGGGCAAACTCGAGTTTTGCGAACTCGAGTCTTGCGAACTCGAGTTTTGCGAACTCGGTTGGCGAATTAAGGATTGGCGGACCACTTCGCGAATGGAAGGAAATTTCCGCGAGCTCACTTCGCGAATGGTTTGTAAGGCGGGCCACTTCGCAGGCCGTGCCCATTTCGCGAACTCACCAACTTCACGGGTTGGAGAGGTTTGCGAACCCTAGTTCGCGGAACACATACAAAGCTTCGCGAACTAAATGGACCTTGTGAATCGATCATTTGGGCGAACCCTAAGTATTATAGATAGCATACTTCGCGAACCCTACTTTTAAGATTACAATTCGCGAACTATAAAATAAGGATTTCGTACACGAGTTCGCGAGGTGTAGACTTCGCGAATTAGAACTCCACGAATTGAACCCCTTAGATGAAACGATTCAAGTAATAAAAAAATATTTTCAACACCATTTAATCAGAAAAATATTCCGATTCCAATGAGCATAGGCTCTTTCAACGCTCGATCATAATTTGCTATCGGTGTCCTCAGGGCCAATTTTCGGTATAGGTAAACGTTGCATTCGATAGAAATTGGAACGAAAAATTATGTAGTTGATTTAAAATAATTTATGGACTGACTTTTTAGCCTTGGCAGGTTTAAAGGATGAAATTTTAGGAATTTCACTAGACCGGCTAGCAAATAGTTTAAAGACGAATTTCGTACGCCTCTCGAACTACATAAGTTCGCGATATAACCTCATGAGTCAATAGCAAGTTAGTGAACTATATAAGTTCACGAATCACATGAGGCTTAGTTCACGAGTCAGGTAGAATTCACGGGTTTACAAGTGTCCCGAGCTATAAGTCGAAAATTAGTTCGAATTATTAAAAATTAGCGAATTAGCTAGTCAAGTAATTGGACAAAGTACTGATACCATTGTTTATTGCGTAAGGTCAAGAACTAGGGGAGTTCACCGAACCAGTAGCTAGAAATCTACGGACGCCATGTAAGTAGAAATCCAACTACAACACATAACTTGCGTGTTATATGTTTTGTATGACTATGTGCCTACATGATTTCATGATTACGTGGACTGATCGTAACGCCTTCATGTGATTAGCATAAATTGCATTTATTCGCATATGCATATTCATGTGCACGCACGAACTCATGGGGAAGGGTCGTGGGACTGAGTGTGCATAATGATATGTCGCTTGTACGCGACGAGGACTTGCCGATGTGGGCAAGTGTGTCGACTCATAGTTGAGTCAGGGGCTGTCTCCTATGCTACCAGGGCGGCGTTTTAGCGTCGCCGTACTATTATTGTAGATATATATTGATATCATGTGGAAAGGATTTGGGCATGGCCCGTGGCGGTAAGCTGCGACCTGGAGGGTGCGACCTGAGGGTATAAGCGACACAGGGTGGAACCCTGGTGTAGGCGACCTCAGCGTGGGCTACCAGCGTGAGCGACTGCCGGACAGTCGGGGACGACCGGGTTCATATGGCGACTTAGGGGAACGATGTGCATCCTAAGGTTCGGCCATCCGACGTGGACCGCTGTCGTATTGTCCGTAAGGGACGTGAGCTCTTGTGGTGCATAGTGAGATTAGCCGAGGGCCCTGAGTTTTTACTAGTACGAGTTCTAGGTGCATCGGCGTGGAGTGCCCTTGCGAGTGTAATATGCATCGGCGCGGATTGCCCTTGCTAAGAAATTTATGCATCGGCAGGGTTTGCCTTTGCGGGGAAAGGGACACGTGCATACATGCATGATTTCTACTTATTGAGCCTCGGTGGCTCATTCTTTCATGTTATGTGTTGTAGGCGCCAGCGAGCACGGTACGTGATCGCGTTAGTTGACAAGGCCGATCTTTTGGAGCTTCGCGTTGCTTTTGGGGTGGACGTGTGTGTATGGATGACGACCTGTGAGGCCGGGCGCATAGGAGCCTTTTGCTGTGCCGACACACCTTCGTCCTCGTAGTTAGATCATGTCTGGAACTTAGTGTTCGACATGTATTCTTTTGACTTGTACAGAACATCATTCCATTATGTAAATGGAAAAAGAAAAATTTTATACGCATTTTCAATGTACCTTACTACTCATAACTCGCTAGGCACATAGGGATGCGTTAGAATAGGCAGTTAGACGGTCGGGTCGTGACAACTTTAGATCAAAGCATCCTAAGGATTTCGTCATCCCTCAAAATTATACATATTTACAATGTTTTTGATTTATTTTATTATTTATTTTATTTTTATTTTTACTTTTAAAAAAAAAATTATCTATCACGCAAGATAAAGCAAATAAGCAAAGAAAACACATAGCATAGAACATTTAGTAGCACAAATGATCAGGTAAAGCACATATTACGGAAGATTCAACATGACTAATTTTCTGACAAGGAATTGAAATCGTTTTTCACCCAACGCCTTGGTGAAAATGTCAGCTAGTTGGTACTCCGTGTTCACGAAATACATATCTATGGTGCCTTTTTCTACATGATCTTTGATAAAGTGATATCTTTGTGTTTTGTGCATGAGTGATGGACAGGATTGCAAGTGGTAGCGATGGCACTTTGACTATCACTACATATGGGTATATTATTCAAATTGTACCCATAAACACGAAGCTGAGTCCGCATCCACAGCATCTAGGAGCAACAACTGGCGGCAGCCACGTATTCCGCTTCGGCCATCGAAGTTGACACACAGTTCTGCTTTTTGGATGACCAGCAGACCAGCTTTTTGCCTAGAAATTGAGCGCCACCGGACGTGCTTTTCCTATCCATTCGACAACCTGCATAATCAGCGTCATTATAGCCGATAAGTTTGAAATTCATACCCTTTGCATACCATAGTGCAAGGGTAGAAGTGCCCTTAAGATAACGTAGAATCCTTTTAACCGCGAGCATATGGGATTCTTTGGAATCGGCTTGAAAACGGGCACATAAACAGTTGGCAAACGTGATATCCGGCCGGCTTGAGGTGAGGTAGTGAAGAGATACAATGATGCTGCGATACATCGTGATGTCGACCGATTTTCCAGAGGGATCGGCATCAAACTTGCAGCTTGGTGACATAGGAGTGCTGAGAGGCTTGCTCTCATCTTGATGGAATTTCTTCAGAATATCCTTGATGTATCTTGTCTGACTGATGAAAATCCCATCTTCGAGTTGCCTGACTTGTAGTCCTAAGAAGAACTGCATCTCTCCCATGTGACTCATTTCAAACTTGCTTGTCATTAGATTTCCAAACTTCGTGCAAAGCCGTGGATTATTTGATCCGAAGATGATGTCGTCTATGTATACTTGGACGACCATCAGATATTTGTCTTGCTCATTTGATGAAGGTCTATTGTTCCCCATATGAATCCAGACTTCACGAGGAATTCACTCAGGACATCGTACCAAGCACGAGGGGCTAGTTTTAGTCCGTAGAGAGCTTTGTCCAAACGATAGACGTGATCGGGATGTTTTTGATCGACAAAACCTTCCGACTGAGCGACATAGACTTCTTCTTTTAAAACGCCGTTGAGAAAGGCGGTCTTAACATCCATTTGATAGACTTTGAAGCCTTTGTGAGCAGCATAAGCTAAAAGAAGGCGGATAGCTTTGATTCGGGCAACAGGAGCTTATGTCTCGTCGTAGTCGATGCCTTCCTGTTGATTGTATCCCTTCGAAACTAGCCTTGCTTTGTTCCGGATCACTTCACCATCTTCATTCTTCTTGTTTTTGAATACCCATTTACTTTCGACAATTGTTTTTCCATGCGGACGGGGTATTAAGGTCCACACTTGAAGACGTTCGAATTGATGAATTTCATCATGCATCGCTATTACCCAATCCGGGTCTTGAAGTGCGTCTGCTACCTTGGTAGGCTCATTTTTACTTAAGAAGCAGCTGAAGAGACTGTGTTGATGACGTGTCCTCACTCCATCCGAAGGATCACCAATTATCTGATCAACCGGGTGACCTCTAGTCCATTTGCGCTCATGAGGCAAGGCTGAAGTCGATGTATCAGCCATCTGTGGGTCTAGATTTCCTATACTCTCCGATTGATCAATTGTTTGAGGAAGTTCCAATCATGTACTTGGATTGATCGTCTCTGATGATTCTTCCTCAGTAACCACTGTAGGTTCTTCGTTGTTCTGTGGCAATTCTGAATCGGGTGAAGTAGGGACGTGAGAAGAACTTGGTACGTCGGTCTCGCCGGGTGGAGAATCCACTATAGGTGTAGCAGTGTGTGACCGATATACTGGCTCGAAGAGAGAGTCCAAATCATCTAATGCAAGTCTCATTACTTCTTCTGACGTTGAATTCGGAGTTGTTGCCATCTTCTGTTGGTTTTATGCCAACACACCAGTGAAAACAGGTTCTGAACTGTTATATTCAGAAGCTATCTGGTTAGGTACGGGTCCTGAACTGAGGTGTGCATGAGCCATCTCTGCCACTTCGTGGAAAGTGACATTGTAGCTTTCTTTGATCGTGCGATTGGACTTGATATATACCATGTACGCTTTTGAGGTTGAAGAATACCCGATGAAAGTTACTTCGAGTGCTTTAGGGTCGAACTTAGCACGGTGCTCTCTTTCGTTCGCCACAAAGCACTTGCACACGAAGACTTTGAAGAAAGAGATGTTGGGTACTCGTTTGTTGATAATTTCGTACGAGTCTTGTCGAAGCGCTTATGAACAATCGTCCTGTTTGAGTGAAACAGGCGGTATTTACTGCTTCAGCCCATAGGAAATGTGGAAGGCCTGAGTGAATTAACATCGTACGTGCTGCTTCCACTAAAGTTCTGTTCTTCCGTTCGACTACCCCATTCTGTTGAGGAGTCTTGGCGGCTGAGAATTGTTGACTTATTCCGAGTTTGTGATAAAAATCACTGAGAAATTTGTTCTTGAAATCAGTGCCGTTGTCCGTTCGAATAACTTGGACAGTCTGTTGCAGTAAATTTTTAATATAGTTCACGAAATTGACGATCAAGTCCTCTGTCTCATCTTTTGTTCGGAGGAACCTTGTCCATGTGTAGCGAGAGTAGTCATCGACTATGACCACCATATACTTGCGTCTATTTATGCTCTGTGTCTTCATTGGTCCACAGAGGTCCATGTCTAGCAGTTCTAGAGGACGTGAAGTAGAGGCCACTTGTTTGTTATGATGCGATGCTCGCTCCATTTTTCCTAATTGGCACGCCGAGCATTGATGCTCTTTTTGTAAAGTTATAGTTGGAAGACTGTGAACCAACTTTTTCGTTGAGAGATGTTGAAGAGCTTTAATGTTGAGATGAGACATGTGTTGATGCCATAAGCAATTCCTCTGAATTACAGTCTGAGAAATAAGGCAAACAGCTGTCGAGGGCCGCACCGACGTCAGGTTTATCGTTTGTAGATTTGCTTTCCGAAGTCCGTGAAGGAGTTCTGTGTCCTGACTATCCAAAATTCTGCACCGGTCAGCATGGAAGATCACCTGGAACCCTTTGTCACAGAACTGGCCTATGCTGAACAAGTTATGGCGGAGGCCTTCGACGTAGGAGACATCTTTTATAGTCAGATTCTCCAGAATGATATCCCCAAGTCCTAGAATCAGGGCTGAATCGTTGTTTCCAAACCTGACTTTTCCATTCAGTCGGTCTTGATAGTTGCTCAGCAGCTCCTGATTTCCCATCATGTGTCTGGAGCAACCAGAGTCAAGGTACCACACATGATGGATCTGCAAAAACAATTTAGAGAGCTTTAGGTACCCACTTAAAAATGGGTCCTCTCAAATTAGCAGATTTAGATTTTGGTTCAGATATGGTTCCTAAGTTATTATCGATAGGAACTTTAGCGACCCAAGTTGCCTTCGAGGAAGTAACTTTGGGTTTTGCTTTAGGAGACTTAGTCTTTATGGCTTTTGTCTTCTTAGGAGTTGTTTTAGGAACCCAAGTGGGTTGAACCTGGCAGGTTGAATTTCAGCACGAGCAAATGCACGAGTAGGCTTGAGTGAGGAAAAGATCTTTTCATTGGATAGTCTCCTAAGGTGCTTGGGGGATTCAATCTTAACGGGATACCTTAGGTGAGAACAACCATGTATAGCGCCATATGCTTTCTTTATGGCTAGATCTTGTTTCCTACGTATCATCCTAGATGCATTTGACTTAGAATTATTAATTTTTGTTTTCGATGTGGAGCCTATTTCGAAATTAATGCTTCTAAATATGATTGGTTGATGGAGTGTGTAGAAGCAATTATTTTAAACGAGAAAATGGCTCTTTTATTTGTCCGAGTGTCTTTTATTTTTGCAGAAGGAGAAACGATATTGGAAACATTCATATCTATTGACTCCTTCTCTATTTTTATTCTACACACACGCCTTCGTATCTAGTGCTGGCCCTACGCTCCCTGTAGGCGTAGGTGAAATAGTGTTAGGCTTAGCACTTCTAATAATACGTTTATGATCTACTGAAGGCGCTTTTTCAATTTTCACGTTTTTTGGAATAGCGTGGGAAATAACTTGGGATGTTGAAGAAGCTTTGAGGTTCTCAATCTCTTCTAGGAACTTTTTCTTTTCAGCTTCAAAATTCTTTCTAACTATTTCTAATGAGCCTCTTAACTCCTCTAGTTTCCTAACAATAGGTGGTATATAGAGAGAATTTTCAGAATGATGATTTTGTGCTTCTTCTTTAATAGAAAGATCTCCGGGTAGTTTAATAGACTCAAGACTCCAACATTTGGGAAGTTCCCTAATGTTGTAGCTTTGATTCAATTCGGTGTAGGAGAAGGGAATTTCAACCATAGTCTTGGCTTTTCTTTTGGTTTCTCCTAAAGCATCTTTTTCTTTAGCATTAGTAAAAACCATAAGATCTGTTAATCCTAAACCCATGTATCGAATGTCGTAAAGTTGCTTACAATCAACTTTTGACAAACATCGTGGGTTCTCAAAGCCTAAGCCAAATTTATAATCATAAAATTCTAAGTCCATGGGCTGATTTAAAAATATTGTCTGTTCAGTCTGTCCCCTTCTAACAAGAAGATCTTCTTACTTTTTAACCTTAGTATATAACTTCTTTCGTTATTCCCCTAAAAGAGCATAGTTATTTTCTATTGTAATTTTGGAGACTTGATAGGCATCTAATTCTACACCAAGTTTACTAACTTTTGCATTTGATTCTTCTAATTGGGCTTCTAAGTTAGTAATCGTAGTGGTAGCTTCGGTTATCCTACAATTGAGGGTCGCTTTCTCGTTGAGATTCCTAACCAAACAATTGTAGTTATTTGCTAGCCTATCCTCCAATTCTTTAATCTTCACACTATACTGCTCTGTCTTAGATGAACTAGTCTCCCTAGAATGTAAGCTCTTAGTTAGTTCTTCTATCTTCGTATGGGAACTTCTAAGTTCGGATTCGAGACTAGTGATCTTCTCTTTAGACCTAGACAATTTGTCTTCTACTTCCTTTATACATTTCTGCTCATGTTTCATGTTAGCGTATTCTATTTTATATGATTCTAACATGGTCAATAATGTGGAAGGGAGGTCTACCTCTTGTGAAGAGGTGGATGCATTTTCGTCTTCCATTTGATTGGCGGTTTCGGCGTCTGATTCATTGTCGAGACGGGCCATGAGGGCTAAATTTTCTTCTTCAGAGCTCGACGTGTCCTCGAGCCATTGGTCTTGTTCGGTCATGAGAGCTACTCCATCTTCCATCTGTTTAGTCAACTGGAGCTTCCTGAAGTAGTAGTTGGCATCTCTCTTCTTCGGAAGAGTGCACTCTCTGGCAAAGTGACCTGGCTTGCCACAGTTGAAACATTTGTTAGCCTCTTTTGGGTTGTTGACTTCGGAACTCTCTAGTGTCCGTTCTTTGTTTTTAGAGCTTGTAGTCCGAAGTCTGTTTGCTGAGGTTGAAGACTTCTTCTTGAAGTACTTCTTGCTCATCTTCTTTCCTATCAAGGCCAACTGCTTCCCTAGGGCTTTTACATTTGGCTCAACCTCGGAGTCCGATTCTTCTTCCGACTCTGAAGGTGATGGAGGCCTAACGATCTTTTCTTTTCTTAGCTTTGAGCTCCTCTTCTTTGAGACTAAAGCAACAGTGTCTTCGATCTGTTTGCCCTTCTGCTCCTTTTGAATCTCGCTTATATCATCCTCATTTTGTGCGAGATTGTCATACACGGCATGGATATCCAGCTCATCTAGATCTTTATTCTGTCGAATTTGAGTGGATATCTTTTTCCATTCCACGGGCAGGGAAGAGAGAAATCTGATGTTTGTCTCCATGCTGGTCTTCGTAATTTCTATCTTCCCCATCTCGTTGAGAAGAGTGAGTTATCTTCGGTAGATCTCATATAGACTTTCCTCCGGCTTTGCTTTAAAGGAGTCGTAAGCAGTGAGGATATTTGCCTTTTTGGCCTTTATGCCGACTTCCGTCCTCTGCATCATCCTATGCAGTTCGTCCCACATTCCTTTAGCCGATGAAAGGCTATCAATCTGTCTATATATGTTGTTGGGGATGCCCTGCATAAGAGTATTCATGGCTACTAGATCAGCCTTGGCTCGTGCCCTCTCCTCAATAGAATACTCCCTAGGCTCATTCAGTCGCCTAGATGCGGGAATTTGAGGAGTCACTGTGTCATCACCGGGGATATTAACCCAAAACTGTGCGGGTCCCTCTTCTAGTGAACTCAGTAAATTTTCAGCTTGATCTTTCAAAGCTATGAAATTGAGGAATCGGCTTCTCCAAACGGTGTATTCGCCACGTAGCAAGATCGCTGGACGGTTGTCATGTCCACGAGAGTATGCATCCATTATTGTTTTGTAGTAGAGTTGTTGAAGGACCTTCGTTAAGTGTTTTAAAGGTTTGAAGATGATGTAATGTGCTTCACAAGTAACAAAGTTCGTTAATTGTGTTTGATTCGTAAAATAGTTTGAGAATTATTTTCGATACAATCGTCAAAGTTTGATCGTAATTTCGTCGAAATAGAATATAATGTGTACTGTTCTCGTGCGAGAAAGTCTGTCAGCGAAATATTTTTCGAGCGAAATAAATTGCTCAAAATCGTTCGGTCGAGAAAAGTTTCGGATCGTGAATTTTCGATCGTAAAGAAACAGTTCGTTAGTAAGTTTCTCAACAAGTCAAAATAAATCTGTTGACTGGAAAAGTTTCTCAGGTGTAAATGATTTTCGCCTGGTCAAATGTTAAAGGTCTGACCGAAAAAGTTTTTCGAGAGAAGGTTTTTACGCATGCAAAGTCAAAATTGGTCTCTCTCAAAAAAGACTTTCACTGAATAGTGCTCGAGATATATTTGGAACTAAAATCGTTTCTAGTGTTGACGACTCTAGCGCTGACTTCGTATTCTGACCGAGAAAAATTCTCGCACCAATTTTTTGTTTGATCGAGAAATTAATCCGATCGTAAACCTAGCGAGAAAAATTAGAACGATCGAGAAAAATCATAGAATACGATTAACACAAATTCAAGCAAAAACAACGAATTAGACAGTGAAGTTTTAGGTAATTGCTCGCATTCATTTACTAACTACGCACGAACAAGCAATTAAACACGTTATGAAGCAAAATATGTCGAAATTGATCAAAATCAGAACGTGTTCTTCATGTTCTTCGCAAACAGTAAATCACAGAATCAATTTAATCCTTAAAACGAAGTTCAAATAGCTACAAATCTGATCGCAATCAACATTTAGCACTTAAACCACCACAGCAACATCAAATTCAAGTCAACTAAGCACATAATTAAGCTATTGGATCGAAAATAATTTTTCGCGCCAAACTGTTCTGCGATGAACAGTAATCAGAAAATGATTTTCAATCCAATTCTAACAATTTTTGATTCAAAACAGAACGAATCTACTCTAATACCAATTGTTAGGTCCTACGATTAACAACTCTATGATCATAGGCATGAATTCTAAGTAATTCGATGATAATGGTTGACATTGAGATTCGATCGAAAAACACAAATGAAGAACAAGAGGGAGAATTCGAGTAGAGTGAAAAAGTTACTATTGTTTCTCTCTTTAGAACTTGAATTGCAAGCCTTTTGGATCAATTTCCAAAACTTTCTCTATTGATTGCGATTGTTTACAAAGTATTTATACCAAACAAACTAGGTATAAATACAAGCTAGTCCTAATCTAAGGACAAATAAAAGAAACTCCCCAAAATACAAGGACATCTAATAAAATCTAAGCACAATTATTAGAATTGATCTTCTACAAAATGTGGTGAATTTATTTTCCCAGCTGATTTCTACATTGTCGACATGGGTAATGAACATGCGCTTGATTCTGCTGTTATTTTATTAGGACGATCATTCATGAAAACGGCTAAAACTAAGATAGATGTTGATCCAGGAACTCTTACTTTTGAGTTTGATGGCGAAAAACTCACTATGAACATGTTTGATGCCATGAAGTATCCTAACGATGCTGAATCCGCTAGTATGATTGATGCATTTGTTCGAGATGATTTTGAGCGTAATTTTACTAATGACACACTCGACTTTGTGATTAAGATAGCAAAACAAAAAAATATTTGCGTCGTGAAGTGGATGAAGATATCAGAGAGACGCTCATGACATTTCACGCACTTCCGGAAGTTCACGACCAATCAGTAAGAACACTTTTTCATTACCTATTCCTAACGCAAAAATTGTTCCTTCTATAGAACAGGCACCTACGTTGGAGTAGTAGGATCTACCAAACCATCTCAAGTACTGCTATTCGGGAGATGACGAAACTTTGCCAGTCATCATTGCAAATGACTTGTCGACCGACCAAGAAGAGAAATTGATACGCGTCTTGAAGGAATTCATGAGTGCGATAGGATGGACTTTGGCCGACATCAAAGGAATAAGCCCCTCGATATGCATGCACTGAATTCTACTTGAGCCCAACTCTGGTACGAGAAGCACAACGCAAGCTCAATCCGGCCATGAAAGAGGTAGTTATGAAAGAAATAATTAAATTATTAGATATGGGGATAATATTTCCAATATCAGACATCCAATTGGTAAGTTCAGTTCATGTTGTTCCTAAAAAGTCGGGGTTCTCACTTGTGAAAAATGATAAGAATGAATTGGTAGCAATGAGATTACAGACGGGTTGGCGCATGTGCATTGATTTTCGTAAGTTAAATGCGGCCACCCAAAAGGATCATTTTCCGCTACATTTCATTGATCAAATGCTAGAAAGACTGGCAGGTAAATCTTTCTTTTGTTTCCTCGATGGATTTTTTTGTTATTATCAAATTATCGTGGCACCCCAGGATCAAGAGAAAACTAATTTCACATGTCCATTTGGTACATTTGCAAATCGTCGTATGCCTTTTGGTTTATGTAATGCTCCCGGTACATTTCAACGATATATGATGAGTATATTTTATGATTTAATCGAAACTTGCATTGAAATATTCATGCATGATTTCACTGTTTATGGAGATTCACTCGATCATTGCCTTGATAATCTAGTCAAAGTTCTCAAATGATGCATTGCTAAAAATCTTGTGCTTAACTATGAAAAATTCCATTTTATGGTTAACGAAGGAATAGTTCTAGGTCATGTAGTTTCATCTCGAGGAATTGAGCTAGACAAGGCTGTCGATTTGATATCTAATTTGTCATACCCCACTAATGTTCAAGAAATTCGAAGCTTTCTTGGTCATGTTGGTTTCTACAGGAGATTTGTTAAGGATTTCTCCAAAATCGCTCAACCGATGTCAAGACTACTTCAGAATGACGTACTGTTCAATTTCGGGGACGAGTGCAAAGAGGCGTCACCGATAATCCAACCCCCAAATTGGGAGTTACCGTTCGAGCTCATGTGTGATGCAAGTAAATATGCCATTGGAGCTGTGCTTGGACAGAAGGACAGAAAGAAGAGCCACGTCATATATTATGCTTCAAAGACGCTTGACTCGGCACAATGCAACACCACAACTAAAAAAGAGCTTTTATCTATTGTTTCTGCATTTGACAAGTTTAGATCTTATTTGTTGGGATCAAAGGTTATTGTTTATTCAGACCATTCAGCTCTAAAATAGTTTTTGTCGAAGAAGGAGTCAAAACCGCACTTAATACGATGGATTTTGTTGCTTCAAGAGTTTGATTGGGAGATCAAGGATCGCAAAGGCGTGGACAACTAAGTGGCGGACCACTTGAGCCGTTTGATTCGTGACAAAGAGCCACTGCCGATTTCTGAAACGTTTCCAGATGAGCAATTATTTCGCCTTCAAGGTAAGGAATATTAAGAACCATGGCTTGCCGATATAGTTAATACTTGGTAAGTGGTGTGCTACCTTCACATTTGAGCTCTTCAAGGAAAAATTAAATTAAAAGCGACTCTAAATATTACAAGCGGGACGAGTCATATTTTTGGAAATTGGTTCGGATCAAATTATTCGTAGATGCATTGCTAATAGTGGTATTACTGATATACTCACTCAGTATCATACATATGCATGTGGAGGACACTTTGGACCTAAGCGAATTGCTAGGAAAATTCCAGACTGTGGATTTGATTGGGAACTATTTTTAAAGATGCTTATTTATTTTGCAAAAGTTGTCCTAATTGTCAAAGAACAGGTACAGTTTCTTTTAGAGATGAGATGCCACAAAATCCTATTTTAGTCTGTGAATTTTTTATGTATGGAGAACGGATTTTATGGGACCTTTTCCAAGCTCGTTTGGCTTTCTTTATATCTTGCTTGTATTGATTATGTGTCGAAATGGGTAGAAGCAAAGCTACCCGAACTAACGATTCTAAAGTTGTTGTAGGATTTCTTAAATCAAATATCTTTACTAGGTTCGGAGTTCCCCGTTCAATTATAAGCGACCAAGGCACGCATTTTTGCAATCGCACAGTGGAAGCGCTCATGCGCAAATACGGAGTCCATCATCGATTAGCCACTACTTATCACCCACAATCAAACGGACAAGCTGAAGTTTCAAATAGGGAGGTCAAGAATATTTTGGAGAAAAACGTGACCCCGAATCATAAGGATTGGAGCTTGCGATTAGACGATGCACTTTGGGCGTACCGTACTGCTTTTAAAACTCCAATCGGAATGTCAGTGTATCGCCTAGTTTTCGGTAAGATGTGTCATTTACCTGTTGAAAGTGAACATCGTGATTTTTGGGCAGTGAAACAGTGCAACATGGAGGCCACAAAGCCGGTGAGGAGTGAAAATTTCAGCTAGAGGAACTTGAAGAAATTCGCCTAGAAGCTTATGAGAATGCGAGAATGTACAAAACGCACGAAGCAATTTCACGACAAACTCCTACATAAAAAGAACTCATGGTAGGTCAAAAAGTTCTCCTTTACAATTCAAGGCTGAAATTCATGCCAGGTAAGCTTGTTGGATGGGACCATATATTGTTAAAAATGTTTTTCCAAACCGCATTATTGAAATTGAGTGCATATCTACTAACAAGTATTTCAAGGTAAATGGTCATAGGCTTAAACTGTATTTTGAGAATGCTTTTGTTAGGTCCTCAATTATCAACTCCTATGATCCTAGACTCAAATCCTAAGGAATTCGATTAGAACTGTATGAAGTTAACTTCGATCGAAAACCTTCAATGAAGAACACCGAGAGAGATTCGAGTAGAGTGAGAGTGATTTCTGAGTTTCTCTCTCTAGAATTGGATTTGGCAGCCTATCAGATCAATTCTCTAATTTTCTATATTAAGCTCAATGTTTGTACATGTATTTATACCAAACAAACTTGGTATAAATATCAACTAGTCCTAATCTAAGGACTATTACAAATAACGCCCTAATTACAAGGACAGCTAATTAAATCACAGCACAATTATAATCGATATTCCACAATCTCCCCCTCTGTGCTTGATTTCTCTTCCGCACTGTCTGTCCTCGTCGGGCGTAGTATGACCTGCACAAGCCCAGTGCATGTTCAAAATTCCTGAGCATTTCACTCAGCTTCAGGCACTCTCGATGTCGTCAAGTAGTTCCAACAGGAGCGGTTGTTCTCTCACGAACCTATGGATCCTCAGCATTGTCTCTCGATTGATCTCTTCAAATCTCTTCTCTATGTTATGCCTGATCACCTTGAGCGTCCATCGCAAATTATGAATCTCAGTCTTCAGCATCAACCTAGTCTTCTTGGCGATTGGATTGTGGTAGGTGACACCTAGGACTGAGCTGATGTGCACATGATTGCTTGGAAGCCCTTCGATCTCAGGTCCTTTGTTGAGGGGTGCGGTCATGTTGACATTCTTCATGTTGCTCTCCAGAGCCATCTGAAGGTCATGCGCGGCGAAGTACTTGACTTGGCGCATCATGAACCGGTAGAGCCCTTCGAGGCCTTCTATCTTGACGAAGCCTTGAGGACCTTTGTACTTCTCTACGTATAGCCGATAGAGGTTGTATACCTCGTCGGCAAGGAGATACGGTAGGTCGCTCTCGCTTAGTTCCTCTCGAGTTCTGTCCACTCGCTCGATAACGTAGATTGGGGTTGGAAGAGTTCCTTTAGCACAGTAGACGCTGAGAAGCCGGCAGATCGGAGAGAGACTCTTATAGTGGCTCTTGACTTGTCCTTTAGTCATCCCCAGCCTTACATCAGGTCCAAGTTGAGTCAGCATCCAGAGATAGGTCATCCTCTTCTGCTGATCCGAATAAGAGATACCTCTTAGCTCAAACTCGTTCGGCTTCTTGACTCTGTCTGGTGACCTCCAAATATTTTCACGGATTTCTTCAAGGAAGGATATCTCTATTTGAATATTCTCCCACGGCGTGTCGATCCGAATGGTCCCTGACATTTGTCTTGTGGGGGAAAGTACTCGTTGTGTGACCAGCTCTGAAAGCACTGTGGGATCTTGTTCATGGTCTACACCTTCATGAAGTTCGTCGTCTTCTATCAACACGAGGTCTACCGAAGCTTGTTGCAAAGTTTGTCGAACTTCCTTGAGCCGTTGTACTTGATGCTCCTCGGGCATATAATGGGTCACCCACTGTCCTTCAAATATAAATTTGTTGAGGAACTCATGTGGATTGACGCCATGTCCTGAAGGGCCCGGTTGGTCTGGAGCAGTTGAGGGAGTCGCCTGAGTCTGCGCTCGGGCGACGAGCATGGTAGCACTTGCTTCTTCTTCCAGAAGCAAGGGGCTTGTGAAGGTCGGTGGTATGGATGGAGGCGTCCCTAGGTGAAAGGTTGGTGGGTTGATGTGGGTTAGAGTGGTAGTGCGGTGCGTGGTGTGGGTGGTTTGGGTGTGGGCGGTTTGTGTTTCACCTGCTCCAACGCCTGTTTGCGTTGCGCCCATGCCTTGTCCTTGGCCACTTGTCATAGATGTCCTTGGCCTCTTCTCCCCCTCATGATGATCCTGATCGTCAGGGTCGTCATGTCGTCATCTAGAGTGAGAGATTTGGCCTCGGCACGTTTGGGTAGGTGGCTCAGGGTGGTCCACCGGTCACCTATAGAGCGATTCCTCCTAAGGTGAGTGGATGGTAAGACCAATGAGGCGGGCTAGGAGAATGTCGTGGAGATCGATGATTGGGATGGTGTATGGGTTGATTAGGATGGATGAGTTTTGTAGAGGGTCGGTGGGAGTGGGTTGTGAGGTTGTGAGGTCGGCTTGTGCTGAAGTTGGCTTCGAGACGGGTGCTTTCCCTCGATCTTGATGGGAGGTCTCGATTGTCGTATGCACGATCTCCATAATTTTGTCTTCGAAAGATTTGAATGCTGCGGAGAGAGCGGCCTTGAGGTGGTCTTCAGTCACAAAAGGGCCGGACGCCTCCGTAGATGGACCAGGACGACTGATGTCGCCTGTTAACAACCTTTGAGCAAACATCGGCTCCTCAGGTTGGTTCGGAGTCACTTGAGCTTGTGACTCTTCGAGACTTCCACCCAATCCTCGAGTTGAATCTTGAGGATTCTCCTCTATGGGTGTTTCGGCAGGCTCGGTTTGGGCCTGCGAATCAGACACCGATACATTTTGTTGCGACTCAAGATTGAGCGAAGAAGTGTCCGCAACACTTGAGGAAATGATCAGTGCGGTATCTGATGCGGTGGTGACGGCGGGGAAGAAGGACTCAAATGATACACATAATCGCCTTGGAGTCCGTCTTATAAGTCTGAGCACCTCGTCGGACTCCGTATCGGATAAGGTGGCTGTGTGAGGAGAGGGTTCATGCTCCATGTCCTCATGAGCCTGTTCCGTCATCAATGGAAGTGAACTTTGCATCATTTCAGCCTCGTGCTGTGCTTCTTGTAGAGAGAGGAACCTCCGCAATATGCTCTTCAAGCACGCCAACATGAACGGGCACTTCCACTTGGAATGTTTCTGCTGGAGCCTCTTGTTCCAACTCTGCCGCCACAACATCGACCAACGTGGCATCTACATCAGGAATTTGTTCGTCCTTAGTTGGAAGCTCCTGCTCTAGCTCCAGGGCCACTGTATCAATCATCATGTCCTCAGGGCTAGGCTGTTGTTGCTGTGGAGGGCTCGCATGGAAATCGTCCGGGGGCCCTCTAATCATCTGCTCAGTGAGATGGTGTTCCCGATAGTATCCCTGGTATTCGTCTCCCGCGGGGTTGGCAAGACGAAGAAGCTCGAGCGGAATGGCCATCGATGGCTGAGCTAGATCCGCGACACATTTTTGGACCTTTGTTCTCTTTCTGTCTGATCTGCTCTGCGAGGTCGTTCCAGATCAGTTGAGGAAATCGTAATTTCGCGAGAACATGACTTCGTAAAGTATTCGGAGGATGTGGCCATTGCCTTTGTCAAAGCCTGCGTGTTTCGGGGACAAACACTTGTCGATGATTCCAAACAGTGTCCACGGATGGGGAATCCCGTTACTCTGCATCTGAGCTAGCTTGGTGAGCGGTGAGTAGTACCCCAGCTGGAGGAAATCTTGCACCAGTTCTGCATCTGATGGGAGAGAGTCGTAATTTTGGCTGTGAGGGAGGTCGAGGAGAAGTCTGAAGTCGTTCTTGCTCATACAGACGTGCCTCGTCCCTACAACTGTGGTAAAGTAATACTCCCCATCCAAGATGAGGCTCTTGATACTCCCCCAAAACTGCTGGAGGTAGACCATCAGCACTGAGACTGTCACCGTAAGAGCATGCCATAGTGGATGGCCTTGCAGTATGGACACGATGATGTCGTCTGGACACCGGAAGGTGGTCAGGTCTACTTGGAAGTTCGTGTCATGTACATTAAGGTACATAGCCTTCTCGTAGATGTGGTTGTAGGTAGGGTAGTGATCCATCTGAAATACAAGCTTAAGTCATTAGCTAGTTTAAAAAAACATTTATTCGAAATTCGAATTTATCAAGCCATAATGATGAAGCTATTGATAACATGTTTCATAAAATTGTAGTGGAAATTTAAACGCACATATAGGTCATATAGAGTGAATTTTTTAAGAAATAATTTCATTTTAGACCTATGCATGTACGTTCAAAGAAATTTGGTTGAAAATTTTACTAAATGTTTAAAGTACTGTTCACTCCGTGCTATTTATCGTGCGAGAACTGAAATTCTCAATTGAAATGCCTAAATGTGATTTTGCAAAGAATATTTGCGAAAAATTTTATTCGTTAATGATAGCTACAGTTAAGAAATGGACTTAAAAATTTCTAAGTGTTTGAACTTAAAGTGTGGTACTGTAGCCGAGAAATTTTACGATCGAGAAAAATTTCCGTGTAAATTTACGATCGAGAAATTAGATTTCCAAGTATTTACGATCGAAAAATTTTTCGTGCGTGAATAAAATTTTTCGCTATGAAAATTATCGAGCGAGAAAGTATTTCGATTTTAAAGAGGTTTTCGCTGCAAAATTTTACGATCGAGAAAATTTTATCGTCGAAAAATTATTTTTATCGCCTCTAAAATTTTTCCACCGAGATCAAAATTGTAATCGAAATTTTCGTCAGTAAGTTTTTGCGCTCGAAAATTTAAAAGGATTGCATCTATTTTATCTATTCCTTTCATTAATATTTCGCTTGCATAAAATCAAACTTGTGTTTCTCGATTGTAAGTAATTTTCGATCTACATTATTAATCTTAATGACTAAATCAAAGGTTAGCGATCGAAAATCTTTTACGATGCAAACAATGACTTAATCAAATTGAGATTCAATTTTCACTGTTTGCGGGCGAGAATGTTCTTTGACGCATTTAACAGTTTAGACCTCAGTTTAGTCTTATCCTTCAATCGAACACCAATAACGCAGAAAAGCAAAGTTATATTCACTCAAAATGATCAAGAAACATCGAAACTAGCTTATTATGCAGTTTTTAGCCTAGATTATACTTAGAGATGGTCTAAAATACTGCATACAAGTGTTCGAGCTCTCAGAATATGACCAGTCGATAAATAAACACAGAATCATGCGAAATATTCCAAAATACAGATGCAAATGTAGTTTAAATACACGATAATTCCTAACAGAAGTCAAGTCTACCTTTTAAAGACGAAAATCAGATGAAAAATCGAAAGATTTAGAAGATTTTGACGTTCGTCTTTTGAGAGAAGAAGTTTTTCGCACGAGAAATTTGACTGTTGAATTTTGCGATCGAGGGTTTTTAGCGTGTATTTAGGGATTTTCTGACTCCAAGTAATGATTTCGTTTAGTTTGGGCTGATTAGACGTTTTTGTGAGACTTAGTGAACTTGAGCCCATTACTATTTGCGATCGAGAAACTTACGATCGAGAAACTATCTTTGTTTACTGTTTAAATTTTAGCTCGACAAAATCCGATCGAAAATTTACATTTGATTCCTATTTAATTTTCGCTCGTCAATTTTGAGAGGGTAAATTAACACTTGGTCCCAATCAATTTTCGCTCGAGAAACTGTGATTGAAAATTAGCAAATTCACCCGAGTTTCTCGATAGTAAGTTTTCCTTGATTTTTCAGATTCCTAAATTTTAAAATTAAACCACAAAATTACTTCTTCCAAGTATAAACGAAAGTGCAATTAACTCCCTGTATTTTTGAAGAAATTACATCTGGCTCCAAGATTGGTCTTCGATAATTCTGCAATACTTAGAGCAAAATGTCGAGAATTGAGTTAATTAAGAAGTAATTTTTCTAATAACGCTCCCCCTGTATTGTTTTACCATGTCTTGAGTCCACAGTCATGAAGATTTGTGAAGTCCTCGTTATTTAAGCGTTGTCCAAAGCGATTCAAAACGAAAATTTATGCAATACTTAAAGAGAGAACGTAAAAAATACTTGGATCTCAAAACATGGAATCATTGTAGATGCTCCCCCTCAGATAGTGCACATGTATCTATTTATCACGTAATCAAGCAAATCAATACAAGTAACAATCATTATATCACGCAATTAATCACTCTAGTCTTAGTTACATGTTCCCCTAACCATGTAATAAGATTTGCGCGAGGGTATGAGCAAAAGCATATATTCGCGTTTTAATCAATTCAGTACCAATGCAAGTTAAATATGCATTAAAAAATGTGCGATTTTTTTTTAAATATCGTATATCTATATATATATATATGTATAATTTTCATATGTATATTAATATTATTAATAGTATGGGGTCAGATTATTTTGCTTCAATCGATCGTCACGCCTAAGTTTTCGTATGACACTTGAAAGACACACTGCCGTCAAGTCTAGTCATCTAACTAAAGTCCTAAGATCATAGAGTGATCCATTTCGACAACTCTCACTAAATCCACTCTAGCGCTCTTATTATTTTGACTCGGGGATTTTATATATATATCGCTCACACAAGCATTTTTAAGTCAATTTTCCTATGATCAAGGCTTAATTAATCATTTCACCTAATATAGAGACCGTCGTTTGGAATCAAAGGGACTTTTAAGGGTTTAATTTGGCTAGGACTTAGGGAGGAAGGAAATTTATAGGAAAAGGTGAGCTTACTTTATCGTCTTCCATTTCTACGTCCGTCTCATTCTTTTCTTTCGGCAAAAAAAAAATTCATATTTTCAATCCCATCCCTTATCGTTGACCTTTTTGGTCCATACATGTTAGAGAGTTTTGATGAACGATGTAATTGTAATGACGTTAGGTCTATAAAATAAGCAATTCGATTTGGGACAAATAAAATGTCTAAGTTCATGATAATATTCGTCCATGCATTGTTTATGAGCTATAAATCGTCAAAATGTTGAATATTTGATTTGCGTGTGATTTTGTGATGATTTGATGGAACTAGGTTATCGCATGTTATAGACAGTCCATGAAATAGGATATATCGTTCTGTGCTATATATGGAGATAATGCATGAGATATCCTACTGAGCTATAACAGGAAAATATGCTGTTTATATATGGAAAGTGATATATCTGTTTGAAATCTGTTATTCCTGGACGAAAATCATGTGTACGATTCTTGCATGCTTTCCACTGAATTTAATGTGAAATATTGAATTGATATCTTTCCTTATGCCGATTGGATATTATATTTAGGAAAGATTTGATTTGATTAACTTTGTGGATAAGGTGCTCTTATATGGTATGTGCTATAACGGGTGAGATCTCTGAAATAAGGAAAGTTATGCCATGATGTGATAAATCGATTTAAGTAAGCTCTGATCTGATTTGTGTGCTAAACATGGTAAATATATTGATTAAATGCTATGAGTTGTACATGGAAAACGTGCTAATGTATTGCTATCTTGTGTGCCATACTTGGAAAGTAAATCTGGATTGACTCGTTACTAGAAACTGATAGCAGGGAATCACTTATGGAAAGTTCTGATATGGAAAATATATGCAAAGTGGTTGAATATGCTTGAGAACGAAATTGAGCTTTTATATGGAATATAATCATGCTTTAATGTGCTATATGACCGTTGTGATGATTTATTAAAAGCATGACTTATATGGTATGATTGACTCGAAAGCTACATGGAAACTATGCTTGATTTGGTGATTATTGTTTGATATGACTTTCCATGTGAAGTGCTATTAGAAAAGGATTATATATGAGCTGCACTTTAGATTTTCGAAGAACACAGAATTTGCGAATTTAAGCCTACGAGAGATTTTTGAGCAGAGAGATACTAAGAGATTCCTGAGCCATTCACTTGCGATAGCTTTCTGCCTTACTGAGCGTTAACTTGCCTATCCATCACTGAGCGAGTTGTTTATCCGATATTCCATCATCCCCTGCCATATATTCTGTCTTCGGATGTGTTGTCTTCGGACGTGAGCAATACCAAGGAGGTAAGGTCGACGTTTACGCACACGTGAAGGGAAGGACAAGTCCGGGGGCCCTTCGGTAGCGAGCTGTGTCTGTCGGGATCAAGGAGATTCCGAGGAACGAAACTCGGCGTGTGGTAACCTAGTAGTGTCTAGTGTTCGACTTGTTTCGGTTGTGTATTGGGCTAACCAATCAGTTTTGTATCCAGCTACGGTGCATTATAGTGATTGGTTAAACTCTTGGGAAGCAAATCCCAAGGAGAGGAGTAAACCCCAGTTGGGGATATAACCTCTATAAAAATCCTGTCTCGCATTTACTTTTCAGTTATTTCGTTATCACTGTGAGACAGACCCGAAACACATCCGACGGTACTAGGATATAACAGGCATACTCGTCCCATTATTATTAGGCATATCTAAGTCACCACACTAAGGTTTTGTAAAAGAAGCATAAAATTTTATAAGCCTAATTCACCCCCCCTCTTAGGCACATTTATATCTTCACTTATGTTATCCCTTTTATGCTCAAGCTGAAGCTCTACTTCTCCACGAGGCTCTAGGAGATCATCGTAGGCGATGTTCTTCCTGTTGGTTCTTGGGCCGATCCCGTGCTCCTCTTCTCTTAATCCCTAGAGAGGTTTCAGAGATTATCAATTTGGAAAAGTTCATGGTTATGGAAATCGTACCCAAGGCTGTGCTCCTCTTCTCGTTTCCCGATATAAGACCGGATTATCGTTTGAGAAGTTCACTTCGAGGTGCTCCTCTTTCCAGCCGTTCTGACGAGCGTACGATATTATCGACGGAGAAGTTCACAGCAGGATCCATGCCTTCTTTTGCTAGTTTGAAAAGCAGGTTCCTTTGGTTTGTTTTTGTGCGTTGAGCATTGCCTTCTTTAGTCATCTTCTCATTTTCTTTTACTTTTCTCCCCCTACTTTTCTTGTTTGAACAACCATTTGACAAAAATAGAATCGGTTAAAGGTTGAAATGGGTTTCAAATGGAGAAAACGAAGTCGGAGAATGTCCAAAGTGGATGACTAAGGGCTACGATATGGAAAAGGATTGTAAAAGGCCGAGTAAGGAATTGCCTAAATGCCCCAAATCATTTTCCTGACGATCTAAAGAAGGGCGAGTATGAAGCCGAGTATCACTAGAAAAGACATTTAATTGAAGGGCTAGAGTCCTCACATGTGAAAGGTGCTTTGTGTCTAGTGGAGCAAACTTAAGACCTTTAGACACAAGAATGTGACTTAGACTGACAGAATTAAGCAGCTGAATCAGTCGTACGTCGGCAAAAATTCTACGTGACTTAGACCGAAGTATCCTAAAGGATTTCGTCATTCCCCTCTATTATAGATATATGTATAGTTTTTTTAATATATTTTATTTTTTTATTATTATCACGCAAGATAAGACAAGTGAGCATGGAAAACACATAGAATAGAGCATGTGATAGCACAGAAGATCAGGTAATGCACATATCACGGGAGATTCAACATGCCTAATTTTCCGACAAGGAATTGGAATCGTTTTTCATCCAATGCCTTGGTGAAAATACGACTAGTTGATATTCCGTGTTCACAAAGTACATGTCAATGGTGCCTTTTTCTACGTGATCTTTGATAAAGTGATATCTAATGTCTATGTGTTTCGTGCGTGAATGGTGAATAGGATTGCACGTAATCGCAATGGCACTTTGACTATCACTATATATGGGTATATTATTTAAATTGTACCCATAGTCGCGAAGCTGAATCCGCATCCATATCATCTGGGAGCAACAGCTGGCGGTTGCGACGTATTCAGCTTCAACCGTCAAAATTGAGACGCAATTTTGCTTTTTGGATGACTAGCAAACTAGCTTTTCGCCTAGAAATTGAGCGCCATCGGAGGTACTTTTCCTGTCCAGTCGGCAACCTGCATAATCAGCCTTAGTATAGCCGATAAGTTTGAAATTCGTACCTTTAGGATACCATAGTCCTAAGGTAGATGTGCCCTTAAGGTAGCAAAGAATGCGCTTCACTGCGAGCATGTGGGATTCTTTGGGATCGGCTTGGAAGCGGCCACAAAGACAAGTGGCAAACATGATATCCGTCCGACTCGAAGTGAGATAGAGAATAGATCCAATTATGCTATGGTAGAGTGTGATGTCGACCGATTTTCTCGTGGGATCGGCATCCAACTTGCAGCTTGTTGACATGGGAATGCTGAGAGGCTTGCTGTGCTCATCGGCGCCTGACCCTGAGATGTGGATCATCCAAGGTACATTAGCATGGCGTACTCCTCCTGTTCGAACCGGGGTTTGAAACCTATCCTCGGGAGGATAGATGGGCGATTCGGGTGAGATCCAATGTAGATCCAACTTTCGATTCACTCGTGGGATCCTGGCGGTCCGGGGGGGACTACCATGGCTCCTCTCTATGACCTTGATGGAACTTTTTCAGAATGTCCTTAATATACTTTGTTTGACTGATATATATTCCATCATTGAGCTGCCTGACTTGAAGTCCTAGGAAGAATTGCATCTCTCCCATGTGGCTCATTTTGAATTTACTCTTCATGAGATCTCCAAACTTCTTGCAAAGCCGTGGATTTGTTGAACCAAAAATGATGTTGTCGACGTAAACTTGAACGACCATCAGATCCTTGTCTTGCCATTTGATGAAGAGGGGGTCGTATCGATTGTTCCTCGAATAAATCCAGACATTACGAGGAAGTTGCTCAAGACATCATACCAAGCACGTGGGGCTTGTTTTAGTCCGTAGAGAGCTTTATCCAATCGATAGACGTGATCGGGATGTTCTTGATCAACGAAACCATCTGGCTGAGCGACATAGACTTCTTCTTTAAGTACGCCGTTGGGAAAGGCAGTTTTAACGTCCATGTGATAGACCTTGAAGTCTTTATGAGCCGCATAAGCCAATAAGAGACGAATGGCTTCAATTCGGGCAATAGGAGCATACGTTTCGTCGTAGTCAATGCCTTCCTGTTGGTTGTATGCCTTGGCAACTAATCGTGCCTTGTTCCGGATCACTTCGCCATCTGCATTCTCTTGTTCTTAAATACCCATTTTGTCCCGATGATAGTTTTCCATGCGGACGAGGTACTAATTTCCACACTTGAAGACGTTCGAATTGGTTGATTTCCTCTTGCATTGCAATTATCCAATCCGGGTCTCGTAGTGCGTCTGTTGTTTTAGTAGGCTCGTTTTGGCTTAAGAAGCAGCTAAAAAGACCGTGTTGATGTCGTGTCCTTACTCCGCCGAAGGATCGCCAATTATCTGATCAACCGGGTGAGCTCTAGTCCGCTTGCGCTCATGCGGCAAAGCTGAAGATGAACCATCAGCCATTTGTGGGTCTAGATTTCCAATGATCTCCGAGTGTTCATTTGTGTGAGGAAGTTCCATATCTGCAATGGGAGGGAGCGACTCTGATGATTCTTCCTCAACACCCACGGTAGGTTCTTCAATGTGCTGTGGAAAATCTGAATCGGGTGAGGTAGGGACTGTTGAAGAACTTGGTAGATAGGCCTCGTCGGGTATAGTATTGACGGTGAGAGGCTCAAAGAGGGAATCCAAGTCTTTTAACACAAGTCTTAGCGCTTCGTCTGGCGTTGATTGCTGAGTTCTTGCCATCTTCTGTTAGTTTTGTGCCAACACACCAGTGAATACGGGTTCTGAGATGTTGTCTTCAGAAGCCGACGGGTTACGCACGGGTCCTGAACTGGTTTGTTCAGATGCCATCTCGTTCACTTCCTGAAAAGTGACATTATAGCTTTCCATGATCATGCGTTGGACTTGATGTATACTCGGTAAGCTTTTGATGTTGAAGAATACCCGACGAAAGTTGCTTCGAATGCTTTGGGGACGAACTTTGCACGTTGCTCTCTGTTGTTCGCCACAAAGCACTTGCACCCCGGAGACTTTAAAGAATGAGATGTTGGGTACTCTCATATTGACAATCTCGTACGGAGTCTTGTTGAATCGTTTGTGAACCACCGTCCTGTTTTGGGTAAAACATGCGGTATTCACTGCTTCAGCCCAAAGAAAGTGTGGAAGGCCGGAGTGGATCAGCATTGTACGAGCGGCTTCCACTAGGGCTCTGTTTTTCCTTTCAACGACCCCATTTTGTTGAGGTGTTTTTGCGGCTGAGAATTGTTGACTAATTCCAAGTTTCTGCTAAAATGCACTGAGATATTTATTCTTGAACTCAGTGCCGTTGTCTGTTCGAATAACTTGAATAGTCTGTTGCAGCAGATTCTGAGTAGTGTTCACAAAGTTGATAATCAAGTCCCCTGTATTATCTTTGGTTCGGAGGAACTTTGTCCAAGTATAGCGAGAGAACTCATCGATGATAACTAGCACGTACTTGCGTCCATTGATACTATGTGTCTTCATTGGCCCACAGAGGTCCATGTGGATTAGTTCCAATGGGCGAGAGGCAGACGCCATTTGCTTGAGATGATGAGACGATCGCTTCAGTTTTCCTAATTGACATGCCGAACATTGATGCTCCTTTTGTAGTAGTATAGTTGGAAGACCGTGAACCAACTTTTTCGTAGAAAGGCATTGGAGAGCTTTGATATTCAGATGAGACATTCGTTGATGCCATAAGCTGTTCCTCTATACGACAGTCTGATAAATGAGGCCTGTCGAGTTGATCGTGTAAAGATTCGATTTCTGAAGTCCGTAGAGGAGTTCCATGTCCTGACTATCCAAAATTCTGCACCGGTCAGCATGAAGGCACTTCAAATCCTTTATCATAGAATTGGCCTATGCTGAACAAGTTATGGAGGAGACCTTCGACATAAGAGACATCCTTTATCGTCGGATTTTTGCAAAATAATATCCCCGCATCCAAGAATGGGAGCTGAGTCATTGTTTCCGAATCTAACTTTGCCGTTTGGTCGGTCTTTGTGGTTGCTCAGCAGCTCTTGACTTCCAGTTATGTGTGTGGAGCAACCTGAGTCGAGGTACCACACATGATGGATCTGCAAAGACACGTTAGAGAGCTTTAGGTACCCACTTAAGCATGGGTCCTCTCAGATTAGCAGATATAGTTTTATGTTCAGATATGATTCCTAAATTTTTACTTGACGGAGTCTTAATAACCCATTTCACTTTCGGAGAAGTGGTTTTGGGTTTTGCCTCTTTAGGTGATTTGGCCTTTTCGGCTTTTGTCGAGCTAGGCGGAGACTTAGGAACCCATGTTGGTTAAACCTTGCAGGGAAGGTTAATTCAGCACGTACAAATGCTTTGATAGGCTTGAGTCAAGCCTCTTGACCGAGGAAAAGATATTTTCTTTTGATAATCTCCGAAGGTGCTTGGGGACTCAATCTTTGCGGGATACCTTAGGTGAGAACAAGCATGTACAGCGTCATAAGCTTTCTTTATGGCTGGTTCTTGTTTCCTACGGGTCTTCCTTGTGGCATTTGTTTCAGAATAATTATGTTGAATTTGTGAAGTAGAGCCTATTTCGTAGTTATTGCTTCTAAAGTTAATAGGCTGAAGTGAACAAGTAGAAGCAACTATTTGAAGTGAAGAAATTGCTCTTTTGTTTCTATGAGTGTCATTTATTTGTACAAAAGGAGTAACATTCTTAGACATACTCAAATCTACTATCTCCTTCTTAAGACTAGACACTCTCGCCTTTGGTTTTAGTGCTTGCCCTACGCTCCCTGTAGACGTAAGTAAGCTAGATTTAGTCTTAGCACTTTTAACAGAATTATTAATGCACTTTTGATCTTTCGAAGTCAATTTTTCATTTTTCACTCTTTTCATAATAGCGTGTGAGGTAGTTTGAGAGGATGAGGAAGCTTTGAGATTTTCCATCTCTTTAAAGAACTTTTTCTTTTCAGTTTCTAATTCTCTCTTTCCTTATCTAATTTTGCTTGAGATTCCTCTATCTGTTTTGTTATGGGAGGTATGTAGAGAGAATTTTTATAATTAATGTCTTTGACTTCCTAGTAGTGTGTTTGAGAGTCAGGAGGTAGAACTTGAATTAAATCACAGACAGGTGTTAAAGATGGTTTCATATTTTTGTCTCTTTCATTTACTTCTTTGTAGTCAAAGGGGTTCAGGCCCATATGAGGCTTTTCTCATGGATGAATCGAAAGTATTTTGATATGTCGATTCAGTATAATCTCTAAGAGAGGTTAACGCTAAACCCATGTTCTTAATATCATATATTTCTTTCTTTCGTAAAACACGTGGGTTAGTGAAACCTAGGCCTTCTTTTGGATTATAGAAATGTGTATCCTTGGGCTGCTTCAAAAATATTGTCTGTTCAGATGGTCCCCTACGCGTAACAATATCATCTAATTTCTTAATTTTAGCATATAACTTCTTGCGTTCCTCACCTAGGAGAGCATAGTTATTTTCTACCGTTAGTTTAGCAGCTTGACAGGTATCTAGTTCTTTACTAAGCTCACTAACCTTGGAATTTAATATTACTAATTGAGCTTCTAAGTTAGTGATCTTAGTGGTAGCTTCGGTTATCCTATAATTTAGGGTAGCTTTCTCATTGAGATTCCTAACCAAGCAATTGTAGTTATTTGCTAGCATATCTTCTAATTCCTTAAATTTTTCACTATGCTTTCCTATCCGAGGTTGACTAGTCTCTCTAGAATGTAGGCTCTTAGTAAGTTCTTCTATTTTAGCACTAGAGCTTCTATGTTCTGATTCGAGACTATCTATCTTCTCCTGAGATCTCGAAAGTTTATCCTCTACTTCCTTAATACATTTATGCTCACGTTTCATGTTAGTATATTGTTTTTGATATGATTCTAAACGGTCAATAATGTTGAAGAAGAGACTACCTCTTGTGATGAGATGGATGCGTCGTCATCGTTCGTTGGTTTGAAGTTTCGGCATCCAGGGTGTCGTCCAAGCTGGCCATGAGGGCTAAATTCTCCTCTTCGGAGTTGGACGTGTCTTCGAGCCAGTGGTCCTGCTCTGCCATGAGGGCTACTCCAGCTTCCTTCTGCTTTGAAAGTTGAAGCTTTCTAAGTAGTAATTAGCATTCTCTTCTTAGAAAGAGTGCATTCTCTGGCAAAATGACCAGGCTTGCCACAGTTGAAGCACTTGTTGGGCTCTTTGGTGTTTTTAATTTCGGAGCTCTCAGGTGCACGTTCTTTATTCTTAGAGCTTGAGGTCCGAAGGCGATTGGCCGAAGATGAGGACTTCTTTTTGAAGTACGTCTTGCTCATCAATTTGCTGATTAGAGCCAACTGCTTCCCCAATGCTTTCATGCTTGGCTCATCGTCTGTCTCCGAATCTTCTTCTGACTCTGATGGGGATGGAGGCCTAATGATCTTCTCTTACCGAGACCTTGTTCCACGCTGCTCTGAAACAAGTGCAACAGTGTCTTGAATCTGCTTGCCCTTTTGCTCCTTCTGAATCTCGCAAATATCTTCGTCATGTTGGGCGAGATTGTCAAACACTGTATGGATATCCAACTCCTCCAAATCTTTGTTTTGCCTAAGTTGAGTGGATATCTTTTTCCAGTCTGAGGTTGCCTACACCAGGGTTCCACCCTGTGCCGCTTATACCCCCAGGTCGCACCCTCCAGGTCGCACCTCACCGCCACGAACCATGCCCAATTCCTATCCATAGGATATCAATATATATCTACAATAATAGTACGACGACGCTAAACGCCGCCCTGGTAGCATAGTAGACAGCCCTTGACTCAACTATGAGTCGACACACTTGCCCATATCGACAAGTCCTAGTCGCGTACAAGTGACATATCACCATGCACACTCTGTCTCACGACCCTCCCCCATGAGTTCGTGCGTGCTCATGAGTATGCATATGCAAACAAATGCAACTTATGCTTACCACCTGAAAGCGTAACGATTAATTCACATAATCATGAAAGCACGTAGGCACATAGTCACATAAGCATGTACCCGCAAACAAGTTATGTGCTGTAGTTGGATTTCTACTTACCTGTCGTCCGTCGTTGCTACCTGACCCGGTGAATTTCCTAAGTCCAAACCTTAGGCATAAAATATTAATATCGGTACACTATCTTAATTAATTTAGCTAAGTACTCGAAATTCCTAAGTGTCTATATTTACATTAATTATTGCCTTTAATGGGTAGTTACTTAGGAAGAGTTCATTAATCGTGAATTCGCGAAATCTCAAGGTTCGTGAAGTTATTATAGTTCGTGAAGTTTAGTTCGTGAAGTGCCTAGCTAGACTCAATTCGCGGAATAAATTGCTATCACTTTTAAATGATTCGCGAAGTCTACACCTCGCGAACTCATGTGCGAAATCCTTATTTTATACTTCGCGAATTGTAATCTTAAAACTAGGGTTCGCTAAGTATGCCATCTATAATACTTAGGGTTCGCCAAATTATCAATTCGCAAGGTCCATTTAGTTCGCGAAGCTTTGTATGTGTTCCGCGAACTAGGGTTCGCAAACCTCTCGAACCCGTGAAGTTGGTGAGTTCGCGAAATGGGCACGGCCCGCGAAAGTGGCCCGCCTTACAAACGATTCGCGAAGTGAGCTCGCGGAATGAATTCGCGAAGTACATGAGTTCGCCAAATTTCCTTCCATTCGCGAAGTGGTCTGCCAATCCTTAATTCCCCAACCGAGTTCACAAAACTCGAGTTCGCAAACTTCATCGGACTCGCCAAACGTGGAATGGTCGAGTTCGCAAAGTTCGGCCCGTGATGAGTTCGCAAAGCTCTTAGGTTCGCGGCTTAGGTTTCGCAAAATAGGATTCGCCAAATTCGCGAGGTACAATAATTCGCCAAATCCTCCCTCAAATTCGCAAAATACAAATTTTACTAGGAGTTCGCCAAGTTGGCTAAGCTCGTGATTTTCTCGTTTCGCTGCCAATTCGTGAACTTGCATGCTACCGCGAAACTTCGATGGATCTGCCAAATGAGTTCGCTAACTTTCCGGACTCGCGGAATAGGGCCGCGAAATGCATGGATTCGCGAACTGAATTCGCGAAGTGTATACTTCGCGAATTCATGCACGCGAGGGTTCTTGAGTTCGCGAAACTCGTATTCTGCGAATCCTACCCTACTCATAACACTTCTTGATTCTTAACTCTCAATTTCTAAGGATCAAAAAGCTGCTTTTCCTAAGAACATCTTTGAAGACGTTTTAAATTCGAAAACCCCTAAGTTCATGCTTAATAAAATTACCGAGGTAGGCCTAACTTTTCGTGGCTTATATTCTCTAAACAGGCCCTTTAAGAGCTAAACTCAGCAAATCAAGCTTAAAAGGTGTTCGTTTAGGGTTTAACATCGCACCAGCCCCAATATATGATATTTTTGTCCTAAATCCTAAAATACACCTTAGGGAGTTAAAATCGCTCAAGCCCTAACAATGGTATTTTCGTGCCTTTGGTCCCTAGAATATACTACTTTTTGAACTAAAATATAAGCACCATGGTCATAGAATAATACCTAGTCCCAAGCCCGCGTGTTTCGTATCTCGGCCTCTCCTGCTTCCTTGCTCAAGCTCGCGTTAGTTTCTTAGTTATGGAGTTTGGTGGACTTGAAATGGGTTTTAGATTTTGTTTAGCAAGGAAGATGGGTTTTGACGGAAATATCCCCCAATTCAAGGAGGTTGGTCTCTAAGCCATTTTTAAATGTTTTGGGCCTCAACCCTTAACTTGGCCCATTAGTGTTCCTAACCAACTTTGAGCCTAATTCATTTCTTAGCCCATTTTTCTAAAATCATGATCCAATTCCTGCTTTGCCTAATTTTCGAAAATCTCTGAATATATTGGGGTCACTTGGTGCAAATTAGTTGCACCAAATTCGCTAAGTCGCCTATGCATGAAATTACGCACATAATTTACCACGCGAAATCTCACGTAAGTCACATAAGCCCGGAATTAACGCACGAGAGGCCCATTATTTTAATTAACATTCACGCAAATTTATTGGCCCTACTATTCACGAGGACCCGGGTGCTACATCCTCCCCCCCTTAAAGAGGATTTCGCCCCCGAAATCAGCCCGCTTGGAACAACTCAGGATAGCGGACTCTCATTTCATCCTCACGTTCCCAGGTGGCTTCCTCTACTGACTGGTTCCTCCATAACACTTTTACTAGAGGGATCTCCTTATTCCTAAGTCTTTTCGTTTCGTGCATCAAAACCTCGACGGGTATTTCCTTGTAACTCAATTCTGGCTTCAAGTGTTGGTACAGAGTGTCGTTTGTCAGCACGTGGCTTGGGTCAGCAATAAGCTTTCGCAAAGTCGACACATGGAACACATCGTGCACTTGCGACAACGATGCTGGTAGTTCCAGTTGGTACGCTACTTTGCCAACTCTTTTCACTATCTTGAAGGGACCAATGTACCTTGGGCTTAGTTTTCCCTTCTTGCCGAATCTCTTAACGCTCTTCATTGGCGATACTTTCACGAAAACCCAATCATTGACTTCAAATTCTAGCGGTCGGCGTCTCCGATCCGCATAGCTCTTTTGTCTGCTCTGTGCTGTTTGCATTCTTTCTCATATCATTGCGATGATTTCTGTCATTTCTCGTACCATATCTGGGCCTAGCATCGCCCTTTCACCGACTTCATCCCAATGCACTGGGGATTTGCACTTACGTCCGTATAAGGCTTTGTAAGGGGCCATCCCAATCGTGGCTTGATAACTATTATTGTACGAGAATTCCACGAGTGGAACGTACTTGCTCCAGTTGCCTTTGAAGTCAAGCACACAGGCTCATAGCATATCTTATAGAGTCTGGATAGTCCGCTCGGATTGACCGTCTGTTTGCGGATGATAAGCCGTGCTAAACGACAATTTCGTCCCCATCGCTTTTTGTAAGCTCGTCCAGAACTTAGATAGGAATCTTGAATCACGGTCTGATACTATCGACAACAGTACTCCATGGAGTCGTACTATCTCTTGGATATACAGTTCCGCATATCGCTCCATGGTGAATGTCGTACTTATTGGCAGAAAATGGGCAGATTTTGTAAGTCGGTCTACGGCAATCCGCTTACATAATCCATCGTTATGTTGTCCCATTTCCACTCTGGGATTGGTAAAGGCTGCAGCGTTCCTGCTGGTCGTTGGTGTTCTGCCTTAATTTGTTGACAAGTGAGGCATTGACTGACGAATTCGGCTACGTCTTTCTTCATTCTGGCCACCAGTAGTGCGCTCGTAGGTCTCTATACAGCTTCGTGGGTCCAGGATGCACTGAGTATGGTGTAGTATGTGCTTCCGTCATTATAGTTCTTCGAAGTCCTGCATCGTCCGGTATATATAATCTGCTCTTGTAGTACAAGCTCCCGTCGTCTCAGAATACATAGTCTACTGCCGGCTGCTCTGTCTGGGTTCCCTTGATCTTGACATAGAACTCGTCATTTTCCTGAGCCTTCTTGATTCGTTCTAACAATGTCGGTTGAAGGGTCAAAGCTGCTAACTTCACCTCGACCTCGCCTAATGGTACAATCTCCACTTCGAGTCGTTGGAGTTCCGTGCTTACTGTCTTTCGACTCAAAGCGTCTGCTACCACATTCGCCTTCCCTGGGTGGTAGTTGATTGCACAATCGTAGTCCTTCACTAATTCCAGCAACCTTCTCTGTCTCATGTTTAGCTCCTTTTGGGTGAAGAAGTACTTTAAACTTTTGTGGTCGGTGTAGATTTCGCATCTTTCCCCATATAGATAATGCCTCCAAATTTTTTTTTGGTCAAATGAGAGATTCATTAACCACCAGAACCTTTTTGTACAGTCAGTAACTCAAAATCATAACACACTGTTAAGCAATTAAATGAGGAAACACAGTCAGATTATAAATGTACATGGACACTGCAGTCTTCGCTCTGCACACTTTCTCAATTCGCCCTTGCATCTCCGTTGCAATAATCTTCAGCATCTGGTCCTCAGTTATCCCACCACCCGTCTCATGCTCTCGTCTGTTACGCTCACACCAAATGTGATAGAACATGGCTGAATAGCACGCCAACAGAATCCAATTAGTTACTTTCCTTTTACTGCCCATATCCACCAGCCAGCGACATACCTCTTCCAAGGAGCAGAACCTCACATCCATTTGCAGCCAGTCATTCATCTTTCGCAGCAGATTCTGGCTATAATTGCAGTCCACTAGCAAGTGCTCTAGGGTTTCCTCCTCACTCATACATAAGGAACATCTAAGTTCACTTATACTCATTCCCCACTTGATCATTCTTTCCTTAGTGAGCAACCTCTGCTGGACCAATAACCATAAGATGAAGGAGTACTTAGGTACATTATACCTGTTCCACACAGCCGTGCACAGCGGGAAAGGATTGGGTGACCCTTTTAGCCACTCATATCCAGATCTAACAGAGTACTTCCCATCAACCGAAGCTAGCCACTTTCCCTCTTCATACCCAGCCTGAAACCTCCTCTTCAGTCTGTTTAATTTCCTCCAGTGCCAGCTCGAATCCACATCAGGCCTGAAATCCCAGAAGCTAGTACCCTTCAGAAACACCACATGTACCCATTTTATCCAGAGGGTATCAGATTTCTTTGTTATTTCCCATATCTGTTTCCCCGCTTGTGCCAGATTCCACGAAACACAGTCTCTGATATTTAGACCACCCCACTTCTTTGGTAGACAAATTCTATCCCACCTGATGAATGGCAGACTCTTCCCAGTTCCCTTCCTCCCCCACAGAAAGTCTCGACAGAGTTGATCAACCTCCTTAGATTCTGCTTTTGGTAATAAGAAGATAGCTCCCCAGAACCCATGGACCGCGAGCAAAACTGAGTTAATTAAGCATAGCCTTCCTGCATAGGATAAGTTCCTCGTGGACCAACACCGCAGTCTTGCTGTGACTTTCTCTACCAGCGCCTGGCAACTCTGTCTATTCCATTTGGTGGACGCCAGCGGAACTCCCAGATACCTCATAGGGTAGCTCCCCATCTGAAATCCAATGATCTGCTCTATCTGTTGCGCATTCTGGCTTGAGATCCCAGCCATGTATAGGTTGGACTTGAACTTATTAGCCTCCAATCCAGAGATATTTTGAAACTGGTCTAAAGCCTCCTTAACCACATTCACAACTTCCCCTTTTCCTTTGCAAAAAATCATCAGGTCATCCGCAAAACAGAGGTTTACCAACTTGATATGCTTGCAAAGAGGATGGAATCGGAACCTGGGATCTCGAGTTGCTACCTGCAATTGCCTGGTAAAGTATTCCATTACTATAACAAATAGCAGAGGTGACATAGGGTCACCCTGTCTCAACCCTCGAGCTCCTTTGAGTAGCCAGTCTGTTGTTCCATTAACAGATATGGAATATGTTACCGAGGTTACACATTCCATAACCCATTTAACAAACTTCCCGGGGAATCTCAGTGTACACATCCATTCCTGCAGAAAGGTCCAATCAACAGTATCATATGCTTTTTTGAGGTCCACCTTCAATAGGGCCCTTGGTGAGGCATTCTTCCTATTATACATTCTGAGCAGGTCCTGACAAAGTAGGATGTTATGCACCATTGACCTCCCTTCCACAAAGGCACTTTGATTGGGGCTGATCAGTTTAGGTAGCAGGGGCTTGATTCTTTCACACATCATCTTTGAGATACATTTGTAGATGGAATTACAGCAGGCAATGGGCCTAAAATCTGCTGCAGTACTCGGGTACTCAACCTTAGTAATCATACATAGCGTAGTTCTATTCACCACAGGCAGAAGTTTTCCAGTCTGGAAAAATTCCAGCACTGCATCAGTTATCTGCTCTCCAATCAGCCCCCATGCTTTCCTGAAAAAACCACTGCCATAGCCATCCGGCCCTGGAGCAGCTTCTTCATGGATAGCCGCCATCGCTTTGGCTACATCCAACCTGTTAAAAGGCTGGACAAGCTTCATTTGCTCTGATAGAGGAAGAGTATACCCCTCCTCTGCCACCTTGTTGTCCAGATGCACAAACCGAGGCCTTCTCCTTCCCAACAGGTCTTTATAGTACTCTGTAAAGTGTTTATGAATGTCCCCACTATCCTCAATTGAATCCCCCCCACAGTATTAATAGAGAAGATCCTATTAGCATAGGTCCTTTGCTTGATAACCGAGTGGTAGTAAGCTGTATTATGATCTCCTTGGTGAAGCCACCTGACCTTGGCTTTCTGCCGCAAAAACCTGTCATTAGCCTCACTCAGAAATTTGAACTCCATTCTCACACTGCCTTCCCGAGCCATTAACTCTGCATTTAGAGGATCCATATGCAGTGCACTTTGGCAGTCATCCAACATTTTCCTCTGCTGTTCAGTCCTGCTAACAATGTTAGCAAACCTTTCCTTGTTCAGCTTTCTCAGAGGCCCCCTCAGTTTGTACAAATTCCAGTAAACACTAGCCATAGCTGCACCCTGCTGTACCCTCCAGGAATCTGCTATTGTCTTTATAAAAGAAGGAGTCATACTCCACATGTTAAAGAACTTGAAGGGCTGTCTGTGGATCTGAGGCTGTCCCATAGCTCGTAGGAGCAGAGGGGTATGGTCAGATATGCCTCCATTAAGGAATGTCACAATGTGGTTTGAGAATTTTGTTACCCATGCCTCATTAGCCATGGCCCAGTCTATTCTACTCCAAATTCTCATCTCTTTCCTCTGATTATTTGTCCAAGTATAGTGGCATCCATTTCTCTTGATCTCCCCTAGCTGGCACTTTTGGAGGCACTAGTTAAATCCAATGTATTCCCTTAGATTTGCCTGGGCACCTCCTAACCTATCCTCCCTGCATCTAATGTTATTAAAGTCACCCCTAATCATCCACGGTTCTCTCATTGTTTCACTGATACCCTGCAGGTCTGCCCATAAGCCCTCTCTCTCTTCAGGTACATTAGATCCATAGATACATGTAAGGTAATAGCTCAATGTACTACAGTCCCAAACTGAGAAATGCATATACTGTTCTGTTTTGGAGATTAACTCCAGCTGCACCCCACCTCTCCATAGTACTAGGATTCTACCATTGGGGTGCTTGCTGAGGTTATGCTCCACCTACCAGCCACTAAAGGTTTTACTCAACACCTCATGCATATGCCCCACTTTGATTTAGTTTCTAACAAGCATAAAAGTCTAATCTTGTATTTACAGCAGAAGAGAGCTAATTCCCTCTGCTTTGCAGGGCCATTGAGGCCCCGTATATTCCATATAACACTCCTATCCATGACCGAGATCATGGACCCTCTGCTTGGAAGGGTTCGATTCATGAATACCCATCTCCGATATCCCTACTGTTTCCTCATGTAGCATCATCTCAGCCCAAGAGGTCCTTGGCCGTATGATCCCCACAGAGTCCCCCCCTCCCTTACCCACACCCTGGATGCCTGAACCTGGCCCAGTATTAGGCTGGGCTTCACTTTCAGAGCCTTCCTTCTTGGTCTCTGATTCCAGTTTCTCATCCTCTTTCATATTGGTCTCAGGTTGAGCTGGTTTCTGGCCCCACACTTGCTGATGTGATCCCTTACGACATACACTCGCTTCATGCCCATACTTATCACACTTTGAGCACAACACTGGTTTCCACTCATAAGAGACCTTCTGTTCGACTAACTGTCCTTTCTCATTCAGAAACTGAATACTGTCTTTCAGTGGCTTGGAGAGATCAATTCCCACCAACACCCGAGCATAGTGAATTCTCTCCTTCCTTCTGGTAAAGTCATCCGACATAATCGGCTTACCAATCAAACTCGCAAGTTTACTGAGTGTCCTACTTCCCCAGTACTTTAGTTCTAATTGCGGCAATTGTATCCATATCGGCACACTCTCCACGCCTACCTTACTGAGCTGGGTATCCTCAGACCAAGGTGTCAAAATCACTGGTTTCCTATTGAAATGCAGGATTTCAGTTTGTAGAATTTTGTCCCTAGCTTCCACACAATCGAATCTAGCCAGAAACAACCCTTGCCTAATCTGCCACACATTCAATAGGCCTTTTTTCTCCCATTTTCGTTTCATGAATCCAGCCATAACCCCATATGGTGGATTGGCTCCCAAAACATAGCACAGTAACGCTGAATTCCAGTGTTCTACTTCGTCCTTGATCTCCTCAACCTCCACAATTCCAATTTCCTTCCCAGCTTCAGAGACAGGCTCAATATACTCAAGCCTGTTATCCAGATTCTGAATTAGATTCACATTGAACTGTACCCAAGGGTTTCCGCGCTCCTCACCTATCGGCACCTTCGCTATTCCCTCATTTTTGGTCCTTGAGCTTCTGCCTGCAGCTTCGCCCGGGTAGGCCATTCCTTCGCAGCAGAGAGATTAGCCCCAATCGATGCCTGTGAACCTCCCTCCAATGGAACAGTAACTTTCCTCACACTTTGCGCTTTCTCCAATGGAGCAGTACCAATCCCCGATTCCCGATCAGCACTATCCGCTTTCGATTGCCCATTCGACCTCGCTTTGGTAGGGGATGGCGTCACCGAGACGATCGACGCAATCCTCTGTTTCGTTGGTTTATTCTTTTTCACCATGGCGGAAAAGAGAGAAACTCAACGCATTTCTTTTTTGTATAGTTGCCTCCAAATTTTGAGGGCAACCACAGCTGCTAGTTCCAGATCGTCTGTAGGGTAGTTCTTTTCGTACTCCTTCAGCTGCCGTGAGGCATAGGCCACTACCTTTTCGTTTTGCATTAACACGCATCCGAGCCCATTCTTCGAAGCATCGTTGTAAACGGAAAATCCCCCTATTCCTGAGGGGATTGTCAGCACTGGGGCTGTAGTAAGCCGCTTCTTCAGTTCTTGGAAGCTCCGTTCACATTCTTCGCTCCATTGAAAAGGAGTATTCTTCCTGGTCAACTTCGGCAGCGTAGAAGCGATCTTCGAGAAGTCTTTTATGAACTTCCTATAATAGCCCGCTAAGCCTAAGAAGCTCCGTACTTCCGGTACGTTGGTTGGCTGCGGCCAGTCATTAATTGCTTCAATTTTACTCGGGTCCACCGAGATTCCTGCTCCCGACACGATGTGCCCCAAGAATGCTACTTGGTCCAGCCAGAATTCAAACTTTTTAAACTTAGCGTACAGCTGCTTTTCCCTCAGCACTCCAAGTATCACTCGTAGGTGTTGTTCGTGTTCCTCCTTTCTCTTAGAGTAGATGAGGATGTCGTCTATAAACACGATCACGAACTTGTCCAGACAGGCTTCGAACACCCGGTTCATTAGGTCCATAAAGGCCGCCGGTGCGTTCGTCAGTCCAAAGGGCATTACTAGAAATTCGAAGTGCCCGTATTCTGGTACTGAACGTCGTCTTCGGAATATCGTACTTGCGGATTTTCAGTTGATGGTATCCCGACCTCAAATCTATCTTAGAAAACACTGTGGCGCCTTGTAGTTGGTCAAAGAGATCGTCGATCCTTGGGAGGGGATACTTGTTTTTGGCTGTCAGCTTGTTCAGTTCTCTATAATCTATGCACAGCCTCATTGAGCCATCTTTCTTCCGCACGAATAGGACTGGCGCACCCCAGGGAGAGAAACTGGTCTGGATAAACCCTTTCTGTAGTAGCTCATCTATTTGTTCCCTCAGCTCCTTCAGTTCGGTCGGAACCGATACGGAGTTTTGGACACTGGTGCAGCTCCCGGCACCAGGTCGATGGTAAACTCGATTTCTCTGTCTGGGGGTAGTCCCGGCAAATCTTCCGAAAATACGTCTGGGAACTCCTTAATTACAGGTACGTCTTCAACTTTCGTAGGAATGTTTTCCTCTGTCTTCAGTGCAAACACTAAATATGCCTCGCATCCGGAATTGACTAGTCGTTGGGCTTCCAATGCCGATATTCTCGGAATGCTTCTCCCCTTCACTGTCCCCTCGAAGGTGAAAGGTTCTTCCCCTTCTATACTAAATGTAACTACCTTACGACTACAGTCTATCACCGCTCCGTACTTTGAAAGCCAGTCCATCCCGAGGATCACCTCGTAGTCGTCCAACGGGATGACTATCAGGTCTACATGCAATTCCCTACCATGACTACTATCGGGTAGTTCCGCATTATTTGGTCAGTACGAGTTGGCATCCCGTTTGGGATCGCCACACTATACTCATAATCCACTCGTTCGGGCATTACCCCGAGTTTCGTCACGTAGTTCAAAGACGCAAATGACTGGGTCGCCCCGGAATCTACTAAGATGCATGTGAGTGTTCGGTGGATTAAGAGGGTACCTGTCACCGCCGGGTTGTTCTCCGCTTCCTCTGAAGTGATGGTGTATACCCGTGCTGGCACCATCTGAGGTCTGGTTTGGCTCCCGACTTGACTTCCCGAAGCACCTTCCGGGCACTGTCTCACAAAATGCCCCGGCTTCCCACATCTGAAACATGCGTTGGCCGGCGTGTTGCAATTCCCGAAGTGCCTCTTTCTGCACCTCTGACAGTTGGGAATCGGCACTGCTCCTTGATTCTGATTTGGGTTTGAGGGTCTGTTCACTGTCCCTTGAGGTTGCTGAGGAGGTCTGTTCTGAAATTTCCTCTTGCCACCTTTAGGCACAAATTGCCGTTTCTGCTCTCCCCCGCTCCATTGCGTTCCTTGCATTTGCGCGAATTTGCGCTTGGCTTCCTGTGCCCTCACTATCCGGGCTTCCGCCTGTTCTGCTACCATGGCCCTCTCCGCTACCTGTGCGTAAGTAGCTCCTTGTATTCCCGCCTTGCTCACATCTCTGTAGAGTTCGGGCTTCAATCCTTCCAGGAACCGTTCAATTTTCAAAGCATCCGTGCTAACCATGTGTGTCGCGAACCTGGACAGCTGCTCAAACTTCCGTATATAATCCGCCACTGTCATAGACACCTGCCTGAGGTTAATGAACTCGTTCAGGCGCTGGGCTCTCACTGGGGCTGTCAAGTACTTGCCCCGGAACAGCTCTTTGAATCTGTCCCACATCATCGTGGCAGGATTCTCGATCACCATAATGGTGTCCCACCAATGTCCGGCGCTTCCTCTTAGAAGGAACGTGGCGCACAGAGCCTTTTCTGCCTCTGGGACTCTGCTGTAGACGAACATGCTCTCTAGTGTCCTTATCCAATCTTCGGCTGCCGTCAGGTCAGCCGTATCCTTGAAGGTTGGTGGGTTCAACCTCCTGAACCTTTCTCCCACTATCTCTGCCCTGTCAGCCTGAGTGTTTCCAGCATTCGTGGTGTTCTGTTGGATCAGCTGTTGTATCTGTGTTGACTGCTGGCGCACCAATTCCGTAAGTTGGAAAATGGTCGCGTCGCGGTTGTCAGTAGGGGCCGTGTTTCCCCTGTTCTGGTCATCTCCACCGCTTGTCTCACCTCTCGTCCTGACCATCTTTTATCCCTATCCTGATTGTCCTAGGCCAAAAAATTATGGAACATAGAAATCCACATAGACTTATCACTTACTTGCAAGGCCGCTTCCGCTCTTTTGGGTGTGTGTGTATGATAGTCTACAGAACCTGTGACCGAAGCTCTGATACCACCCTGTCACGCCCCGACTGTCCAAACTACCTATTCTAGCGCATTCCTATGTGCCTAGCGAGTTGTGAGTAGTGAAGTGCACCAAAAACACTTATAAATTTTTCTTTTTCCATTCATATAATGGAACGAAGTTCTGTACACGTCAAAAGAATACATGTCAGGTCTATAAGCTACACCCTAGACCTAACTACGTGGCTCTTCATGTGACGGCACATCAAAAGTCTCTTATGCTCCCGGCCTCACAGGTCGTCATCCATACACACACGTCCACCCCAAAAGCAGCGCGAAGCTCCAAAAGATTGGCCTTGTCAACTACGCGGTCACGTACCCCGCTCGCTGGCGCCTACAACACATAACACAAAAGAATGAGCCACCGCGGCTCAGTAAGCAGAAATCATGCATGTATGCACATGTCCCTTCCCCCGCAAAGGCAATCCGCGCCAATGCATAAATTTCTAAGCAAGGGCAATCCGCGCCGATGCATAATACAATTGCAAGGGCACTCTGCGCCGATGCACCTAGTACTCGTACTAGTATAACTCAGGGCCCTCGGCTAATCTCACTATGCACCACAAGAGCTCACGTCCCTCAGGGACAATACGACAGCGGTCCACGCCGGATGGCCGAACCCTAGGATGCACATCGTTCCCCTATGTCGCCATATGAACCCGGTCATCCCCGACTGTCCGGTGGTCGCTGTCGCGACCCGACTTCCTAACCGCCTAACCTAGCGCATTTCTACGTGCCTAGCGAGTTTGTAAGTAAAGAAGTGCACCGAAAACGCGTACAAATTTTTCATTTTTCATTTATGGAATGGAACATTGTTCTATACAAGACAAAAGAATGCATGTCGGACATCAAGTTCCAGACATGGTCTAACTACAACGGCGAAGGTGTGTCGGCACAGCAAAAGCTCCTATGCACCCGGCCTCACAGGTCGTCATCCACACACACACGTCCACCCCCAAAAGCAGCACGAAGCTTCAAAAGGTCGGCCTTGTCTTTCAACACGATCACATACCGTGGTCGTCGATGCCTACAACACACAACGTAAGAAATGAGCCACCGAGGCTCAGTAAGCAGAAATCATGCATGTATGCACGTGTCACTCCCCTGCAAAGGCAATCCACGCCGATGCATAACATCACTACGCAAAGGCAATCCACGCCGATGCACATAACACTCCGCAAAGGCGATCCGCGCCAATGCTCCTAGTACTCATACTAGTATCACTCAGGGCCCGCGACGCACTTACTATGCACCACTAAGAGCTCAACATCCTCAATAGGATCGTGACAGCGACCCACGCTGGGTAGCCTACGCTAGGTCTCCCTAGGTCGCACCCTCCCAGGTCGTCCCCTCTGTCATACGGTAGCCCACGCTGGTAGCCTACGCTAGGATTCCCCCTAGGTCGCTCCTTCCAGGTCGCTCCTTCCGCAAACAGAGCAGTTGCCTACGCCAGTTAGCCTACGCTAGCATAGCTAGGTCGCTCCTTCCGGGGTCGCTCCTCCTGCCTCATCATAATAACCGGCGTCGTACGCCGTCTAGGGTGCCATAGAAGTCGTCCGTGACTTAACTACGAGTCGACACACCAGCCTATATCAGCGGGTCTTCGTCGCATGCAAACGACATAATAGTATGCACTCTCAACCCCACGACCCTCCCTCACGAGTTCGTGTGTGCACGTGAGTATGCATATGCAGATGCAGGTAAATGCAACATAGACTTACCACCTTTAAATACTTCAATCAATTTACGAATTCATGAAACCACGTAGGCACGTAATCACGCAATTTAGGCACGTAAACAAGTTGTGTGTCGTAGTTGGATTTCTACTTACCTGTCGTCCGTCGATTTCTAGCTACTAGTTCGGTGAACTCCCCTAGTTCTTGACCTTAAGCAATAAACAATGGTATCAGTACTCTGTCCAATTACTTGGCTAGGTAATTCGCTTATTTTTAATACTTCGACTAATTTTCAACTTTAAACTATTTGCTAGCCGGTCTAGTGAAATTCCTAAAATTTCGTCCTTTAAACCTGCCAGTCCATAAATTATTTTAAATCAACTATATAATTTTCGTTCCAAAATTCTATCGAATGCAACGTCTACCTATACCGAAAATTGGCCCTAAGGACACCGATAGGCAAATTATGATCGGGCGTTGAAAGAGCCTATGCTCATTGGAATCGGAATATTTTTCTTATTAAATGGTGCGAAAATATTTTTCCTAAAAAGATAGTTTTTTTTTTATATAACTTGAATCGTTTTAATCCAAGGGGTTCAATTCGCGAATTTGATTTGCGAAGTGTTTGAGTTCGCAAACCATTGGATTCGTAAAACTCGATTCGCCATCCTCATAGGACCCGCAAAATGCATGAGGCTCGGTTCGCAAAACGGGTTCGCAAAGAGCTGGAGCTATTTGAGTTCGCAGAACTGTCGTGGCCCGTGAAGTAGGCGAGTTCGCAGAGTAGGTTTTGCGGCCCTCTTATTTTACAGCTTGGGTGGATTCGCTGAAGGGATTCGCAAACTTAGACCCGCAAAAGCTTTCCCCTGCTCGATTCGCGAAGTGGAGCCGTAGACTGCAAGGATTCGCGAAGTGTGTTGGATTCGCAAACCTCCATTCGCCGTCTTACTTGGTTTGCGAATTGCATGTGGATTCGCCAACTAGGATTCGCGATCTTCATGCCACCACGGGTTCGCAAATTGGTTCAGCCCGTAAAATCCCGAGTTCGCAAATCGCCATGAGTTCGCCATCCATAGCGGGTTCGCAAACGTGTCATGACCCGCAAAACTCTTGCTTTGCGAAGTAGGGTTTGCAGCTTCGTGGACCCGCAAAAGGTTTGAGTTTGCAAACCTTGCCAGCCCGCAAACCTCCTCGGATTCGTAAAGTGGCTTGGAGTTCGCAAAATGCCCTCAAAACATTTACTATTCGCAATATACTAGCTTTAAGGATCGCAAGCTATATTTTCTTTCTCAAGAACACATTTAATCGGTGGGTATGAACTTATAACCCTAAAGTTCGAGCTTACTCTTAATCACTTCTAAACACGTTATTATAAAGCTAAAAATACCAAATCAAGGTTAGAAAATGTACTCTCGAAAATGTTAAACTACCGAAATCTCCAAGAAAACCCTTAAGTACGTATCTACTCCTCAACTAAGGTTCTTCCCCGTCAATCTTACGCTCTAATTTCTCGTTTCTCTTATAAACTTTCGAAGCCAAACACTTAGGCAACTTAAATCACGAAATTATAATGGTTGTAAGGGAATGCTTCACTTACTAGCTTCGAATCTTCAACTTCTTGGTGTGTTTTTGAGTTGAACTCCTTACGGCTCCTTCTCTTCTCCTTTCTTTCTAATTTCGTGGGTTCTTCTTAAGAGTGGTTATGGGGTTTGAAGGGTGGAGTTAGATATTTTATAATTCATAGGCATGGATAAATAGGAGTAGACTTGGCGTGACTCTCCTTACTTTAAGGGGTTGTTGTCTCCAATGTTTGCCACTTGCTTAATTTGGGCCTAACTTAGCATGTTTAGCCCATCTATATTATTCAATTTCTCTTGGCCCAAACTTCGAAATTTCCCACCTAAATTAATTCATCCTAATTACTTAAGTCGTTGCATATAATCACGGACGTTCGTAAAGTCTCGTAGGCATGGAGCGTGCACGGAAATTAATCTATAGTCATATAATTATTTCACGGAATCCACGACAATCACATAAGGAACTTATGAGGTCGATGATCACGTTCGTATAAAATCATATATACCCGAAATTAATAGCACATAAGTCGCATAACGCACGTAAGTCACGTTAATGCGCATAGATCATGTCGATGCACATAAATCACGAAGTCGCATTTTGCTCATTTATTGGCCCTAAAGACTTACGGGAAACCCGGGTGCTACATCCTCCCCCCCTTAAGGAGGATTTCGCCCCCGAAATCAGCCCGTTCGGAACAATTCAGGATAGCGGGTTTTCATTTCATCTTCACGTTCCCATGTGGCTTCTTCCACTGACTGATTCCGCCACAGAACCTTTACTAGAGGGATTTCTTTGTTCCTAAGCCTCTCCGTCTCATGCATCAATATTTCCACGGGAATTTCCTCATAACTCAGGTCTGGTTTCAAGTGTTGGTGTAGTGAGTCGTTTATCAACATGTGGCTTGGGTCAGCGATATACTTTCGCATCGTGGAAACATGGAATACATCGTGTACTTGCGATAACGATGATGGTAGTTCTAGTTGGTAAGCCACTTCACCAACTCTCTTTATTATCTTGAAGGGACCGATGTATCTCGGGCTTAGTTTTCCCTTCTTTTCGAACCTTTTGACTCCTTTCATTGGTTATACTTTCACAAAGACCCAATCACCCACCTCGAATTCTAGCGGTCTACGTCTCCGATCCGCATAACTCTTCTGTCTGCTTTGCGCCGTGCGCATTCTCTCTCGAATCATCGTAATAATTCCCGTCATTTCCCGTATCATGTCTGGGCCTAACGTTGCCCGTTCACCTATTTCATCCCAATGCACTGGGGATCTGCACTTCCGTCCGTACAAGGCTTCATATGGAGCCATTCCAATTGTAGCTTGGTAGCTGTTGTTGTACGAGAATTCTACAAGTGGAAGGTACTTGCTCCAGTTGCCTTTGAAATCAAGTACGCAGGCTCGTAACATATCTTCCAGCGTCTGGATCGTCCGCTCGGATTGGCCGTCCGTTTGCGGATGATATGCTGTGCTAAATGCCAACTTCGTCCCCATGGCTTTTTGTAAACTTGTCCAGAATTTAGATAGAAACCGTGAGTCGCGGTCTGAAACTATCGTTAAGGGTGTCCCATGGAGTCTTACTATTTCTTTGATGTACAATTCTGCATACCGCTCCATGGTAAACGTTGTACTTGTCGACAGAAAATGGGCAGATTTCGTAAGTCGATCTACGATTACCCAAATTGCGTCGTGTCCTTTCGCGTTCCTCGGCAATCCGCTCACGAAATCCATCGTTATATTGTCCCACTTCCACTCTGGAATGGGTAAGGGTTGCAGCGTCCCAGCCGGCCGCTGATGTTCTGCCTTAATTTGCTGGCAGGTGAGGCATTGGCTCACGAACGTTGCTACGTCCTTTTTCATTCCCGGCCACCAGTAGTTAGTCCTTAGGTCCCTATATAGCTTCGTAGCCCCTGGGTGTACCGAATACGGTGTGGTATGTGCTTCTGTCATTATAGCTCTGCGGAGGTCTATATCGTTCGGTACGTATAATCGGCTCTTGTAGTACAGGCTTGCGCCGTCCCGAAACACGAAGTCCGTCGTCGACTCTTCGGTTCGCGCTTCCTTAGTTTTCAGGTAGAACTCGTCGTTTTCCTGCGCGAATTTGATCTGCTCCAATAGCGTTGGTTGCAGAGTCAGGGTTGCTAACTTCACCTCGACTTCTCCCAATGGTACGATCTCCACGTCGAGCCGTTGAAGTACCGCGCTCACTGATTTCCGGCTTAGAGCATCAGCTACCACGTTCGCCTTACCTGGGTGGTAGTTGATCACACAATCGTAGTCTTTCACCAATTCTAGCCACCGTCTCTGTCTCATATTGAGTTCCTTCTGGGTGAAGAAATACTTTAAACTCTTGTGATCGGTGTAGATTTCGCATCTTTCTCCATACAAGTAGTGTCTCCAAATCTTGAGAGCAAAGACTACAGCAGCAAGCTCCAAGTCGTGTGTAGGGTAGTTCTTTTCGTACTCCTTTAGTTGTCGTGAGGCGTAAGCCACCACGTTACCGTTCTGCATCAGTACGCATCCTAACCCGTTCTTCGAGGCATCGCTATACACTGAGAACCCTCCTGTTCCCGTGGGTATCGTCAGTATTGGGGCTGTAGTAAGCCGCTTTTTCAGTTCTTGAAAGTTCTGTTCACATTCTTTGCTCCATTGGAAAGGAGTGTTCTTTCTGGTCAACTTCGTGAGTGTAGCGGCAATTTTCGAGAAATCTTTTATAAACTTCCGGTAGTAGCCTGCTAAGCCTAGGAAGCTCCGTACTTCTGTTACGCTGGTCGGCTGCGGCCAATCATTAATTGCTTCGATTTTGCTCGGGTCCACCGAGATTCCCGCTCCCGAGACGATGTGCCCCAAGAATGCTACTTGGTCCAGCCAGAATTCACACTTTTTGGACTTTGCATAGAGCTGTTTCTCCCTCAATACTCCTAGCACTACTCGTAGGTGTCGTTCGTGCTCCTCCTTCGTCTTGGAGTAGATGAGGATGTCATCTATGAATACAATTACAAACTGGTCTAGATAGGCTTCGAACACCCGGTTCATTAGATCCATGAAGGCCGCCGGTGCGTTCGTCAGTCCAAAGGGCATGACTAAAAATTCAAAATGCCCGTATCTGGTACTGAACGCCGTTTTGGGAACATCTTCCTTGCGAATTTTCAATTGATGGTAACCCGACCTCAAGTCGATCTTAGAGAACACAGTGGCGCCTTGTAATTGGTCGAAGAGGTCGTCTATTCGGGGTAGTGGGTACTTGTTTTTTATCGTCAGCTTGTTGAGGTCCCTGTAATCTATACACAGTCTCATCGAGCCATCCTTTTTTCGTACAAACAGGACTGGCGCTCCCCAGGGAGAAAAGCTGGTCTGAATGAATCCTTTTTGTAGGAGTTCATCTTTTTGTTCCTTCAACTCCTTTAGTTCGGTTGGCGCTAATCGATATGGAGCCTTGGACACTGGTGCTGCTCCCGGCACCAGGTCAATCGTAAACTCAATTTCTCTATCTGGGGGTAATCCCGACAATTCTTCCGGGAATACATCTGGGAACTCCTTAACCACTGGTATGTCTTCGAGTTTCGTGGGGGTATTCTCTTCTGCCTTCAGCGCGAACACCAGGTATGCCTCGCATCTGGAATTGACTAATCGCTGAGCTTTTAAGGCTGATATCCTCAGAGTGCCTCTCCCCTTCATTGTTCCCTTGAAGGTGAAAGGTTCTTCCCCTTCTAAGCTAAACGTAACTACTTTACGGTTACAGTCTATCACTGCTCCGTATTTTGAGAGCCAGTCCATCCCGAGGATCACCTCGTAGTCGTCCATCGGGATGACTATCAGGTCTACAGGCAATTCTCTATTACCGATTAGGATTGGGCAATTTCTTAACATTTGGCTAGTCCTAGTTGGTGCCCCGCTTGGAATTGCTACGCGATACTCGTAATCTACTCGCTCAGGCGTTACCCCTAGTTTCATCACATATTTCACAGACGCAAACGAGTGGGTCGCCCCGGAATCTACTAGAATGCACGTGGGAGTTTGGTGGATTGGTAGGGTACCTGTTACCACCTCCGGGTTGTTTTCGGCTTCCTCTGACGTGATAGTGTACACCCGTGCTGGCACCATCGGGGGTCTTACTGGGTTTCCTGCCTGATTTCCTGGAACATTTTCAGGGCACTGCTTCGCGAAATGACCTATCTTCACACATCTGAAGCATGCATTAGCTGGCGTGTTACAGTTCCCAAAGTGCTTCCTTCCACACCTCTGACAGTTAGGGAATTGAGCTGCCCCTTGATTCTGGTTTGGGTTCGGTGGTCTGTTCATCATTCCCTGAGGCTGTTGAGGAGGCCGGTTCTGGAATCTCTTCTTACCCCCTCTAGGCATAAACTGCCGTTTCGGGTCTCCTCCACTCCATTGAGCTCCTTGCATCTGAGTGAATTTGCGCTTAGCCTCTTGTGACTTCACGATCCTAGCCTCTGCCTGTTCGGCTACCATAGCTCTTTCTGCTACCTGAGAGTATGTAGCTCCCTGAATCCCTGCCATGCTCACGTCCCTGTAGAGCTCAGGCTTCAATCCTTCCAGGAAGCGCTCGACTTTTAGAGCTTCCGTGCTGATCATGTGAGCAGCGAACCTGGACAGATGCTCAAACTTCCTTATGTACTCTGCCACGGTCATAGAACCCTGCCTGAGGTTAATGAATTCATTTAGGCGCTGTGCTCGAATCGGGGCGGTGAGGTACTTGCCCCTGAACAATTCCTTGAATCTTTCCCAGCTCATTGTAGCGGGGTTCTCCAACACCATGATGGTGTCCCACCAGTGTCCTGCGCTCCCTCGTAGTAGGAACGCAGCACAGAGGGCCTTTTCCGCCTCCGGAACCCTGCTATAGACGAACATGCTCTCGAGTGTCCTCAACCAGTCCTCAGCTGCTGTCGAGTCAGCTGTGTCTTCGAAGGTCGGTGGGTTCAACCTCCTAAATCGTTCTCCCACCATCTCAGTCCTTTCTGCCTGAGTTGGTCCAGTATTAGCAGCATTTTGTTGGATCAGTTGTTGGATCGTGTCGACTGCTGGCGGACTAGTTCCGTCAGTTGGAAGATCGTCGCGTCCCGATTGTCGGGAGGGGCCGTGTTTCCCCTGTTCTGGTCGTCGCCACCACTCGACTCACCTCTCGTTCTTACCATCTCTACACCCTATCCTGATTGTCCTATGGCCAATAAATTATACAACATAGAAGTTCACATAGACTTAACACTTACTTGCAAGGCCGCTTCCGCTCTTTTGGGTGTGTGTGCGTGGACAGTCTACAGAACCTGTCACCGAAGCTCTGATACCACCCTGTCACGACCCGACTTCCTAACCGCCTAACCTAGCGCATTTCTACGTGCCTAGCGAGTTTGTAAGTAAAGAAGTGCACCGAAAACGCGTACAAATTTTTCATTTTTCATTTATGGAATGGAACATTGTTCTATACAAGACAAAAGAATGCATGTCGGACATCAAGCTCCAGACATGGTCTAACTACAACGGCGAAGGTGTGTCAGCACAGCAAAAGCTCCTATGCACCCGGCCTCACAGGTCGTCATCCACACACACACGTCCACCCCCAAAAGCAGCACGAAGCTTCAAAGGTCGGCCTTGTCTTTCAACACGATCACATACCGTGGTCGTCGATGCCTACAACACACAACGTAAGAAATGAGCCACCGAGGCTCAGTAAGCAGAAATCATGCATGTATGCACGTGTCACTCCCCTGCAAAGGCAATCGACGCCGATGCGTAACATCACTACGCAAAGGCAATCCACGCCGATGCACATAACACTCCGCAAAGGCGATCCGCGCCAATGCTCCTAGTACTCATACTAGTATCACTCAGGGCCCGCGACGCACTTACTATGCACCACTAAGAGCTCAACATCCTCAATAGGATCGTGACAGCGACCCACGCTGGGTAGCCTACGCTAGGTCTCCCTAGGTCGCACCCTCCCAGGTCGTCCCCTCTGTCATACGGTAGCCCACGCTGGTAGCCTACGCTAGGATTCCCCCTAGGTCGCTCCTTCCAGGTCGCTCCTTCCGCAAACAGGGCAGTTGCCTACGCCAGTTAGCCTATGCTAGCATAGCTAGGTCGCTCCTTCCTGGGTCGCTCCTCCTGCCTCATCATAATAACCGGCGTCGTACGCCGTATAGGGTGCCATAGAAGTCGTCCGTGACTCAACTACGAGTCGACACACCAGCCTATATCGGCGGGTCTTCGTCGCATGCAAACGACATAATAGTATGCACTCTCAACCCCACGACCCTCCCTCACGAGTTCGTGTGTGCACGTGAGTATGCATATGCAGATGCAGGTAAATGCAACATAGACTTACCACCTTTAAATACTTCAATCAATTTACGAATTCATGAAACCACGTAGGCACGTAATCACGCAATTTAGGCACGTAAAACAAGTTGTGTGTCGTAGTTGGATTTCTACTTACCTGTCGTCCGTCGATTTCTAGCTACTGGTTCGGTGAACTCCCCTAGTTCTTGACCTTAAGCAATAAACAATGGTATCAGTACTCTGTCCAATTACTTGGCTAGGTAATTCGCTAATTTTTAATACTTCGAACTAATTTTCAACTTTAAACTATTTGCTACAGGACGGTGGTTCACAAACATTTCTAACAAAACTCCGTACGAGATCTTAAATAAGAGAGTACCCAACATCTCATTTTTCAAAGTCTTCGGGTGCAAGTGCTTTGTGGCGAACGACGGAGAGCAACGCGCCAAGTTCGACCCTAAAGCATTCGAAGCAACCTTCGTCGGGTATTCTTCAACCTCTAAAGCGTACCGATTATACATCAAGTCCAACCGTACGACGAAGAAAAGCAACAACGTCAATTTTCATGAAGTGACAGATATGGCTTCTGGGCACATCAGTCCAGGACCCGAGCCTAACCCGATGGCTCATGCACACCTCAGTTCAGGACACGTGCCAAACCCGCTGGCTTCTGAAGACGACAACTCAGAACCAATTTTCACTGGTGTGTTGGCACAAAACCAACAGAAGATGGCAACAACTCAGCAATCAACGTCAGAAGAAGCTATGAGAATTGTGTTAGAAGACTTGGATTCCCTCATTGAGCCCCTACATCAGCTAGTCACCATCACTCCTACACCCGACGAGGCCGATGTACCAAGCTCTTCAAAGGTCCCTACCTCACCTGATTCTGAATTGCCACAGAATAATGAAGAACCTACCATGGCTGTTGAGGAAGAATCATCAGAGTCGCTCCTTCCACGTGCAGATTTGGAACTTCCTCACACAAGTGACCAATCGGATATCATTTGAAATGTAGACCCACAAATGACTGATGCTTCATCTTCAGATTTGCCGCATGAGCGCAAGTGGACTAGAGCTCATCCAATTGATCAGAAATTGGCGATCCTTCGAGCGGTGTAAGGACATGTTATCAACACAGCTGCTTCTTAAGCAAAAATGAGCCTACTAAGGTAGCAGACGCACTACAAGACCCGCATTGGATTTTTGCGATGCAAGAGGAAATCAATCAATTCGAGCGTCTTCAAGTGTGGAAATTACTACCCCGTCCGCATAGGAAAACTGTCATCGGTACGAAATGGGTATTTAAGAACAAAAAGAATGAAGATGGTGAAGTGATCAGGAACAAGGCAAGATTAGTTGCAAAGGGATATAACAAACAGGAAGGCATTGACTACGATGAGACATATGCTCCTGTTACGCGGCTCATAAAGACTTCAAGGTCTACAAAATGGATGTTAAAATCGCCTATCTCAACGGCGTACTAAAAGAAGAAGTCTATGTCGCTCAGCCAGAAGGCTTCGTTGATCAAGAACACCTCGATCACGTCTATCGATTGGATAAAGCTCTCTACGGACTAAAACAAACCCCACGTGCTTGGTATGACGTCTATCGAGGAACAATTGATACGACCCTCTTCTTCAAATGACAAGACAAGGATCTGATGGTCGTCCGGGTTTACATCGACGACATTATTCTTGGTTCTACTAATCCGCGGCTTTGCAAGAAGTTTGGAGATCTCATGAAGAGTTAATTCAAAACGAGCCACATGGGAGAGATGCAATTCTTCCTAGGACTTCAAATCAGGCAGATCGATGACGAGATATTTATCAGTCAAACTAAATACAGCAAGGACATCTTGAAAAAGTTCCATCAAGATCAGTGCAAGCCTCTTAACACTCCCATGTCAAATAGGTGCAAGTTGGATGCCGATCCCGCAGGAAAATCGGTCGCATCACACTCTATCGCAGCATAATTCGATCTCTTCTCTATCTCACATCAAGCCGGCAAGACATCATGTTTGCCAAATGATTAATATTTCGGTTTCAAGCCGACTCGAATGGACAGGAAAAGCACATCCGGTGGCGCTCAATTTCTAGGCAAAAAGCTGGTTTGCTGCTCATCCAAAAAGCCGAACTGCGTTTCAACATCGACGGCTGAAGCAGAATATGTCGCGGCCGCCAGCTGTTGCTCGCAGATGCCATGTATGCGGACTCAGCTTCGTGATTATGGGTACAATCTAAATAATAACCCATTAGCGATAACAAAGTGCCACTGCGATTACGTGCAATCATGTTCACCATTCACGCACAAAACTCATAGACATACGATATCACTTTATCAAAGATCATGTAGAAAAAGGCAACATTGACATGTATTTTATAAAAACGGAATATCAACTAGCTGACATTTTCACCAAGGCATTGGATGAAAAGCGGTTCCAATTCCTTGTCGGAAAATTAGGCATGTTGAACCTCCCGTAATTTGTGCACTATGTGAATCTATGTGCTTTCACATGCTCTATACTATGTGCTTTCTATACTAAAAACTGCTATATCTTACGTGAAATATTTCAAATTAAAATGAAAATATAATAATGCTAAAATAATTAAAAATATATAAAAATATTATACGTGTAAGTATAATATTAGGGGCATGACGATATCTTTAGGATGCTCGATCTACGTCGCGAATAGATTTCACTGACATGAGACTGATTTGTTGCTTAAATTGGTCAGTCTAAGTCGCATTCTTGTGTCTAAAGGTCATTAGTCTGTTCCATTAGACACAAAAACACTTTGCGCAAGTGAGGATTCTGGCCTTTTATTTTTCCTCTCTATGGATTTATTCTTGAGCAAGTCACACATCAATTGCTTATCTTAACTAGTGATTCCTGGCTTCATACTCGCCTTGCGCTAATTCCGTAGGAAAATGATTAGAGCACTTAGGAAATTCCTCACTTGGCCTTACACATAGACAATATCATCCTTGAAATTATTCGTATAGTCATCCCTTTTGAGCCTTCTCCGATATCCTTTTCTTCATTTGTATCCCGATCAAGCCTTCAACCGTAAATCATAAATTTTGGAGGTTGGAATAAACAAGAAAATGAGGGGGAGAAAAAGGCGACAAAGAAAAAGAAGAAAATGATGACAAAAGGAGATGGAAAAACACACACGAGGAATGCTCAACGCACAATAAATAGTCCAAAAGAACCTGCCTTCCTAATTATTGAAATCTTCTAGAAATCATAAGAAGAGGGCATGGATCTTGCTGTGAACGTCTCTTCGATAATCTCGTATACTCGTCAGAACGCCTGGAAGAGGAGCACCACAAAGTGAACTTCTCCAACGATAATCTGGTCTTCTATCAAGAACGAGAAGAGGAGCACGGCCTTGTGTTCGAATTTCATAACTGCGAACTTCTTCAAATCGATAATCTCTGAAACCTCACTAGAGATTAAGAGAAAAAGGAGTGCGGTGTCGGCCCAAGAACAAACGAGAAGAACTTCGCCTTAGATAATCTCTCAGCCTCGTAGAGAAGCTGAGCTTCAGCTTGAGCAAGTGTATAATAAAATGAAAAAAATTAAGGATGGATAAGATCAAAATGCATGTAAGAAGACGACGAAGAACATTTGATTCCAAATCGACGGTCTTGCGCATAGCTGAAAGATTAAAAACGCCTCGATCACAGGTAAATTGACTTAATATTGCTTGTGTTGACTTGACTGATATAAATATAAAAATCCCAAGTAAAAATAATCGGGTGCTAGAGTAAACCTAGTGAGAGTTGTCGAAATGGATCATACTATGACCTTATGACTCTTTAGTTTGACGACGTGACTTGACGGCATATGATCCTTTCAAGTGTCGTGTGAAATTTTTAGGCGTGACAATGATCATAGAAAAATAATCTGACCCCATACTATTAAATATATTAATATGCTTACGAAAAAAACTTTATAAAAAAAAAATTTACATATAAAAGATAACTCGCACATTCTGATATGCAAGTTTAATTTGCACTGAAATGATTAAATGCGATTTTACTTGTTTATGTTCATACCCTCGCGTAACATTTTGAATACATGACTCGAGGACCATGTATCTAAGTGAAGTTGTTTAAATTGCGCGTTACTCATTTAGTTTGTGCCAATTGATTCTCTGTGTTTTCATGCTAAATCATTTCTGGTGCATCATTTGAGGGGGAGCATATACAATAATATGTCTTAAACTCCAAACCCGCTTGATGTTCTTTCTCTAAGTTTTGCAGAAGCAAAGAGGAGGACTTCACGAATTATTCCGGAATTGGAGTATACGACATTATATAAAATTTTGAATGGTTAAATCATTTGATCTCTAACGTGTTTTATGAGTTGTATTTCGCAATTTTTCTTTTCAGAGAGGTACCGAGCCTAATTGGTAAAACCGCTTCCAAAATTAACTCAAATATTCTCGACAATGTACTCTACGTGTTACAGGTTTTCGATGATCCAGCCTTGGAGCAAGTTGTCACCGCTCAAAAATTACAGGGAGTTAATTACATTCGATATTATATTTAGAGGAGCAATTATGTGGTTTACTCTTAAACTGAGGATCAATATGAAACACATAGAAAAAGTTACCATCGAGAAATTCGAGCAAATTTTGCAATTTCCATTCACAATTTCTCGAGCGAAAATTGACTTTGGGACCAAGTTGTAATTTTCGCCTTCATATTGACAAGGGAAGATAAAACAGGAACCAATTGATTTTCGATCGGAATCGTCGAGCGAAAATTACATAGTAACCAAAGAAAATTTCTCGATCGTAAGTTTCTCGATCGTAAACAGTAATGGGATTAAATTCACTAAGTCTCGCAAAACGTCTAATCAGCCCAATTAAATGAAATCATTGCTTGCAGTGGAAAATCCCTAAATACACGCTAAAACCCTCGATCACAAAATTCAACAGCCAAATTTTCGCGCGAAAAACTTTTTCTCTCAAAGACGAACGTCAAAATCTTTCAAAAATCTTTCGATCTTTCCTCTGATTTTCGTCTTTAGAAGGTAGATTTGACTTCGTTTAGGGAATATCGTGTATTTAAACTCATTTGCATCTGTTTTGTGATATATTTCGCATGATCCTGTGTTCATTTCTCGTCTGTTCATATTCTGAGAACTCGAATGCTTATTTGCAGTGGTTAAAGACTAGCATAATCTGGGTTTAATCCTGCATATTATGATAGAGTCGAAGTTTCTTGATCGTATTAAGGTAGATATTTTGATTCTCTGCGTTTTTTGAGTTCAATTGAATGTAAGACTAAATCTGGGATATCACCGTTTGAAGGCGTCGAAAAATTTTTCGCTCTCAAACATTGAATTTCAATTGTTCTACTGTTTGCTCTATAAAAAGTTTTTCGTTCGCTAAACTTTTGACTTAGTCGTTAAGGCAGATAACGTAGATTGAAAAATAATTCAATCGAGAAATTGAATTTAGGATTTTATGCTAGCGAAATGATTACTGAACGGAATAGATATAATAGGTGCAAAATAAGTTCCGAGCGCAAAACTTACAGTCGCAAACAGTAATTTCAATTTAATTTCATTCTTGGACGAGACTTTTAGCGGCGATAAAATTAATTTTTCGACGATAAAATTTCTCGATCGCAAACCTGCACAGTGATGATTTTTATCGATCGAAAATTTTCTCGGCGAGTCACCAAGTTTCTCGCTGTCAATTTTCTCGATCGTAAAATTCCATAGCGCAAAACTATTTTAAAATCGAAATACTCTCTCGCTCAAAAACTTTCACTATATTCACACGCGAAAAATTTCTCGATCGTAAATTTACTCAGAAATCTAATTCTCGATCGTAAATTTACACGGAAATTTTTCGCGATTGAAATATTTCTCGGCCACAGTATCGTACCTTATGTTAAAAAAAAAACTTAGAAAATTTTTCTAAGTCCGTACTCACTGTAGCTTTCAATAGCGAATAAAATTTTTCTCGATCGCAAATTAAATCGGAGAATTGCATTTATATTTGTACTAAGGCAACTCAATTGAGAACTTCAATTTCTCGCGCGATTAAAAGCACAGAGTGAACAGTGCTTAAAACACTAAGAAAAAATTTCGGTTGAACCTCTATGAGATTAACATACTTGTGTCGAAATAAAATTTTCTATTCACAATTCACTTCGTATGATCCTTGTGTAAATTTCATATTATCAATTACGCATATTTTCAAACATGTTATGACTTGCTACATCATTATGGTTTGATATATATTGAATTTCGACTCAAATTAAAATAATGAACTAATGATTTACATTTCTTATGTGTATTTCAGATGGATCACTATCCAACCTACAACCACATATATAACAAGAATCTATACCTCAAGGTGCAGGACACCAACTTTCAACTCGACCTGACTACCTTCAGGTGTCCGGACGAGATAATCGTGTCCATCTTACAAGACCATCCTCTGTGGAATGCTCTGACGATGATGGCATCAGTACCGATGGTCTATCTCCAGCAATTCTGGGGAAGAATTAAGAGTCTCATAGTAGAGGGCAGTTACCGGTTTACCTCGGTGGTTGGGACGAGACACATCAGATTCAGCAAGGATGATTTTGGTCTCGTTCTTGACCTGCCATTCAGCCCAAACTACGACCCTCTGCCTACTGATGCAGAAATGGTGCGTGACTTCCTCCACATGGGATACCTGCCACCTCTCACCAAGCTTGCTCAAGTTCCGAGCAATGTCATCCCTCATCTGTGGAAGACACTTTTCGGGATAATCAATAAGTGTCTGTCACCAAAACACACAGGGTTCGATAAAGGCAACGGCAATATTCTGAGGATTTTCCATGGAATCGTCTTCTCGCGGAAATACGATTTCGCTCAACTGCTTTGGAATGATCTAGCCGAGCAGATCAGGCAGAAGGAAAATAAGCGATCAAAGAATGTTCCCTATACCCGGTGGTTCAATGTGATCATTGCCAACCTCATGGAGCTCCACGACAATATTCCACGTCTGCCTCCAGAAGGGAACTATCAACCACCACGACTCAAATTCTTCCACAACCCCAAGCTCACGGATCTGAGACAACCATCGATGCCGATCCCGTTTGAGCTTCTTCGTCTTGCCGACCCCGCTGGAGACGTATACCAGAGATACTGTCGGGAACATCATCTCACTGAGCAGATGTTTCGAGGGCCCCCGGCAGTTATCCAAGTGAGCCCTCAACAACGACAACACTCCAGGCCTGAGGACACGTTGATTGATGTAGTGGCCCAAGAGCTAGAGCAGGAGCTTCCAACTCAGGACGAACAAATACCTGAGATTGATGCCACGTTGATCGATGCTGTGGCAGCAGAGCTGGAACAAGAGGCTTCTGCAGAAACATTCCAGAATGATCTAGCCGAGCAGCTCAGACAGAAGGAAAATAAGTGATCAAAGAATGTTCCCTTTGCCCGGTGGTTCAATGTGATCATTGCCAACCTCATGGAGCTCCACGACAATATTCCACATCTGCCTCCAGGAGGGTACTATCAACCACCACGACTCAAATTCTTCCACAACCCCAAGCTCACGGATCTGATACAACCATCGATGCCGATCTCGTTTGAGCTTCTTCGTCTTGCCAACCCCGCTGGAGACGAATACCAGAGATACTGTCGAGAACATCATCTCACAGAGCAGTGTTTCGAGGGCCCCCGGCAGATATCCAAGTGAGCCCTCAACAACAACAACACTCCAGCCCTGAGGACACGTTGATTGATGTAGTGGCCCAGGAGCTAGAGCAGGAGCTTCCAACTCAGGACGAACAAATACCTGAGGTTGATGCCACGTTGATCGATGCTGTGGCAGCAGAGTTGGAACAAGAGGCTTCTGCAGAAACACTCCAGGTGGAAGTGCCCGTCCATGTTGGCGTGCTCGAAGATTCCATTGAGGAGTCTCTTCATCAAGTAGCACAGCCCGAGACGGAAAAGGGGCAAAGCTCACTTCCACAAGTAACGGAACAGGCTCGTGAGGACGCTGAGCGTGATCCTTCTCCTCACATTAGCCACCTCATCAGACACAGAGTCCGATGAGGAGATCAGATTGATAGGACAGACTCCCAGACGACTCAGCATATAACTCGAGTCCGTCTTCACCACCATTACCACCAAATCGGACACCACACCTATCACCTCTTCAAGTGTTGCGGCCATTTCTTCTCTCAATCTTGAGCCACAACACAGCCTACCGGTATCCAGTTTACAGGTTCACATCGAGCCTGCCGTAACTCCCATAGAGGAGAATCTCCAAGATTTGACTCAAGGATTGGGTGGATGTCTCGAACAGTCACAACCTCAAGTTCCTCCGAGCCAACCTGAGGAGTGGGTGTTAGCCCTAGGGTTTTCAACAGGCGACATCAGTCGACCTGGTCCATCTACGACGGAGGCGCCCATCCTGTTTGTGACGAAAGACCGGCTTCAGGCCGCTCTCTCTGAGGCATTAAAGACCTTTGAAGATAAGATCATGGAGAGCGTGCGTACAACATCGTGTCGGAGGAAAGCACCCGTCTCGGAGCCGTCTTCCTCACAACTCAACACCAATACAACCCACACGTACGACACCCGTCCCCACACCCATCCGGACCCACAACCTAATCAACCCAGCAACAGTACCTATCAGCGACCTCTACTCCATCTTAGTCGCCGGCCTACTAGAGCTGACGACTCGAACGTCGGAAGAAGAAGACCTCTTCCGCCGTCTCGTTGACCGTCCTGACCCGACCGAAACCTGTCGAGGGCAAGGCACTCACTCCAAACGCCGACATGACGATCCAGATGATCAACGTCATCACGAGGGAGAGAAGAGGCCTCATATACATACACGAAGCCAAGGACGAAGCTCGGGCGCGACGCAGACAAGCGCTGGAGCCGCTGAAACCACACAACACACTACCCAAACAACCACCACCACGCACAACACCACTCTAACCAAAACCCAAATCGACCCACCATCCTTCACCCTAAGGACACCTCCGCCCATACCAATGACCCTCACAAGCCCCTTGCTTCTGGAAGAAGAAGCACGTGCCGCTATACTCAAGAGACTCCCTCAATTGCTCCAGACCAAACGGGTACTTCTGGCCATGGCGTCAATCTACACGAATTCCTAGATAAGTACATCTTTGAAGGACAATGGATGACCCATTGCATGCCCGATGAAGCTCAAAGACAACGCATTAGGGACGTTCTACAGTTCCTCCAAGCAGCTTCGATTGACTTAGTCTTAATTGAAGACGAAGAACTTCGGGAAGGTGAAGACCATGGACAAGTTCCCGCAAGGCTTCCAGAATCTATTGTGCAACGAGCGGCCTCGCCTACGAAACAACGGGATTCTCATAACTCAAGAAGGTTATGCTAAGGAGATACTCAAGAGATTCAAGATGGATTATGCAAATCCCGTCGACACACCGATGCAATGCGGTTCTAAGTTAACCAAGCATGAAGAAGATGAAAAAGTGGACCCAACATTCTTAAAGAGATACTTGACATGCACAAGACCCGATATCTTATATGCGGTTGGAGTCGTTAGTCGACATATGGAAACTCCAACAATGACTCACTGAAGATGGCTAAAAGAATTATACGATACATCAAAGGTACGACTAACTATGGCTTGCACTACACAAGTTCTAATGAGTTCAAGCTCGTAGGATATATCGACAGCAAAAGTACAAGTTGATTCGTGTTCTACATGGGAGACACTGCCTTCACATGGATGTCAAAGAAGCAACGTTACCCTCTCTATATGTGAAGCGGAATATGTGGTGGCTACCTCATGCGTATCTCATGCAGTTTGGCTTCGCAATCCGCTTAAAGAGTTGGGAATTACTCAAGACTAACCAACTAAAATTGACATGGATAATAAGTCAGCAATAGCGTTAGCCAAGAACCATGTCTTCCATGATCGGAGCAAGCACATCGAGGCGCGCTACCATAATATACGAGAGTGCATTACAAGGAAGGATGTTGAAATGGAATACGTGAAGTCCAAAGATCAAGTAACCGATATTTTCACAAAGCCACTCAAGAAGGAAGACTTCGTACGACTACGAAGTATGCTCGGAATGAAAAATCAAGTTTAAAGGGGGTGTTGAAATAATAAACTTGATTTGGGCCTGACTAATTATGATCGTGGATTTAACATTTGGGCTTAGGAGAATAATTAGCCCAATTTCTAGAACTTCATAATTAATATCTAAGACATTTTCTAGAGAAAGTCGAGGATATTTTCTATAGAAAATCGAGGATATTTCTATATAAATATCTAGGTGGTAGAAAGTCTAGGAGAAATCTAGATTAGTGACATGTGGCTTAATCTTAGACACATTTGAAGGAGGTGGTACTAGTATAGGGGTGATGGGTTAGCATTTGTATCAAGCAAAATCAAAACAGTATTGTAACAAGTGTGTTGTAATACAAAGCCTCTTCCTCTAAAAACTAATCCTCTAATATCAAGTTCCTTCCTTCCGATATAACTCCTAATTTCCAACAATACGTGGTCGAAAATGGGACGTCTTAGACATTCCACCATCCCCATACTTATCAAGGGAATCTTTTTGTTTTGGATAGGAGCAAGTGCTGGGATTTCGTCTTGCATTGCTTGTTGTTTATTGCGTTATAGACATATTTGTTCTACATTGAAATTAATGGTGTTTATATTACCTTATTATTATTGACTCTAGTTGTATTATTGCATTTTGCTCCTAGGTTAACCATTCCTTGACACATTTGGCAAAGACACATCTGAAAAAAGATGGTAGGGAAAAACTCTGCATGACTTCCCTCAAATGTTTCAGAGTTCCTAGTCACTTACTTACAACAAACATGTATTGGATATTTTGTCCCTAATTATCTAATTTGCATGTTGAGTTTCTCTGCACACTTTTTCATGTGTCGGTATTCTATGCAGTACTTATGGATGTCTGCACGTTCTGAAATTTAAGATTCTATGTGAAACCTCTCGAAGAACTTAAAACAAAAGGTAGTGAATAAAAGACTTTCAGGTCATATTGAGACATTGTTAACCAAGGAAGAGATGCTTTATAGAGCACTGTTAATTTTGGTGAAAACACATTGAAGTTAGAGGTTAGTACTGATGGGAATCGGTGCACATAATCACGTATTACACGCAGCGGAAATTTAAAATTTTATATCAACATATCAAACCGATTCCATCAAGATCCATGCGAATTGAACTTAACTCGTTCGTAGAGATCATACCTGATATTACCTTGAGATGAGTACGTATCCAAATATCAAACGTATGGTATCTCCACTCGTATCCACCAAGAACACGATCAAAGAAATCGTCCTTTCACCAGCTAGGAGCTACTCGAACGACGTAGAGAGATTACACTAAGAACCAAAAACTGTTTTTCTATCTCATGTAATGGTTGTATCTTCTTTCGAAAGATGCCAAGATAGGTATATAAAGGTCACGACTGCCAATCCCTTTTGGTGATTAAGTTAATAACAATTATTTCCTTTATTACACTAATAAAAGATCAATGTATTATTATATTCCATAATTACATTCATTACTCAATCATGGCGTGATATTATCTTATGATTATGGCCTTATCAATACAACATGTAGATCTTATCCAAATATTGTGTAATATTCTGTTATATTGTCCAAATATAATAGTCGATATCCTCCCAATCTTTCATCTATAAAAGAACGTTGATAAATATATCAAATATATATTTATCGTTACTCATATCATATATGTTATTTCAACCTTGTTTATTTTCGTATTATATGATAAACGAATAAATTATCGCATAATTTATTTATCACCATATTTACATCTCATGTAGTACATACAAAAATTTGATCTATTCTTTTCGGTGTGACCCAGTAGGATCCATGTCACATTGGCAATAGAATTAGAACCCGTTCTAAATCTATAAATCATAATTAGCACCTACCAAATGTATTAGGATTACCAAAGTGACATAGATAATAAGTAACTCAAATACGAACCATCATCCTTAAGCAGTAACTGCCCGTGTCAATTCCTTGTCGCATAATATCCTAAATAAGTTCAAGGTAGGAATGTGTCATCCTCGCAACTTATTTAATTCTTGATTCCAAAAGTTTATCGTAAATATGATTACTCTTAATCACATTGCATGCATTACGATATCACCTTTATCAAGGGGACCGTGGATATTATCACTCATAAAATGAGGGACAAAATATTCTTGATGAACGTAATCCACTGCACTAGTCACGCTTGTCGTAACACCACCCGTATGGTTACGTTTTACGGCTAACGTTGAGCGATACTAACAGACACGCATTTCCAGTGTTGAAAAATGAACATCTCATATTACAGAATTCAAGACACGTATGAAACATTAATGACACAAACACAATCCATAATATGTTTCATTTCGGGTCTATCCGATATCATAATCTCCATTATATATCTGTGTGATTAAATTGATAACTCTTTATCAAATAGTTTGTAGAATATAACTATCATTTAATCCACACATTAATCTTAAACATGATAATTAGTATTCCATGCTAAATATCAAGATTAAGGATAATTTAGAGTAATATTATTTATTTCAATATGGAATCCTACAATCTAAGTCATCGACTTAAATGACCCATAAATAATTAATTTACTCAAGGAACAAAATGATATAAATCATTCAATTCGTGAAAATAAAAGGCGCAACAATATAAATATTGGCTTTTTGATCACAATACTAACATTCTCCCACTTGATCTAAAGCCAAATCCAAGCATCTCTATGCACGTAGCTATAAACAAGGGTCCTCAGAATAATCATATAATTCAGAACCAATTTCCATCGTATCTAATACCCATAGATTCACTATGAGAAGTGTGCTTGGCTTGAGGTAAAGGTTTTGTCAGTGGGTCGGCTGTGTTGCCGGCGGAATCAACTCTACAAACCTTCACATCACCTCTATCAACGATTTCTCGTATTAAGTGATAACGACGTAGAACATGTTTGGATCTTTGGTGTGACCTAGGCTCTTTCGCTTGAGCAATAGCTCCATTGTTGTCACAATACAACTCAATTGGGCCATCAATACTGGGAACTACACCAAGCTCAGTTATGAACTTTCTTATCCAACATCCCTCTTTAGCCGCTTCAGAAGCAGCTATGTATTCTGCCTCCGTAGTGGAATCTGCTGTTGTTTCCTGTTTGGAACTCTTCCAACTAACAGCACCTCCATTGAGCAGAAAAACATATCCTGATTGCGATCTCATATCATCATGGTCGGTTTGAAAACTAGCATCAGTGTAACCTTTTACAACGAGCTCAGGTTCACCACCATAAACAAGGAACATATCCTTAGTCCTTTTCAAATACTTGAGGATATTTTTAACTGCACGCCAATGTGCTATGCCCGGAGTTGCCTGATATCTACTTGTCACACTAAGCGCATATGACACGTCAGGGCGAGTGCATATCATGGCGTACATGATAGATCCAATTGCCGAAGCATATGGAACCCTACTCATCTCATTCAGCTCATCAGGTGTTTTAGGACACTGATTCTTGCTTAAATGTATACCATGTTACATAGGTATGAAACCTTTCTTGCAATCTTGCATAGAAAATCACTTCAACACCTTTTCAATATATGCACTTTGACTCAATCCTACGAGTCTCTTAGATCTATCTCTATAGATCTTGATGCCCAAAATATAAGCAGCATCGCCCAAATCCTTCATCGAGAACACTTTCATTAACGAGGATTTGACAAACTCCAGCGATGGAATATCATTGTCGATAAGAAGTATGTCATCTACATATAGTACTAGAAAAACTATTGCACTCCCACTAGTTCTCTTGTATACACAAGGTTCCTCTTCGCACTTGATAAAATCAAACCTTTTGATCTCTTTATCGAAGTGTTTGTTCCAACTTCGTGATGCTTGCTTCAACCCATAAATGGATTTCTGAAGCTTGCATACCTTCCTAGCATTCAATGGATCTACAAAAGCTTCTGGTTGTGTCATGTACACATCTTTCTCTAAATCACCATTTAGAAATGCAGTTTTAACATCCATTTGCCATATTTCATAGTCGTGAAATGCAGCAATTGCCAGAAGTATCCGAATTGACTTAAACATAACGACTGGTGAGAAAGTTTCATCATACTCAACTCCTTGAACTTGTTTGAAACCTTTCGCTACAAGTCGTGCCTTGTATGTAGTCAGATTACCGTCCATGTCTGTCTTCCTTTTGAAAACCCATTTGTTTTCAATGGCTTTTACACCATCAGGAAGATCGACTAAGTTCCAAACTTGATTGTCGTACATGGACTACATCTCGGATTTCATGGCTCCTAGCCACTCATCAAAGTCAGGTCTGTCTAATACTTCTTTATAAGTCATTGGGTCATCGGTGTCTAAGATCAATATCTCATGTAGTCCCAAAACCTCGCAGGCATTCGGACTATCCGTGTTGACCTACGTAAAGGTTGTTCCTCCGGCTGAACCTCCTCCACAAAAATTTGTGGTTGTTCAACTTTGACTGATGTCGAATCAGCTTGAGGCAATACTTGAGCCTCCTCCGCAACTTGTGGCGAAATTGGCTCTTCTTGCATCGTGCTGGTGGAGACTATCATGGGCTGAGACACATGATAACCCATAACCATATCATCTTGTAGTGTCCCTTGAATTTCTTCAAGTCTAACGCTACTATCGTTGCCTTTTCGTGTGAGAAACTCTTTCTCCAAGAAAACGCCAAGTCGAGCAACAAACACTTTGTTCTCCGACTTATGATAGAAATAATATCCTTTGGTTTCTTTAGGATATCCTACAAAGCATTTATCTGATCTAGGGCCAAGTTTATCAACCATCAACCTTTTGACGTAAACTTTGCAACCCCAAATTTTCAGAAAAGTCACATTCGGTACCTTACCAAACCACAGCTCATATGGTGTCTTTTCTACAGACTTAGAGGGAACTCGGTTCAGTGTGAATACAGCATTTTCAAGCGCATAACCCCAAAAGAAAAGAGAAAGTTCAGTTTGACTCATCATAGATCGAACCATGTCTAACAAGGTTCTGTTCTGCCTTTCAGAAACACCATTCCATTGCGGCGTTCCAGGAGGAGTCAACTGTGAAACAATTCCACATTCTTTATAAAATAAGCACCAACTCTATGCTCAATATTCACCTCCACTGTCGGACCGTAAGGCTTTTATTTTCTTATTGAGCTGGTTCTCAACTTCATTCTTGAATTCTTTAAACTTTTCAAATGATTAAGATTTGTGTCTCATCAAGCAGACATACACCGTATATACTGAAATCATCAGTAAATGTAATGAAGTATTGATAACCTCCCCGAGCATTAGTCGTCATCGGACCACATACATCACTATGTATCAGTCCTAGTAGGTCATTTACCCTTTCGCCTCTGTTGGTGAAAGGCGCTTTAATCATCTTCCCGAGCAAACAAGATTCGCACGTCTCAATTGAATCTAAATCAAATTGACCAAGAAGTCCCATTTCTTGTAATTTCTTAATGCGTCTCTCATTTATATGACCTAGGCGACAATGCCACATGAGAGTCATACTCTCATGAGAAATCTTGGATCTTTTGTCATTGATATTTAAAACTTGTTTTTCCATCTCAAGCAAGTATAGACCATTCTTCTCATAAGAAGATCCATAAAATAAATCATTCTTATAAAATGAAAAACAACCATTCTTAATGGTAAAATAAAAATCATCCATGTCCAAACATGAAATAGATATAATATTTCCAGAGATAGATGGAACATAATGAACATTTTTCAGCTCTAAAACAAGTCAACTTGGCAAAGAGACATCTATGCATCCAATTGCAACAGCTGCAACACTTGCACCATTCCCGACACGTAGTTGTACTTCGCCTTTTCTTAGCATCCTCTTATTCTTTAGTGCCTGCATATTCGAACAAAAATGAGCGCACGATCCAGTACCCATTCAGAATCAGAAGTAGCAATGTTAACTTCAATAACAAATATACCTGAAACGGTTGGAACCTTTCCATTTTTCAAGTCATCAAGATACTTGGGACAATTTCTCTTCCAGTGTCCAATGCTTTTACAGTAAAAGCACTCAGCAGTAGCAGTAACCTTGACCTTGGGAGCGCTCGAAGCGACAACCTTAGCCTTATTTTTACCAACATTTGGTTTGCCTTTTATTTGGCGCTTGAATTTGTCTTTCTTAATCTTTTTCCCACCTGCATGAATTGCGAGCACATGAGAAACTCCTTTCTTCATGTCAAGTTCAGCAGTTTTCAGCATCCCATGGATCTCATCCAAGCTCTTGTCCATTCATGATAGTTCATGACGAACGACGAATAGCTGGGAGGAATAGAGTTGGAGATAATGTCTGTGGCCAACTCTTTGCCCACAGGAGCTTCAAGTTTCTCCAACTGTTCCACATAACTCAACATCTTGAGCATGTGATCACCAACAAAATTACCCTCAAACATCTTACATGCCAGCAAAGCTCTAGTCACATTATACCTCTCAGCACGTGCATGCTCTTGAAACATTTTCTTGAGCTGCTCCATGATATCGTACGACGTGCTCAACCCAATCGCTTCTGCAATTCGGGTGCTATCGTCGCCACAATCAGACATTGTACATCGATCTCATCGGAACAACGTCGGTCGTACTCATCGACTTCTTCAACACTTGAATTAGCATTGGGATCTTTGGGAATGTGCGTATTAATTACATATTCCTTGCGCTCTTGCCTAAGAACGATTCTTAGGTTACGGTACCAATCAATAAAATTGGTGCCGTTAGAGCTCAATTTGTCCTTGTCCAAAAGCGAACGCAACGACGGTGCTTGTGCTGCCATTATCTACGTCACGTAGGAAAAAGGTTTCAGTAATTTTCACGTAAATGTTTTATTCACAAAATAAAACTCCCACTACAATTTAATGCCCCACAGTAGTAGGTCCAAGATCCATATTTTCACTAAGAATAAGCCAGCGGCGGCATGAAACTTATCTCAGTTATTTTAGGTAAGCAACACCTTGCTAATCAAATCATATTTGACTCTTGGTTAACATCGTATATTAACAAAACTTCTCCCCAAGACCCAAAACGGTTTTGGTCTCTTGATAAGTTAACTCATTCTATTTGATATGGCATGTCGGACATACCCCACGACTCTTAAAGATTGAACATGGTGCATAATGAGTAGGTCCCACCAATATTCGTTCTAAATTCGGCGCGGATAGAATAGCAAGGGAGTAGACTTAATTTTTAAAAAGGGACTATATTCGTTAATCATATTAACAAATATTTAATCGTTCCTGATTTAAAATATAAAACATTTAAAGATGCAAATTATCTAATAATCTTGCATACTATATATGAGATAATCAAATCTCCATTTTCGGCCAATCGTATTAACCAATGCGGAAATCACAAGGTATATGCACCAACTCATCCTATGATATACGATGCGATGTAAGTATAAACATGATATTTCGATCATCACAATCACGTTCAGCATGTCATTGCAATTATATATACATATACAACATGTTCTGAACCGTAAACATCAGAGTCGGCTATGATCATGATATGAAAATATAATTAAAACATGCTTATTTCAAAGCAATCATGACAGAAACCCATCGATGGAGACCCCTCTCTAGCTGTTCTTAGGCATATTAATAAACTATTATTATCATCAGCATCATGTATATTAAATACATATTCAATCGAAGACACATCATCATGATATCTAAGCATATAATATATATCTATTATCTAAGCAAGTAAGAATCGACCATCACATGATATTATACAGTATACTGGTGCCATATGATTGCATCTATGCAACGCCTTGAACATGCAATCAGATTAATCATGTGAATGAAATAATGAATCAAAACATTCATATTCCATAACAGTTAAGCAACGCAAGAAGGCTCTGATACCACTGTTAGGAATCGGTGCACATAATCACGTGTTACACGCAGCGGAAATTTAAAATTTTATATCAACATATCAAACCGATTCCATCAAGATCCATGCGAATTAAACTTAACTCGTTCGTACAGATCATACCTGATATTACCTTGAGATGAGTACGTATCCAAATACCAAACGTATGGTATCTCTACTCGTATCCACCAAGAACACGATCAAAGGAATCGTCCTTTCACCAGCTGGGAACTACTCGAACGACGTAGAGAGATTACACTAAGAACCGAAAACTTTTTTTCTATCTCATGTAATGGTTGTATCTTCTTTCGAAAGATGCCAAGAGAGGTATATAAAGGTCACGACTGCCAATCCGTTTTGGTGATTAAGTTATAACAATTATTTCCTTTATTACACTAATAAAAGATCAATGTATTATTATATTCCATAATTACATTAATTGCTCAATCATGGCGTGATTTCATCTTATGATTATGGCCTTATCAATACAACATGTAGATCTTATCCAAATATTGTATAATATTCTGTTATATTGTCCAAATATAATAGTCGATATCCTCCCAATCTTTCATATATAAAAGAACGTTGATAAATATATCAAATATATATTTGTCGTTACTCATATCATATATGTTATTTCAACCTTGTTTATTTTCGTATTATATGATAAACGAATAAATTATCGCATAATTTATTTATCACCATATTTACATCTCATGTAGTACATACAAAAATTATTCTCTTTGATCTATTCTTCTCGGTGTGACCCAGTAGGATCCATGTCACATTGGCAATAGAATTAGAACCCGTTCTAAATCTATAAATCATAATTAGCACCTAGCAAATGTATTAAGATTACCCAAGTGACATAGATAATAAGTAACTCAAATACGAACCACCATCCTTAAGCAGTAACTGCCCGTGTCAATTCCTTGTCGCATAATATCCTAAATAAGTTCAAGGTAGGAATGTGTCATCCTCGCAACTTATTTATTTCTTGATTCCAAAAGTTTATCGTAAATATGATTACTCTTAATCACATTGCATGCATTACGATATCACCTTTATCAAGGGCCCGTGGATATTATCACTCATAAAATGAGGGACAAAATATTTGCTAGGTAATCCACTGCACTAGTCACGCTTGTCGTAACACCACCCGTATGGTTACCTTTTACGGCTAACGTTGAGCGATACCAACAGACACGCATTTCTAGTGTTGAAAAATGAACATCTCATATTACAGAATCAAGACACGTATGAAACATTAATGACACAAACACAATCCATAATATGTTTCATTTCAGGTCTATCCGATATCATAATCTCCATTATATATCTGTGTGATTAAATTGATAACTCTTTATCGAATAGTTTGTAGAATATAACTATCATTTAATCCACACATTAATCTTAAATATGATAATTAGTGTTCCATGCTAAATATCAAGATTAAGGATAATTTGGAGTAATATTATTTATTTCAACATGGAATTCTACAATCTAAGTCATCGACTTAAATGACCCATAAATAATTAATTTACTCAAGGAACAAAATGATATAAATCATTCAATTCGTGAAAACAAAAGGCGCAACAATATAAATATTGGCTTTTTGATCTCAATACTAACAAGTACAAGCATGGATCTATAATTTCAATGTATCTAAGTGGATACTGTATCTGGATCACCAAACCTCATGCTCGTTTTTTCAATCTGGTTATTTATGGAGATACACATTCAATAATGATATGTAGTGGTTGTGATGTTATCGGGAAAGCTAGGTTAGTTACAGAAATTGTCCTAAGGGACGTATGCGGTGAACATTTAGCATTGACGATTTTGTATTGTGAGGTTCCTGTTCAAACATTTTTCTCCATTTCAATTTTTTCAAATCTTGGCAGGTCAGTAAGAAATATAAATGTCTGGAGATTGACCTTGACGGCCAATAAAAAGGATACTATTCCTTAAGAGCAAGAAACAGGCAGCTGTCGAACTTCATTTTCTACATGGCTGAAACTCAACGATATCCAGGCAATCTGAAGTGGTCCCTATACGATATGGATGCAACCTAACTATGTTTAAAACCAGACTCAAAGATGTTGACTAAAATGTTGAACCAACACATGGGCCACATCTGGGATCATAACGTTTTAGCACAGCGGAAAAATAAAACTTAGTAGTAAAAGACGATGCACAGGAGTTTTAAAATTGTGCAGCAAGTTCTTCAACTTGCTACGCGCCTCATGGCCAAATTCCACTAGTAAAATGGATTACAAGAAGATCAAGCCTAGAAATGAAACGAATCTTGCAATACTACCAAACTACAAAGTCTTACGACTTTTGCAAAGACAAAATACTAGGCTAAAAACAAACTCGTTCTCGCTCAAATTCTCTCAATGTATACTCGATAATTTTTGCGTTATGAAAGCTCTCCAAATTTTGTCGTGTAAAGCTCCAATCTTGTACTTCGACGTCTCCTCTTATTTATAGGCATTGGCTCCCTCTTGAATTGGTAAAGGATCTCTAGGTGATCTCCTCAAAGATCTCCTTAAATATAGTATATACTTAGTTCGAATCCCTCTCTTTATTTAACCTTGATCTTGATATCTTCCATAGTTGGTAATTGCAATCTCCTATTTTCGGCATGTAGGTGCACCACTTATGTTGGGGAAGAAAGACGAAATCTTGTTTCACATCTTCGACATTAACACAATCTTATGTTGCATTTTTGCTTAAATGATTTGGTCGAATGCAGGTCATTGAGAGGAAAGTTCTTGATATGGTTCGCTGTGACTGGAGCTTGCTGGCTAATTAATTGTGATATTTCTGTCTGTGCCAGAGATTATCGGGGCGGGTGAGTTTTATCATCTTTTCCCGTCATCCTCATAGTGCATTAGATTGAAAATTGAATACTTTAATCATCTTTGATAACTTAACACAATGCTATTAGTTCATGCGAGGATGTCGTTGAAGCAATTCACAATTCTCTGAGGAAGGTAGCTTGGGGGCATAAAACAACCCTAGGATTATTATTAATTGACTCACTACATTTATATTCTTATTAACTTTTATTGGGTTTACGCAAAAACCTTTTCGAAATGTCTATTCTGGTAAATTGCAGGTGCAAGAATAAATGATATTTCTCTGAAGAAGTATGTCAGTACAATGATGATGACTAAACCACCTGAAGCATATCCTGATGCTAGAAGTAAGTCAGATATAAATCAGCTGATTCCACCAATAATGATCCATCAAACTCCCTACTATTCACGTTAGACGATGAGGAGAGGTACTATTTTTGTTGGAATGCTATTTATCCAACATAATGGATCATCTTGCTCCTAAATCTCCACAATGCATGAATCTATTAATTTCTGTATCTGAATGACAAGTACAGGGGCTGCGATGTCCGAATTGTCTAGAGGAAGGTGATGATGTCAAGAGAATATCGCGTGATGGTAATAGCAAACTAGGTACTTCCTTTTTATTACTGGTGCAGTGAAGGAATTGGATGTGTGTAAAAGAAACATTCGCGTGTGTGCTTATCTAATATCTATTAATTTGTTTCCGAAGATTCTCCTCATATAGATTCCGCATGTCTTTTCAACAGGTAAGTGGATTCATCTATCGTTAGGTACTACAAGTCCCTGATGGTGGTAAGAATGTGAATAAATGCTGGTTATACAAATGTTATAAAAGGGATACAAGCTTGGTGATATTTCATTTTCGCAACAGTGCGATGACGAAGCTTGCCATTAACCACCCGCGTTGTGAATCTTCGAGTTCTTGGAGACTCGGAAAGAGGAACCGTTGTCCAAATTATCCCCACTTAACAGACATTTTTATAAGTGAGGTACTGTGTGCTTCCTCAAGTGAGTAACCCTAAGACCATTTCAAGTGACTTTATCCCCTTCAACGACCTCTTCAACTGAGTAACCCTAAGACCATTTTTAAATATACAACTATTTCAAGTGAGTAACCCTAAGACCATTTAACTCATCGTGACTTTATCCCCTTCAACGACCTCTTCAACTGGCCAACTGTTTCAATGCGGCTCCTCAACAGTGCTCTTCTTTTTTTTCACATTGCTTAATGTCAAGCGAGAACGAACGTTGACCGAATTCTTTTTGGAATACATGTATTTACAAACTTGACATACGCATACAACACGTTTGAGTTAAGTGTGCAATAATGGCTATTCTAGAAATAAGAATGCTAACTACTATTTGATGATGAAAGGGGTTAGAATTACAATAATTATTATTACTGTCTGAGATGAGCTTAGCTGAGCAACACGACATTGGCTGGTTTATCAAAGCTGTCTAGAAAGTTATGAATGCTTAGCGGCATTTATTAACTAACATAGCAAAGATAAGGGATGGATCAAAGTAATGTAGTGTAGGTGGTGATAGCGGCAAGGCTTTGAGGAATTTCGAATACAAAAACGGCAGCTTCTTTGGTTTGTAAGCAACGAATTTCGAACAAGTTGCATTTTCGGTAAGAAAGATAGATTATGGTACAAAATAAATCATATGAAGAACCAAGCAGCCCATCAGCTTCCTCAGCTAAATTAGAGTAAACATGGTTTTGGAAAGAATCATGGAGGAGAGTTCTCTTTGAAGTAATTTCTTAAGTATAGTGAGGAGCACGGAACTAGACGAGCCCTGACGGTACCAAGATCCCCCCAACGGCATGGAGTAGCAGAAAGAAAGAGTAGAAGAATCCTTGACATGCCTATAGGATCATGTTCAAAAGCAGTTACCCAAAGAGTTTTGGGCTGAAGCAGTCGCATGTACAGTCTACCTTCCTAATCGATCGGCAACAAGGAGTGTGTGGGGAAAGGCACCGCAAGAAGCATGGAGTGGTAGGAAACCCGGCATATCACATTTAAGTGTCTTCGGAAGCATAGCCCATGTGCACATTCCCGACGAGAAAAAAAGATGGACAACAAAAGTGAGAAGAACATCTTCATAGGCTATGATAAAACATGTTAGGAATATTTTAGAAGTGCCCAAAATATTTATTCTAAATCTTTGTATTTCATTATTATGTATTTTATTATGCTTTATTTTGATTACATGGTTTGTAGTTGTAATTGGCTTGTTAGGGGCCCAATGGGCTTAATACCTTTCTAAGGTATTTAAGCTTAAACCCTAATAATGTTCTAATCTAAGTTTTCGATTTTAAAATCTCACATATTCAATACTCTTAAGCCTCCAGACGTACTGTTCACATCAATCGAAGATTAAATCTATTGAAGTGTTCTTGGATAATCTGGATTAACAAGTGGTATCAAAGCAAGCGTGTAGGTGAGAAAACTTCATTTCAAACTTTAAAGAATCGAGCAGTGTAGGTTCTTGTGATTTTTCATCTTCTGTCACAAAGCTCAAACTCGTGGGTTTAAGCCATTTTCGAAGACTGTTCTAGTTTGTTAAGGCCATTATAAGTGTAACTATCAGTTCTGAGAATTACCAAATCAGTTTCTGTCGAGTTTTAGTCAGATTGGTTGGATTCTGTCTGAAAATTGAAGAACACCTCTGTCATTCGGTCTGTCCTTGAGCTCGCGCACGGCGCTTGGTCAGGGTAAATTTCACTAATTCTCAAGTTGAGAATCAGCGTGCGAACCTGTTTACGAATTGAAAGTATCAAGTCAATTCGCGAATCAGCGCTCACACTTCGTGAAGTAGAGTTTCGCGGGTTGGAACTTCACGGGATCTCAGAAATTCAACGAACAAGTCAACGCTCAACTTCGCAAGTCAACTTCACGAATTGCAATTCGCGAACTCCCTCATCACTTCGCAAATCGTGTCACAGTTCAAGTTCGCTAACTTGCAGACAATTCCCAATCCAACCACTTTGCGAATTCAGTTTGCATATCAGTGAAGGAGAGGGAACTTTAGGTCGCTTCGCGAATTCGCACATAGTCCATCATCTTCTTAATCAGCATCCATTCCTGAACAAACAGTTCCACTCTCAGACACAAATAACTCGGTACATGTAGCATTGACAGATTACTCATCGACTTCCACTAGCAACACTACTGCCTCTACGATCGAGTACCCACTTAATGAGGAATCAAAAATGGGTCATGCTACTTTACCGCACGAAAAGAAATGGATTAGAAGTCATCCTACAGATCAAATAATAGGAGACCCCGCAACAGGAGTAAAGACTATTGGTTCGATATCAAATGAGTGTAATTTTACTTGTTTCTTGAGCCAAATTGTAGAATACGATTTGTAATTGTGCTTTGATTTATTAGTTGTCTTTGTAGATTGGGGCGTTATATGTATTTGTCCTTAGTTTAGGACTTACTTGTTATTTATACTAAGTTTGTTTGGTATAAATAGACTTGTAAACATTGTGCTTAATAGAGAAATTTACTAAATTGATCCGAAGGGCTGCTAAATCCAATACTAGAGAGAGAAACTCACGAACCATTCTCTCACTACTCGAATTCTCTCTCAATTCTTCAACGAAGTTTTTTCAATTGAAGTTAATTTCATACAATTCTAATCGAATTCCTTAGGATTTGAGTCTAGGATCATAGGAGTTGATAATCGAGGACCTAACAATTGGTATCAGAGCCGATTCGTTCTGTTTTGAATCGAAATGGTTAGAAATCAGATCGAAATTTTTCTGAAACTGTTCCGTACGTAGAAAAGTTTATGCGTGAAAATTAATTTCGATTTGACAGCTCAAATTCTGTGCTTATTTGATCTGATTTTGATGTTTCTGTGCTCGCATAAGTAGTTCAGATCAATTGCGATTAGATAAGTAGCGATCGGAATCAGGATTTAGACCGAATTTTTTATTCTGAGATGTTACTGTTTGCGAGAAGAATAGTTTGAATGTGTTCTGATTTTTGCAAAATTGAATAGCATTTGCTTCAAAACATGTTTAATCGTCTGTTCGTATGGCTTCAGTAGCTAATTTCGAGCATAGACCTGCAATTCCATCGATCAATTTTCAGTATTGCTTGAATTCTGCGTTAAATTTGTATTCTGTGAACTGTTGCATAATTTCAATTTTTCTTGCTAAGTTCTTCGATCGAAATAAATTCTCGATCGAAAAACAACGTGCGAAAAATTTCTGAATTAGGATAAGAATTAGAAACAGAAGTCACTACTGCTAAGGCGATTTGAATGTAAAAGTTTTACGAGCGTTATTTCAGCGAGGATTTGTTTTCGAGAGATCTTTAACAGACTTTTGCGTGCGAAATTTTTTTTAATCGAAAAACTTTCTCGGTCAAGACTCTCAAGTTTGACCAAGCGAAAAATCTTTAAGGATCGCAAAACTTTTTCGGTTAAACAATTTATTTTGACTTCGCGAGAAGCATTCTAACTGTACTGTTTCGTAATGATCGAAAGAAATCCACACACTGGAAAAGTTTCTCGACCGCAAAACTTAAGTCCAATTTTTCTCGCTCGACAAACTTTTCGCCTACAGTACCAGACACGTGAAAACAGTATCATTACGTTAAAATCAACGAAATTTTTTTTGATCAAATGGTAACGATTGAATCAAAAATAATTCTCGAACATTTTTTTAACATCAAACGCTACTAACTAATTTCTACTTGTGAAGCTTATTACATCAAAATCCATTTGTCAGAACTAACGAAGATCCTTCATCAACTCTACCACAAAGAAAGAAAAGAAAGATGCATACTCATTAGGAAATGATAACCGTCCGCCGAATATACTGTCTGGAGAAGCCACTTCCTAAATTTCATAGCCTTGAAAGATCAAGTCGAAAACCTGCTAAAGTCACTGGAAGAGGGGCCCGCACAGTTCTGGGTCAATGTAGCGGTGATGACACGGTTACTCCTCAAATTCCCGCTACTAGGCGACTGAAGGAGCCTAGGGAATATTCCATCGAGGAAAGGGCCCGCGCTATGGCAGATCAGATAGCCATGAACACACTCATGCAGGGCATCCCCAATGACATCTATAGACAGATAGACAGCCCCCCAACGGCCAAGGGGATGTGGGATGAACTGCATAGAATGATGCGAAGGACGGAAGTGGGCATCAAGGCCAAAAAGGCCAACATTGTCACTGCTTATGACTCATTCAAAGCAAAGCCGAAGGAGAGCCTATATGACATATATCAAAGTTTCCTCACCCTTCTTAATGAGATGAGGAAGATAGAAATCTCTAAGACAAACATGAAAACCAACATCAGATTTCTATCCTCCCTGCCCTCAGACTGGAAAAAGATATCCACTCAACTCAGGCAAAACAAAGATATGGAGGAGTTGGATATCCATGCAGTCTTTGATAATCTCGCCCAACATGAGGAAGATATTCGCGAGATTCAGAAGGAGCAAAAGGGCAAGCAGATTGAAGACACCGTTGCCCTTGTCTCAGAGAAGCGTGGAACAAAGCCTCGCAAAGAGAAGATCGTTAGGCCTCCCTCCCATCAGAGTCAGGAGAAGATTCCGAGTCAGACGCCGAGCCAAGCATAAAAGCACTGGGGAAGAAGTTGGCTTTAATCGGAAAATTGATGAGCAAGACGTACTTCAAAAATAAGTCCTCATCATCGGCCAACCGACTTCGGACCTCGAGTTCTAAGAATAAAGAACGTGCACCAGAGAGCTCCGAAATCAAGAACACCAAAGAGTCCAACAAGTGCTTCAACTGTGGCAAGCCTGGTCATTTTGCCAGAGAATGCACTCCTTCCAAGAAGAGAGATGCTAGTTACTACTCCAGAAAGCTTCAACTCTCAAAATATAAGGAAGCTGGAATAGCCCTCATGGCAGAGCAGGACCACTGGCTCGAAGACACGTCCAATTCCGAAGAGGAGAATTTAGCCCTCATGGCCCGCCTGGACAACACATTGGATGCCGAAACTTCAACCCAGACGGACGATGACGACGCATCCACCTCATCAGAAGAGGTAGTCTCTCCATCCACATTATTGACCATGTTAGAATCGTATAACATAAAATATGCTAACGTGAAACGTGAGCAGAAAAGTATGAAGGAAGTAGAGGACAAACTTTCTAGGTCTCACGTAAAGATTATTAGTCTCAAATCATAACTTAGAAGCTCTTATACAAAAATAAAAGAACTTACGAAGATCATACATTCAAGGGAGACTAGTCAACCTCAAATGGGGCAGCATAATGAAAAAATTAATTAATTAGAAGATAGGCTAGCAAACAACTACAATTGCTTGGTTAGAAATCTCAATGAGAAAGCCACCCTCAATTGTAGGTTAACCGAAGCTACCACTAAGATCACTAACTTGGAAGCTCAATTAGAAATATCAAATGCAAAAATTAGTGAATTTAGTAAAGAACTTGATGCCTGTCAAACCGCTAAACTAACGGTAGAAAATAATTATGCTCTCTTAGGCGAGGCACGTAATAAGTTATATGCAAAAATTAAGAAATTAGACGATCTTCTTACGCGAAGGGACCATTCTGAACAGACTATATTTCTAAATCAGCCCAAAGATTTGGATTTCTATAATCCTTTAGAAGGTATATGTTTCACGAATCCATGCATGCTCAAGAAGAAAGAAATATATGACATAAAGCACATGGGGTTAGGGTACCACTCTCAGGGCATTTACAGAAGCAAAAGAACAAGATGATCTAGAAATTGCCAAGAGAAAAACCACAAAAAGGGCTCAAATCCACTTCGACTACACAGAACTAAATGACAAAGATAAAAATATAAAATCGTCTTTTGCATGTGACTTAGTTCAACCTCCTGACCCTCTAACATTCTACGAGGAAGCCAAAGACGTTCATTATAGAAATTCTCTCTACAAACCTCCCATCATGAAACAGATAGAGGAATCTCATGCGAAATTAGACAAAGAACGACAGAACTTCGAAGCTGAAAAGAAAAAGCTTTTACAAGAGATGGAAAATCTCAAAGCTTCCTCATCTTCCCAAGATACCTCTCACGCTCTTGTGAGAAGCGTGAAAATAGAAAAAGCGCCTTCAAAAGATCAAAAATATATTGTTAATTCTGTTAAAAGTGTTAAGTCTAAATCTATCTCACCTACCTTTACAGGGAGCATATGGGCAGCCCTAAAAACGAACGCGAGAGTGTCTAGTGTTAAGATAAAGAAAGAGCCAGTAGATTTGGATGTTTCTAAGAATGTTACTCCTTCAGTTCAACTAAAAGACACTCGTAGAAATAAAAGGGCCATTTCTACTTTTCAAATAATTGCTTCTACTTGTTCACTTCAGCCTATCACCTTTAGAAGCAACAACTACAAAATAGGCTCTACTTCACAAATTTAAGGATATTAATTCTAAGACAAATGCATCTAGCATAAACCGTAGGAAACAAGATCCCGCCATAAAGAAGGCATATGGCGCTGTTCATTCTTGCTCTCACCTAAGGTATCCCTTAAAGATTGAATCCCACAAACACCTTAGGAGATTATCAAAAGAAAAGATCTTTTCCTCGGCCAATCCTATAGAAGCATTTGTACGAGCTGATATTAGCCTTCCCTGCAAGGTTCAACCCAAATGAGTTCCTAAATCTCCGCCTAGGAAGACAACCGCAAGAAGGCCAAGTCAACCAAAGAGGCTAAACCCAAAACTACTTCTTTGAAAGTGACTTGGGTTATTAAAACTCCCTCAAATAATAATTTAGGAACCATATCTGAACCAAATTCTACAGCTGCTAATCCGAGATGACCCATTCTGGGTACCTAAAGTTCTCTAAATTGCTCCACACACATGACGGGAAATCAAGAGCTGCTGAGCAACTACAAAGACCGATCAAACGACAAAGTCAGATTCGGGAACAATGATTCAGCCCCCATTCTAGGACTTGAGAATATTATTTTAAAAAAATCTGACGATAAAAGATGTCTCTTACGTCGAATGGCTCCACCATAACTTGTTCAGCATAGGCCACTTCTGCGACGAATGATTTCAAGTGATCTTTCACGCTGACCGATGCAAAATTTTGGACAATTAGGACATAGAACTCCTCTACGGACTTCGAAAATCCAATCTATACACAATCAACCTGATGACCGTGCGGCCCTCAACAGCTGTATGCCTCATTTCTCAGACTGTGTGGCGACCCTCACTTTCTAATACTAATTAGCGGCGGATTTCCGCTGCGCAAGCCGCGGAAGACCCAATTTACAAAAACTTTTTCCTAAAATAAATATATTACGACGAGACGCAATCTACATTGTCTAGTTATACAAAGGCCGAAGCCCCAAAAACTATTTACGATAACCAACACATCCTAACATCGCTCCACAGGTCGTCATCCATGTACAGCCTTGCCCTCAAAAGCCCGTGGAGTACCGCCGTCAGCTTGCCTTAGTCGAGACGTTACGCAACGTCCGACCTATCGTACCTACAACACACAACATAAGGAATGAGCCACCGAGGCTCAGTAAGCAGAAATCATGCATGTATGCACGTGACACTCCCCCGCAACGACAATCCGCGTCGATGCATATAACACTCGCAAAGGCAATCCGCGCCGATGCATATAACACTCGCAAAGGCAATCCGCGCCAATGCTCCTAGTACTCATACTAGTATCACTCAGGGCCCGCGACGCACTTACTATGCACCACTATGAGCTCAAATCTCCTCAATAGGATCGTGACAGCGACCCACGCTGGGTAGCCTACGCTAGGTCTCCCTAGGTCGCACCCTCCCAGGTCGTCCCCTCTGTCATACGGTAGCCCACGCTGGTAGCCTACGCTAGGATTCCCCCTAGGTCGCTCCTTCCAGGTCGCTCCTTCCGCAAATAGGGCAGTTGCTTACGCCAGTTAGCCTACGCTAGCATAGCTAGGTCGCTCCTTCCTGGGTCGCTCCTCCTGCCTCAATAATAATCGGCGTCGTACGCCATATAGGGTGCCATAGAAGTCGTCCATGACTCAACTACGAGTCGACACACCGGCCTATATCGGCGGGTCTTAGTCGCATACAAGCGACATAATAGTATGCACACTCAACCCCACGACCCTCCCTCACGAGTTCGTGTGTGCACGTGAGTATGCATATGCAGATGCAGGTAAATGCAACATAGACTTACCACATTTAAATACTTCAATCAATTTACGAAATTCATGAAACCACGTAGGCACGTAATCACGCAATTTAGGCACGTAACACAAGTTGTGTGTCGTAGTTGGATTTCTACTTACCTGTCGTCCGTCGATTACCCGTTAATAGCTCACCGATGTTCCTAACCTCGACCTTAGGCATAAAATCGTCACATCAGTACACCACTAAATTACTTGAATATTTACGCTATTAAATTTCCTAAGCATTGCATAATATATTCAATACTATTTGAAATAACATTGCTCGAAACTACATTCGGAAGGTAACCGTTTGAAAAGAGTTCGCTAAGTCAAATTAACTCGTAAAATATCAAGCTAGGCCGAAGGTTTTAAATTCCAAGATAACCTTTAAATTATAAAATATAGGTTGACCCGAAAATATTAGTGAACATAAGAAAATACTTTATTTTAAAACTGATTTGGGCCTGAAATAGGGCAAAAGCCCAAAAGTGTAAATCGTCGGTCAAACTCACACAAATTCGCTCAAAAGCCCAAATCTTAAATCGCCCGATCCCACTTTCAAAAGCTGGTCAACCCGAAACACTAGCGGGTCAACACTCGAATTCACGGGACTTTCGCCGTGTTCACAGTCGCCCGATTGGACGCGCGGAATCCAATTTAAGTTCGCGAGTCGCCCGATTGGACACGCGAAGCCCAATTTAAGCCCGCAAATCGGCCGATTTCTCTCACAGGAATCACCCCGTGAAAATCAATCGGCCCGCGAAACCTAAAGTCGCCCCGCGACGCCCTTCACAGGAATCACCCCGCGAAAGTCCATCGGCTCGCGAAAGTGAAATCGGCCCGCGACGCCTCTCACAGGAATCACCCTTCAAGTCGGCCCGCGAAAGACTTAAGCCCGCGAAACTCGAAGCCTTGGCCCGCGAAATACCTATTTTACTCTCACCTAAAAATCCTTTGGGCCCGCGAAAGACTTTCGCGACCCGAAACTCATTCGGCCGATTTCCCTATTCGTTTGAAATTCTATTTCACTCATAACTTACAAAATAAAACGGCCCGCTATTTAAAATCGATCCCAACTTAGAATCGCCCGAAACCTAGAATCGGTCGAAACCTTCAAAACTTGATATACTATAAAAATCCCTTTTTGAAATTCATCTTAACCCACACATCGTACACCTAAAATATTCTACCCGATTTCATAATTCTCAAAATTTTCCCAAAAACTAATCTATAAATATGATCTATTTCAAAAATCATCCTTAACGTGGAAAAATGGTACTTAAGAACAATAAACCTCATAAACTCGAAAATGAGTTAGGCACATAAACTCCTATAAAATCACTTTTCCTAAAGTGTCACTACAAAGGTTCGATTGTCGAAAGCTTCGATCCTAACCCAAAATTCACGAAAGTCTCTAACCCACACACTACTTAACGACCCACAAATCATCTCCAAATTCGTGAAGTCTCCTTAGCCTACGATCTATAGTTCTATAATTCACTTAAATTCCTATTTCCACTCTAGAACTCTTACAGCTAAAAACTAAGTTTAAAACCCAACCAAGAATTCGCCCGACACTAATGGTTCTCCGGATTTGGCCCTAAACTAGGGTTCGCCCGCCTCTAGGATCCATCCGAAACTAAAACTCGCCCAATTTACATGAGGCAAATATATTTCAACAAGACACCCTAACAATCTTCAAATACTCAAGGTCATATTAAGAGCTTAGATGCAAACCCATATGTTGGGTTCCTAACGTAATATATATACCCATGTAAAATCACCTAATCTAGCATGGGGAGTAAAATTCGAAACCCCCAAATCCCCAATACTTCATTTAAAATTTTCTAACTCCAACTCTAAGCTACCAAGCCAAAGAACCAAAAACTCCATACCTTAAATTTCGCATTCACATTTCACAGTGGATTCTCTAGCACATAAACGTACATATCTCCACAAACCCTAAACATTCAAATCCCCAAATCTTCAAATAGATCCCCAAAACCTCATATTATCAAAGCATACGAAAAAAAACAGATTTAAACACATACTTTGGATTTCAAAACGGACATGGAAGCTCATACGGGGATACACACTCAAACATGGATACTAAGGTTCGAACCACTGAAAATCGTTCCAATCTGAGTTTTTAAGAGCCTACCTCACTTCCTTAAGCTAGGTTAAATGGTTTGGGTTGAGATGAGCTTGCCGAAAATCGTCACTCCACTTCGTCTTCTACGTTTCTTCTATCGTCGATCTCTCTTCTTTATTTGGTTTCTCCTTCTTCTTGCACTTAAGCTTCGATTCAAGTATCTTGGGAGTGATGGCGTTGCTAAAAATCTCTCGGTCTCACTCGACGACTTGGCTTCTTCCTTGGTCGGTTTTTCCCACGGTCTCTCCCTCTCTTTTAATGGTTCGATGGGTTCTTGGTTAATGAGTTGAAGGTTTTAATAGATATTTATCTTTGGGATGAGTGATGGGACTAGTATGGACGAAATATCCCACCATTTAGGGAGCTTTCTTGCTAAAGTTATTTATAAGAGTTTGGGCCAAAGATAAGAATCCTACTTGGGCCTTATTATTTTCAATATCCATTACTCCTTATATTAATTTTAATTGGACCAACTTATTATTCTTATATGCATATATCTTCATTTGGGCCGTCTTAACTCATTTACTTGGGCTCTAATTATACTTGGCCTAAATTATTTATTGGACTTGATTATTTAGTTGGACTTCTAATACTAAGTTGGTCTAAATTATTCATTGGACCATTTTCCACTTAGTTGGGCAACATGAAAATTATCTTGGGCCTTTCGAACTTATTCACTTGGGTCCTAATATTATTAGCTTTAGATACCACTTTTTATTGGGCCGAATTTATTTATTACTTTACTTGCTCCAAATTGGGCCTCCAGATGCTCCCACACTAATTTGTACTATTTTATTTATTAAATTCTGTTGAGTTGGGCCACGATTAATTGGGTCGAATATTAATTTGGCCCAGTTTCTCATTCGGCTTTTGATCCGTTCGGATATGAACTTCATTAATTCGTACATCTATCGGGTTAATTATATCCTAATTTCATGTATTCATTTGCGGGTATTACATCCTCCCCCCTTAAAAGAATTTCGTCCCCGAAATTCCGCCCATTGAGATAATTCGGGGTAACGATCGGTAGGGGAGTGAGTTGGTTTGGTTAGGTGGTAGATAATCACCTACTAGCTCTTAGAGAAGATCCTTACTGGATGGATTTGAAAAGAACGAACTCTTATGAAAATAGAATCATTCTTTAGGGTCTACATTTCTATTCCGAGGACAAAGGATCGAAGTTGTTCGTAACTTTTCTACTTGGGTTGATACTCTTAGATCGAAAATTATCCTTCCCTCTTAGAATCACTCCTGATCTACGATTATTGGAGAGTGAACATCTATCGATGGCCGAGTCATGGTTTATCCTATATTTCAATACGGGGTGGAAAACCTATAGCTAGTCTATAACATGCTCCTCGCTTAAAAGATCTGCCTAACCTCCCTTTCTAGAAGTCCGGAAATACATGTTTCATGGCGTACAAGAGTTCAAGAAAGTAAAACACGCCATCGAAGTAGAATGAAGGGAAACAAGAATATAAGGGTTAACATAAGGTCGCCCTTGTCGTCTTGGATTCTAACAGTCATTTCTCGATAGGGCACATGTATGCCGATCTGTATTGCCCTAAGGAGCTAATGAAAATAGCTATACCCAGCCATAGGTTGAAAATCACTAGCGTCCAGCACGCCTTCGCTGCGCCACTCTGATAAGGAACATGGATGTCTCTCAGGATGTGCAGAAGGATTGGGCACAGGGTTATACTCTGGTGTTGTTGGGTTTAGGCTTGTTGTGGCGAAAGAAGTGAAATGTGGTTTCAACATCGTATTTCAGTAGATAAGATCATTTGATGAAGATAGAATATAGTTTGATTGCGAATTGATCAAGTGTAGCCCCAGGAGATCATTGGGACGTACATCAGCGCTTTCATTAGCTACTAGCACGATTTCAGTTAAGACTGAGGCAATTCCTCCGTCTAAGCATGGATGCGAGAAAAGATTCACAATTTGTCGAAGGAATTACGAAATATTTAGCTCAAATGTCGATAATTCTATTTGGGCTACTCTTACCCGCAAAACGGATATTACTCCTCTCGGTAACTGAAACATATGATCTTTCCTACGGAAATCAAATACGTCTTCATATTTTGAAAGCTCGTCATTTTCGTGGAAGGAATTTATGTATCCCCTAGTTTAGATTGAGCATCCACACTACAGGCATTGCGGAATAGAACTTGGAGCTCGAGTGGAGAAGTTAATTCCCTCGAGTAGATAGGTTAATTCCCCACGGATTCGGCCTTGTTTGCAATTTAGGATATTTGAAAAGTCGAATCTCTTTTTTAACTGCTCGCTCTAATTGTTCATTCACTTTCTTTTCCCTATAATTGTCGCACATTCATAGTGCAAGAATTTATGAGGTTCGAACAAGCTTATAGATCAGATCCTTAAACTCATTAACTCGATCCTTAAGTTCACTAATCCGATCCGTTTGATCTTGGATCAGTTTCCGTATGGAGCACCGAGTCATGTTCATTCACATGGAGCTCGGTTGCAGCCCCACGACTTGACTCGCCAAGAAATTTTCTATTTATGCTAGTCATTCTAAAATCAGTCAAGCAAGTAGGCACGTTATTGTAAACACATAATCACATCAAACATACTTACAGGCAAGGCTGATCCTCCACGCTTTTGAGCGGCTGTACATGGACAGTCTACAGAACCTATATCCTAAGCTCTGATACCACCTATGGCGACCCTCACTTTCTAATACTAATTAGCGGCGGATTTCCGCTGCGCAAGCCGCGGAAGACCCAATTTACAAAAACGTTTTCCTAAAATAAATATATTACGACGAGACGCAATCTACATTGTCTAGTTATACAAAGGCCGAAGCCCCAAAAACTATTTACGATAACCAACACATCCTAACATCGCTCCACGGGTCGTCATCCATGTACAGCCTTGCCCTCAAAAGCCCGTGGAGTACCGCCGTCAGCTTGCCTTAGTCGAGGCGTTACGCAACGTCCGACCTATCGTACCTACAACACACAACATAAGGAATGAGCCACCGAGGCTCAGTAAGCAGAAATCATGCATGTATGCACGTGACACTCCCCCGCAACGACAATCCGCGTCGATGCATATAACACTCGCAAAGGCAATCCGCGCCGATGCATATAACACTCGCAAAGGCAATCCGCGCCAATGCTCCTAGTACTCATACTAGTATCACTCAGGGCCCGCGACGCACTTACTATGCACCACTATGAGCTCAAATGTCCTCAATAGGATCGTGACAGCGACCCACGCTGGGTAGCCTACGCTAGGTCTCCCTAGGTCGCACCCTCCCAGGTCGTCCCCTCTGTCATACGGTAGCCCACGCTGGTAGCCTACGCTAGGATTCCCCTAGGTCGCTCCTTCCAGGTCGCTCCTTCCGCAAATAGGGCAGTTGCCTACGCCAGTTAGCCTACGCTAGCATAGCTAGGTCGCTCCTTCCTGGGTCGCTCCTCCTGCCTCAATAATAATCGGCGTCGTACGCCATATAGGGTGCCATAGAAGTCGTCCATGACTCAACTACGAGTCGACACACCGGCCTATATCGGCGGGTCTTAGTCGCATACAAGCGACATAATAGTATGCACACTCAACCCCACGACCCTCCCTCACGAGTTCGTGTGTGCACGTGAGTATGCATATGCAGATGCAGGTAAATGCAACATAGACTTACCACATTTAAATACTTCAATCAATTTACGAAATTCATGAAACCACGTAGGCACGTAATCACGCAATTTAGGCACGTAACACAAGTTGTGTGTCGTAGTTGGATTTCTACTTACCTGTCGTCCGTCGATTACCCGTTAATAGCTCACCGATGTTCCTAACCTCGACCTTAGGCATAAAATCGTCACATCAGTACACCACTAAATTACTTGAATATTTACGCTATTAAATTTCCTAAGCATTGCATAATATATTCAATACTATTTGAAATAACATTGCTCGAAACTACATTCGGAAGGTAACCGTTTGAAAAGAGTTCGCTAAGTCAAATTAACTCGTAAAATATCAAGCTAGGCCGAAGGTTTTAAATTCCAAGATAACCTTTAAATTATAAAATATAGGTTGACCCGAAAATATTAGTAAACATAAGAAAATACTTTATTTTAAAACTGATTTGGGCCTGAAATAGGGCAAAAGCCCAAAAGTGTAAATCGTCGGTCCAACTCACACAAATTCGCTCAAAAGCCCAAATCTTAAATCGCCCGATCCCACTTTCAAAAGCTGGTCAACCCGAAACACTAGCGGGTCAACACTCGAATTCACGGGACTTTCGCCGTGTTCATAGTCGCCCGATTGGACGCGCGGAATCCAATTTAAGTTCGCGAGTCGCCCGATTGGACACGCGAAGCCCAATTTAAGCCCGCAAATCGGCCGATTTCTCTCACAGGAATCACCCCGTGAAACTCAATCGGCCCGCGAAACCTAAAGTCGCCCCGCGACGCCCTTCACAGGAATCACCCCGCGAAAGTCCATCGGCTCGCGAAACTGAAATCGGCCCGCGACGCCTCTCACAGGAATCACCCTTCAAGTCGGCCCGCGAAAGACTTAAGCCCGCGAAACTCGAAGCCTTGGCCCGCGAAATACCTATTTTACTCTCACCTAAAAATCCTTTGGGCCCGCGAAAGACTTTCGCGACCCGAAACTCATTCGGCCGATTTCCCTATTCGTTTGAAATTCTATTTCACTCATAACTTACAAAATAAAACGGCCCGCTATTTAAAATCGATCCCAACTTAGAATCGCCCGAAACCTAGAATCGGTCGAAACCTTCAAAACTTGATATACTATAAAAATCCCTTTTTGAAATTCATCTTAACCCACACATCGTACACCTAAAATATTCTACCCGATTTCATAATTCTCAAAATTTTCCCAAAACTAATCTATAAATATGATCTATTTCAAAAATCATCCTTAACGTGGAAAAATGGTACTTAAGAACAATAAACCTCATAAACTCGAAAATGAGTTAGGCACATAAACTCCTATAAAATCACTTTTCCTAAAGTGTCACTACAAAGGTTCGATTGTCGAAAGCTTCGATCCTAACCCAAAATTCACGAAAGTCTCTAACCCACACACTACTTAACGACCCACAAATCATCTCCAAATTCGTGAAGTCTCCTTAGCCTACGATCTATAGTTCTATAATTCACTTAAATTCCTATTTCCACTCTAGAACTCTTACAGCTAAAAACTAAGTTTAAAACCCAACCAAGAATTCGCCCGACACTAATGGTTCGCCGGATTTGGCCCTAAACTAGGGTTCGCCCGCCTCTAGGATCCATCCGAAACTAAAACTCGCCCAATTTACATGAGGCAAATATATTTCAACAAGACACCCTAACAATCGAACATTAATACCTTTAAAACAATTCCCGTAACTTCAAATACTCAAGGTCATATTAAGAGCTTAGATGCAAACCCATATGTTGGGTTCCTAACGTAATATATATACCCATGTAAAATCACCTAATCTAGCATGGGGAGTAAAATTCGAAACCCCCAATCCCCAATACTTCATTTAAAATTTTCTAACTCCAACTCTAAGCTACCAAGCCAAAGAACCAAAAACTCCATACCTTAAATTTCGCATTCACATTTCACAGTGGATTCTCTAGCACATAAACGTACATATCTCCACAAACCCTAAACATTCAAATCCCCAAATCTTCAAATAGATCCCCAAAACCTCATATTATCAAAGCATAAGAAAAAAAACAGATTTAAACACATACTTTGGATTTCAAAACGGACATGGAAGCTCATACGGGGATACACACTCAAACATGGATACTAAGGTTCGAACCACTGAAAATCGTTCCAATCTGAGTTTTTAAGAGCCTACCTCACTTCCTTAAGCTAGGTTAAATGGTTTGGGTTGAGATGAGCTTGCCGAAAATCGTCACTCCACTTCGTCTTCTACGTTTCTTCTATCGTCGATCTCTCTTCTTTATTTGGTTTCTCCTTCTTCTTGCACTTAAGCTTCGATTCAAGTATCTTGGGAGTGATGGCGTTGCTAAAAATCTCTCGGTCTCACTCGACGACTTGGCTTCTTCCTTGGTCGGTTTTTCCCACGGTCTCACCCTCTCTTTTAATGGTTCGATGGGTTCTTGGTTAATGAGTTGAAGGTTTTAATAGATATTTATCTTTGGGATGAGTGATGGGACTAGTATGGACGAAATATCCCACCATTTAGGGAGCTTTCTTGCTAAAGTTATTTATAAGAGTTTGGGCCAAAGATAAGAATCCTACTTGGGCCTTATTATTTTCAATATCCATTACTCCTTATATTAATTTTAATTGGACCAACTTATTATTCTTATATGCATATATCTTCATTTGGGCCGTCTTAACTCATTTACTTGGGCTCTAATTATACTTTGCCTAAATTATTTATTGGACTTGATTATTTAGTTGGACTTCTAATACTAAGTTGGTCTAAATTATTCATTGGACCATTTTCCACTTAGTTGGGCAACATGAAAATTATCTTGGGCCTTTCGAACTTATTCAATTGGGTCCTAATATTATTAGCTTTAGATACCACTTTTAATTGGGCCGAATTTATTTATTACTTTACTTGCTCCAAATTGGGCCTCCAGATGCTCCCACACTAATTTGTACTATTTTATTTATTAAATTCTGTTGAGTTGGGCCACGATTAATTGGGTCGAATATTAATTTGGCCCAGTTTCTCATTCGGCTTTTGATCCGTTCGGATATGAACTTCATTAATTCGTACATCTATCGGGTTAATTATATCCTAATTTCATGTATTCATTTGCGGGTATTACAGACTGTGATACAGAGGGTCAGCTTATGGCATCAACGAATGTCTCATCTGAATATGAAAGCTCTTCAACGCCTCTCTAAGCAAAAATTGGTCCACGGTCTTCCAATTATAATGCCACAAAAGGAGTTTCAATGTTCGGCCTGTCAATTAGGGAATGAAGCGAACATCTCATCACGTCAAGCATATTGCGTCCACCTCTCGTCCTTTGGACTAATCCATATGGACTTCTGTGGGCCCATGCAGACACAGATTATCAATGGCGCAAGTACGTGCTAGTTATCGTCGATGACTTCTCTCGCTACACCTGGACAAAGTTCCTTCCGAACTAAGGATGAGACAGGAGACTTGATTATTAATTTTGTGAACTCTACTCCAAACTTGCTGCAACAAACTATTCAAGTTATTCGAACAGACAATGACACTGAGTTCAAGAACAAATATCTCGGTGAGTTTTATCAGAAACTTGGAATTAGCAACAATTCTCAGCCGCAAAAACACCTCAACAAAACGGGCGTTGAAAGGAAAAATAGAACTCTAGTGGAAGCCGCTCGCACGATGCTGATTCATTCCGGTCTCCCACACTTCCTTTGGGCTGAAGCAGTAAATGCCGCTTGTTTTACCCAAAACAGGACGGTGGTTCACAAACGTTTCTAACAAAACTCCATACGAGATCTTAAATAAGAGAGTACCCAACATCTCATTTTTCAAAGTCTTCGGGTGCAAGTGCTTTGTGGCGAACGACGGAGAGCAACGCGCCAAGTTCGACCCTGAAGCATTCGAAGCAACCTTCGTCGGGTATTCTTCAACGTCTAAAGCGTACCGAGTATACATCGAGTCCAACCGTACGACTAAGAAAAGTAACAACGTCAATTTTCATGAAGTGACAGATATGGCTTCTGGGCACATCAGTCCAGGACCCGAGCCTAACCCGATGGCTCATGCACACCTCAGTTCAGGACACGTGCCAAACCCGCTGGCTTCTGAAGACGACAACTCAGAACCAATTTTCACTGGTGTGTTGGCACAAAACCAACAGAAGATGGCAACAACTCAGCAATCAACGTCAGAAGAAGCTATGAGAATTGTGTTAGAAGACTTGGATTCCCTCATTGAGCCCCTACATCAGCTAGTCACCATCAGTCATACACCCGACGAGGCCGATGTACCAAGCTCTTCAAAGGTCCCTACCTCACCCGATTCTGAATTGCCACAGAATAATGAAGAACCTACCATGGCTGTTGAAGAAGAATCATCAGAGTCGCTCCTTCCACGTGCAGATTTGGAACTTCCTCACACAAGTGACCAATCGGATATCATTTGAAATGTAGACCCACAAATGACTGATGCTTCATCTTCAGATTTGCCGCATGAGCGCAAGTGGACTAGAGCTCATCCGATTGATCAGAAATTGGCGATCCTTCGAGCGGTGTAAGGACATGTTATCAACACAGCTGCTTCTTAAGCAAAAATGAGCCTACTAAGGTAGCAGACGCACTACAAGACCCGCATTGGATTTTTGCGATGCAAGAGGAAATCAATCAATTCGAGCGTCTTCAAGTGTGGAAATTACTACCCCGTCCGCATAGGAAAACTGTCATCGGTACGAAATGGGTATTTAAGAACAAAAAGAATGAAGATGGTGAAGTGATCAGGAACAAGGCAAGATTAGTTGCAAAGGGATATAACAAACAGGAAGGCATTGACTACGATAAGACATATGCTCCTGTTACGCGGCTCATAAAGACTTCAAGGTCTACAAAATGGATGTTAAAATCGCCTATCTCAACGGCGTACTAAAAGAAGAAGTCTATGTCGCTCAGCCAGAAGGCTTCGTTGATCAAGAACACCCCGATCACGTCTATCGATTGGATAAAGCTCTCTACGGACTAAAACAAACCCCACGTGCTTGGTATGACGTCTATCGAGGAACAATTGATACGACCCTCTTCTTCAAATGACAAGACAAGGATCTGATGGTCGTCCGGGTTTACGTCGACGACATTATTCTTGGTTCTACTAATCCGCGGCTTTGCAAGAAGTTTGGAGATCTCATGAAGAGTTAATTCGAAACGAGCCACATGGGAGAGATGCAATTCTTCCTAGGTCTTCAAATCAGGCAGATCGATGACGAGATATTTATCAGTCAAACTAAATACATCAAGGACATCTTGAAAAAGTTCCATCAAGATCAGTGCAAGCCTCTTAACACTCCCATGTCAAATAGGTGCAAGTTGGATGCCGATCCCGCAGGAAAATCGGTCGCATCACACTCTATCGCAGCATAATTGGATCTCTTCTCTATCTCACATCAAGCCGGCAAGACATCATGTTTGCCAAATGATTAATATTTCGGTTTCAAGCCGACTCGAATGGACAGGAAAAGCACATCCGGTGGCGCTCAATTTCTAGGCAAAAAGTTGGTTTGCTGGTCATCCAAAAAGCCGAACTGCGTTTCAACATCGACGGCTGAAGCAGAATATGTCGCGGCCGCCAGCTGTTGCTCGCAGATGCCATGTATGCGGACTCAGCTTCGTGATTCTAAATAATAACCCATCAGCGATAGACAAAGTGCCACTGCGATTACGTGCAATCATGTTCACCATTCTCGCACAAAACTCATAGACATACGATATCACTTTATCAAAGATCATGTAGAAAAAGGCAACATTGACATGTATTTTATAAAAACGGAATATCAACTAGCTGACATTTTCACCAAGGCATTGGATGAAAAGCGGTTCCAATTCTTTGTTGGAAAATTAGGCATGTTGAACCTCCCGTAATTTGTGCACTATGTGAATCTATGTGCTTTCACATGCTCTATACTATGTGCTTTCTATACTAAAAACTGCTATATCTTACGTGAAATATTTCAAATTAAAATGAAAATATAATAATGCTAAAATAATTAAAAACTATAAAAATATTATACGTGTAAGTATAATATTAGGGGCATGACGATATCTTTAGGATGCTCGATCTACGTCGCGAATAGATTTCACTGACATGAGACTGATTTGTTGCTTAAATTGGTCAGTCTAAGTCGCATTCTTGTGTCTAAAGGTCATTAGTCTGTTCCATTAGACACAAAAACACTTTGCGCAAGTGAGGATTCTGGCCTTTTATTTTTCCTCTCTATGGATTTATTCTTGAGCAAGTCACACATCAATTGCTTATCTTAACTAGTGATTCCTGGCTTCATACTCGCCTTGCGCTAATTCCGTAGGAAAATGATTAGAGCACTTAGGAAATTCCTCACTTGGCCTTACACATAGACAATATCATCCTTGAAATTATTCGTATAGTCATCCCTTTTGAGCCTTCTCCGATATCCTTTTCTTCATTTGTATCCCGATCAAGCCTTCAACCGTAAATCATACATTTTGGAGGTTGGAATAAACAAGAAAAGGAGGGGGAGAAAAAGGCGACAAAAGAAAAAGAAGAAAATGATGACAAAAGGAGATGGAAAAACGCACACGAGGAATGCTCAACGCACAATAAATAGTCCAAAAGAACCTGCCTTCCTAATTATTGAAATCTTCTAGAAATCATAAGAAGAGGGCATGGATCTTGCTGTGAACGTCTCTTCGATAATCTCGTATACTCGTCAGAACGGCTGGAAGAGGAGCACCACAAAGTGAACTTCTCCAACGATAATCTGGTCTTCTATCAAGAACGAGAAGAGGAGCACGGCCTTGTGTTCGAATTTCATAACTGCGAACTTCTCCAAATCGATAATCTCTGAAACCTCACTAGAGATTAAGAGAAAAGGAGTGCGGTGTCGGCCCAAGAACAAACGAGAAGAACTTCGCCTTAGATAATCTCTCAGCCTCGTAGAGAAGCTGAGCTTCAGCTTGAGCAAGTGTAGAATAAAATGAAAAAAATTAAGGATGGATAAGATCAAAATGCCGGTAAGAAGACGACGAAGAACATTTGATTCCAAATCGACGGTCTTGCGCACAGGTGAAAGATTAAAAACGCCTCGATCACAGGTAAATTGACTTAATATTGCTTGTGTTGACTTGACTGATATAAATATAAAAATCCCAAGTAAAAATAATCGAGTGCTAGAGTAAACCTAGTGAGAGTTGTCGAAATGGATCATACTATGACCTTAGGACTCTTTAGTTTGACGACATGACTTGACGGCATATGATCCTTTCAAGTGTCGTGTGAAATTTTTAGGCGTGACAATGATCATAGAAAAATAATCTGACCCCATACTATTAAATATATTAATATGCTTACGAAAAAAAACTTTATTAAAAAAAAATTTACATATAAAAGATAACTCGCACATTCTGATATGCAAGTTTAATTTGCATTTACGCTGAAATGATTAAATGCTATTTACTTGTTTATGTTCATACCCTCGCGTAACATTTTGAATACATGACTCGAGGACCATGTATCTAAGTGAAGTTGTTTAAATTGCGCGTTACTCATTTAGTTTGTGCCAATTGATTCTCTGTGTTTTCATGCTAAATCATTTCTGGTGCATCATTTGAGGGGGAGCATATACAATAATATGTCTTAAACTCCAAACCCGCTTGATGTTCTTTCTCTAAGTTTTGCAGAAGCAAAGAGGAGGACTTCACGAATTATTCCGGACTTGGAGTATACGACATTATATAAAATTTTGAATGGTTAAATCATTTGATCTCTAACGTGTTTTATGAGTTGTATTTCGCAATTTTTCTTTTCAGAGAGGTACCGAGCCTAATTGGTAAAACCGCTTCCAAAATTAACTCAAATATTCTCGACAATTTACTCTACGTGTTACAGGTTTTTCGATGATCCAGTCTTGGAGCAAGTTGTCACCGCACAAAAATTACAGGGAGTTAATATGAAACACATAGAAAAACTTACCATCGAGAAATTCGAGCAAATTTTGCAATTTCCATTCACAGTTTCTCGAGCGAAAATTGACTTTGGGACCAAGTTGTAATTTTCGCCTTCATATTGACAAGGGAAAATAAAGCAGGAACCAATTGATTTTCGATCGGAATCGTCGAGCGAAAATTATATAGTAACCAAAGAAAATTTCTCGATCGTAAGTTTCTCGATCGTAAACAGTAATGGGATTAAATTCACTAAGTCTCGCAAAACGTCTAATCAGCCCAATTAAATGAAATCATCGCTTGCAGTGGAAAATCCCTAAATACACGCTAAAACCCTCGATCACAAAATTCAACAGTCAAATTTTCGCGCGAAAAACTTTTTCTCTCAAAGACGAACGTCAAAATCTTTCAAATCTTTCGATCTTTCCTCTGATTTTCGTCTTTAGAAGGTAGATTTGACTTCGTTTAGGGAATATCGTGTATTTAAACTCATTTGCATCTGTTTTGTGATATATTTCGCATGATCCTGTGTTCATTTGTCGTCTGTTCATATTCTGAGAACTCGAATGCTTATTTGCAGTGGTTAAAGACTAGCATAATCTACGTTTAATCCTGCATATTATGATAGAGTCGAAGTTTCTTGATCGTATTAAGGTAGATATTTTGATTCTCTGCGTTATTTGAGTTCAATTGAATGTAAGACTAAATCTGGGATATCACCGTTTGAAGGCGTCGAAAAACTTTTTCGCTCTCAAACATTGAATTTCAATTGTTCTACTGTTTGCTCTATAAAAAGTTTTTCGTTCGCTAAACTTTTGACTTAGTCGTTAAGGCAGATAACGTAGATTGAAAAATAATTCAATCGAGAAATTGAATTTAGGATTTTATGCTAGCGAAATGATTACTGAACGAAATAGATATAATAGGTGCAAAATAAGTTTCGAGCGCAAAACTTACAGTCGCAAACAGTAATTTCAATTTAATTTCATTCTTGGACGAGAATTTTAGCGGCGATAAAATTAATTTTTCGACGATAAAATTTCTCGATCGCAAACCTGCACAGTGATGATTTTTATCGATCGAAAGTTTTCTCGATCGTAAAATTCCATAGCGCAAAACTATTTTAAAATCGAAATACTCTCTCGCTCAAAAACTTTCACTATATTCACACGCGAAAAATTTCTCGATCGTAAATTTACTCAGAACTCTAATTCTCGATCGTAAATTTACACGGAAATTTTTCTCGATCGAAATATTTCTCGGCCACAGTATCGTACCTTATGTTCAAAAAAAATTAGAAAATTTTTCTAAGTCCTTATTCACTGTAGCTTTCAATAGCGAATAAAATTTTTCACGATCGCAAATTAAATCGGAGAATTGCATTTATATTTGTACTAAGGCAACTCAATTGAGAACTTCAATTTCTCGCGCGATTAAAAGCACAGAGTGAACAGTGCTTAAAACACTAAGAAAAAATTTCGGTTGAACCTCTATGAGATTAACATACTTGTGTCGAAATAAAATTTTCTATTCACAATTCACTTCATATGATCCTTGTGTAAATTTCATATTATCAATTACGCATATTTTCAAACATGTTATGACTTGCTACATCATTATGGTTTGATATATATTGAATTTCGACTCAAATTAAAATAATGAACTAATGATTTACATTTCTTATGTGTATTTCAGATGGATCACTATCCAACCTACAACCACATATATGACAAGAATCTATACCTCAAGGTGCAGGACACCAACTTTCAACTCGACCTGACTACCTTCAGGTGTCCGGACGAGATAATCGTGTCCATCTTACAAGACCATCCTCTGTGGAATGCTCTGACGATGATGGCATCAGTACCGATGGTCTATCTCCAGGAGGGAACTATCAACCACCACGACTCAAATTCTTCCACAACCCCAAGCTCACGGATCTGATACAACCATCGATGCCGATCTCGTTTGAGCTTCTTCGTCTTGCCAACCCCGCTGGAGACGAATACCAGAGATACTGTCGAGAACATCATCTCACAGAGCAGTGTTTCGAGGGCCCCCGGCAGATATCCAAGTGAGCCCTCAACAACAACAACACTCCAGCCCTGAGGACACGTTGATTGATGTAGTGGCCCAGGAGCTAGAGTAGGAGCTTCCAACTCAGGACGAACAAATACCTGAGGTTGATGCCATGTTGATCGATGCTGTGGCAGCAGAGTTGGAACAAGAGGCTTCTGCAGAAACACTCCAGGTGGAAGTGCCCGTCCATGTTGGCGTGCTCGAAGATTCCATTGAGGAGTCTCTTCAACAAGTAGCACAGCCCGAGGCGGAAAAGGGGCAAAGCTCACTTCCACAAGTAACGGAACAGGCTCGTGAGGACGCTGAGCGTGATCCTTCTCCTCACATTAGCCACCTCATCAGACACAGAGTCCGATGAGGAGATTAGATTGATAGGACAGACTCCCAGACAACTCAGCATATAACTCGAGTCCGTCTTCACCACCATTACCACCAAATCGGACACCACACCGATCACCTCTTCAAGTGTTGCGGCCATTTCTTCTCTCAATCTTGAGCCGCAACACAGCCTACCGGTATCCAGTTTGCAGGTTCACATCGAGCCTGCCGTAACTCCCATAGAGGAGAATCTCCAAGATTTGACTCAAGGATTGGGTGGATGTCTCGGACAGTCACAACCTCAAGTTCCTCCGAGCCAACCTGAGGAGCGGGTGTTAGCCCTAGGGTTTTCAACAGGCGACATCAGTCGACCTGGTCCATCTACGACGGAGGCGCCCATCCTGTTTGTGACGAAAGACCGGCTTCAGGCCGCTCTCTCCGAGGCATTAAAGACCTTTGAAGATAAGATCATGGAGAGCGTGCGTACAACATCGTCTCGGAGGAAAGCACCCGTCTCGGAGCCGTCTTCCTCACAACTCAACACCCATACAACCCACACGTACGACACCCGTCCCCACACCCATCCGGACCCACAACCTAATCAACCCAGCAACAGTACCTATCAGCGACCTCTACTCCATCTTAGTCGCCCGCCTACTAGAGCTGACGACTCGAACGTCGGAATAAGAAGACCTCTTCCGCCGTCTCGTTGACCGTCCTGACCCGACCGAAACCTGTCGAGGGCAAGGCACTCACTCCAAACACCGACATGACGATCTAGATGATCAACGTCATCACGAGGGAGAGAAGAGGCCTCGTATACATACACGAAGCCAAGGACGAAGCTCGGGCGCGACGCAGACAAGCACTGGAGCCGCTGAAACCACACAACCCACTACCCAAACAACCACCACCACGCACAACACCACTCTAACCAAAACCCAAATCGACCCACCATCCTTCACCCTAAGGACGCCTCCGCCCATACCAATGACCCTCACAAGCCCCTTGCTTCTGGAAGAAGAAGCACGTGCCGCTATACTCAAGAGACTCCCTCAATTGCTCCAGACCAACCGGGTACTTCTGGCCATGGCGTCAGTCTACATGAATTCCTAGATAAATACATCTTTGAAGGACAATGGAAGACCCATTGCATGCCCGATGAAGCTCAAAGACAACGCATTAGGGACGTTCTACAGTTCCTCCAAGCAGCTTCGATTGACTTAGTCTTAATTGAAAACGAAGAACTTCGGGAAGGTGAAGACCATGGACAAGTTCCCGCAAGGCTTCCAGAATCTATTGTGCAACGAGCGGCTCGCCTACAAGACAACGGGATTCTCATAACTCAAGAAGGTTATGCTAAGGAGATACTCAAGAGATTCAAGATGGATTATGCAAATCCCGTCGACACACCGATGCAATGTGGTTCTAAGTTAACCAAGCATGAAGAAGATGAAAAAGTGGACCCAACATTCTTAAAGAGATACTTGACATGCACAAGACCCGATATCTTATATGCGGTTGGAGTCGTTAGTCGACATATGGAAACTCCAACAATGACTCACTGAAGATGGCTAAAAGAATTCTACGATACATCAAAGGTACGACTAACTATGGCTTGCACTACACAAGTTCCAATGAGTTCAAGCTCGTAGGATATATCGACAGCAAAAGTACAAGTTGATTCGTGTTCTACATGGGAGACACTGCCTCCACATGGATGTCAAAGAAGCAACGTTACCCTCTCTATATGTGAAGCGGAATATGTGGTGGCTACCTCATGCGTATCTCATGCAGTTTGGTTTCGCAATCCGCTTAAAGAGTTGGGAATTACTCAAGACTAACCAACTAAAATTGACATGGATAATAAGTCAGCAATAGCGTTAGCCAAGAACCATGTCTTCCATGATCGGAGCAAGCACATCGAGGCGCGCTACCATTATATACGAGAGTGCATTACAAGGAAGGATGTTGAAATGGAATACGTGAAGTCCAAAGATCAAGTAACCGATATTTTCACAAAGCCACTCAAGAAGGAAGACTTCGTACGACTACGAAGTATGCTCGGAATGAAAAATCAAGTTTAAAGGGGGTGTTGAAATAATAAACTTGATTTGGGCCTGACTAATTATGATCGTGGATTTAACATTTGGGCTTAGGATAATAATTAGCCCAATTTCTAGAACTTCATAATAAATATCTAAGACATTTTCTATAGAAAGTCAGAGGATATTTTCTATAGAAAATCGAGGATATTTCTATATAAATATCTAGGTGGTAGAAAGTCTAGGAGAAATCTAGATTAGTGACATGTGGCTTAATCTTAGACACATTTGAAGGAGGTGGTACTAGTATAGGGGTGATGGGTTAGCATTTGTTTCAAGCAAAATCAAAACAGTATTGTAACAAGTGTGTTGTAATACAAAGCCTCTTCCTCTAAAAACTAATCCTCTAATATCAAGTTCCTTCCTTCCGATATAACTCCTAATTTCCAACAATACGTGGTCGAAAATGGGACGTCTTAGACGTTCCACCATCCCCATACTTATCAAGGGAATCTTTTTGTTTTGGATAGGAGCAAGTGCTGGGATTTCGTCTTGCATTGCTTGTTGTTTATTGCGTTATAGACATATTGTTCTACATTGAAATTAATGGTGTTTATATTACCTTATTATTATTGACTCTAGTTGTATTATTGCATTTTGCTCCTAGGTTAACCATTCCTTGACACATTTGGCAAAGACACATCTGAAAAAAGATGGTAGGGAAAAACTCTGCGTGACTTCCCTCAAATGTTTCAGAGTTCCTAGTCACTTACTTACAACAAACATGTATTGGATATTTTGTCCCTAATTATCTAATTTGCATGTTGAGTTTCTCTGCACACTTTTTCATGTGTTGGTATTCTATGCAGTACTTATGGATGTCTGCACGTTCTGAAATTTAAGATTCTATGTGAAACCTCTCGAAGAACTTATAACAAAAGGTAGTGAATAAAAGACTTTCAGGTCATATTGAGACATTGTTAACCAAGGAAGAGATGCTTTATAGAGCACTGTTAATTTTGGTAAAACACACTGAAGTTAGAGGTTAGTACTGATGGGGAATCGGTGCACATAATCAAGTATTACACGCAGCGGAAATTTAAAATTTTATATCAACATATCAAACCGATTCCATCAAGATCCATGCGAATTGAACTTAACTCGTTTTCGTAGAGATCATACCTGATATTACCTTGAGATGAGTACGTATCCAAATACCAAACGTATGGTATCTCTACTCGTATCCACCAAGAACACGATCAAAGAAATCGTCCTTTCACCAGCTAGGAGCTACTCGAACGACGTAGAGAGATTACACTAAGAACCAAAAACTGTTTTTCTATCTCATGTAATGGTTGTATCTTCTTTCATGCCAAGAGAGGTATATAAAGGTCACGACTGCCAATCCCTTTTGGTGATTAAGTTAATAACAATTATTTCCTTTATTACACTAATAAAAAGATCAATGTATTATTATATTCCATAATTACATTCATTACTCAATCATGGCGTGATATTATCTTATGATTATGGCCTTATCAATACAACATGTAGATCTTATCCAAATATTGTATAACTCAACATCTTGAGCATGTGATCACCAACAAAGTTACCCTCAAACATCTTACATGCCAGCAAAGCTCTAGTCACATTATACCTCTCAGCACGTGCATGCTCTCGAAACATTTTCTTGAGCTGCTCCATGATATCGTACGACGTGCTCAACCCAATCGCTTCTGCAATTCGGGTGCTATCGTCGCCACAGTCAGACATTGTACATCGATCTCATCGGAACAACGTCGGTCGTACTCATCGACTTCTTAACCACTTGAATTAGCATTGGGATCTTTGGGAATGGGCGTATTAATTACATATTCCTTGCGCTCTTGCCTAAGAACGATTCTTAGGTTACGGTACCAATCAATAAAATTGGTGCCGTTAGAGCTCAATTTGTCCTTGTCCAAAAGCGAACGCAACGACAATGCTTGTGCTGCCATTATCTACGTCACGTAGGAAAAAGGTTTCAGTTATTTTCACGTAAATGTTTTATTCACAAAATAAAACTCCCACTACAATTTAATGCCCCACAGTAGTAGGTCCAAGATCCATATTTTCACTAAGAATAAGCCAGCGGCGGCATGAAACTTATCTCAGTTATTTTAGGTAAGCAACACCTTGCTAATCAAATCATATTTGACTCTTGGTTAACATCGTATATTAACAAAACTTCTCCCCAAGACCCAAAACGGTTTTGGTCTCTTGATAAGTTAATTCATTCTATTTGATATGGCATGTCGGACATACCCCACGACTCTTAAAGATTGAACATGGTGCATAATGAGTAGGTCCCACCAATATTCGTTCTAAATTCGGCGCGGATAGAATAGCAAGGGAGTAGACTTAATTTTTAAAAAGGGACTATATTCGTTAATCATATTAACAAATATTTAATCGTTCCTGGTTTAAAATATAAAACATTTAAAGATGCAAATTATCTAATAATCTTGCATATTATATATGAGATAATCAAATCTCCATTTTCGGCCAATCGTATTAACCAATGCAGAAATCACAAGGTATATGCACCAACTCATCATATGATATACGATGCGATGTAAGTATAAACATGATATTTCGATCATCACAATCACGTTCAGCATGTCATTGCAATTATATATACATATACAACATGTTCTGAACCGTAAACATCAGAGTCGGCTATGATCATGATATGAAAATATAATTAAAACATGCTTATTTCAAAGCAATCATGACAGAAACCCATCGATGGAGACCCCTCTCTAGCTGTTCTTAGGCATATTAATAAACTATTATTATCATCAGCATCATGTATATTAAATACATATTCAATCGAAGACATCATCATGATATCTAAGCATATAATATATATCTATAATCTAAGCAAGTAAGAATCGACCATCACATGATATTATACAGTATACTGGTGCCATATGATTGCATCTATGCAACGCCTTGAACATGCAATCAGATTAATCATGTGAATGAAATAATGAATCAAAACATTCATATTCCATAACAGTTAAGCAACGCAAGAAGGCTCTGATACCACTGTTAGGAATCGGTGCACATAATCACATATTACACGCAGCGGAAATTTAAAATTTTATATCAACATATCAAACCGATTCCATCAAGATCCATGCGAATTAAACTTAACTCGTTCGTACAGATCATACCTGATATTACCTTGAGATGAGTACGTATCCAAATACCAAACGTATGGTATCTCTACTCGTATCCACCAAGAACACGATCAAAGGAATCGTCCTTTCACCAGCTAGGAACTACTCGAACGACGTAGAGAGATTACACTATGACCCGAAAACTTTTTTTCTATCTCATGTAATGGTTGTATCTTCTTTCGAAAGATGCCAAGAGAGGTATATAAAAGTCACGACTGCCAATCCGTTTTGGTGATTAAGTTAATAACAATTATTTCCTTTATTACACTAATAAAAGATCAATGTATTATTATATTCCATAATTACATTAATTGCTCAATCATGGCGTGATTTCATCTTATGATTATGGCCTTATCAATACAACATGTAGATCTTATCCAAATATTGTATAATATTCTGTTATATTGTCCAAATATAATAGTCGATATCCTCCCAATCTTTCATATATAAAAGAACGTTGATAAATATATCAAATATATATTTGCCGTTACTCATATCATATATGTTATTTCAACCTTGTTTATTTTCGTATTATATGATAAACGAATAAATTATCGCATAATTTATTTATCACCATATTTACATCTCATGTAGTACATACAAAAATTTGATCTATTCTTTTCGGTGTGACCCAGTAGGATCCATGTCACATTGGCAATAGAATTGGAACCCGTTCTAAATCTATAAATCATAATTAGCACCTACCAAATGTATTAGGATTACCTAAGTGACATAGATAATAAGTAACTCAAATACGAACCATCATCCTTAAGCAGTAACTGCCCGTGTCAATTCCTTGTCGCATAATATCCTAAATAAGTTCAAGGTAGGAATGTGTCATCCTCGCAACTTATTTATTTCTTGATTCCAAAAGTTTATCGTAAATATGATTACTCTTAATCACATTGCATGCATTACGATATCACCTTTATCAAGGGGCCCGTGGATATTATCACTCATAAAATGAGGGACAAAATATTCTTGATGAACGTAATCCACTGCACTAGTCACGCTTGTCGTAACACCACCCGTATGGTTACCTTTTACGGCTAACGTTGAGCGATACTAACAGACACGCATTTCCAGTGTTGAAAAATGAACATCCCATATTACAGAATTCAAGACATGTAGGAAACATTAATGAGACAAACACAATCCATAATATGTTTCATTTCGGGTCTATCCGATATCATAATCTCCATTATATATCTGTGTGATTAAATTGATAACTCTTTATCAAATAGTTTGTAGAATATAACTATCATTTAATCCACACATTAATCTTAAACATGATAATTAGTGTTCCATGCTAAATATCAAGATTAAGGATAATTTAGAGTAATATTATTTATTTCAATATGGAATCCTACAATCTAAGTCATCGACTTAAATGACCCATAAATAATTAATTTACTCAAGGAACAAAATGATATAAATCATTCAATTCGTGAAAATAAAAGGCGCAACAATATAAATATTGGCTTTTTGATAACAATACTAACATTCTCCCACTTGATCTAAAGCCAAATCCAAGCATCTCTATGCACGTAGCTATAAACAAGGGTCCTCAGAATAATCATATAATTCAGAACCAATTTCCATCGTATCTAATACCCATAGATTCACTATGAGAAGTGTGCTTGGCTTGAGGTAAAGGTTTTGTCAGTGGGTCGGCTGTGTTGCCGGCGGAATCAACTCTACAAACCTTCACATCACCTCTATCAACGATTTCTCGTATTAAGTGATAACGACGTAGAACATGTTTGGATCTTTGGTGTGACCTAGGCTCTTTCGCTTGAGCAATAGCTCCATTGTTGTCACAATACAACTCAATTGGGCCATCAATACTGGGAACTACACCAAGCTCAGTTATGAACTTTCTTATCCAACATCCCTCTTTAGCCGCTTCAGAAGCAGCTATGTATTCTGCCTCCGTAGTGGAATCTGCTGTTGTTTCCTGTTTGGAACTCTTCCAACTAACAGCACCTCCATTGAGCAGAAAAACATATCCTGATTGCGATCTCATATCATCATGGTCGGTTTGAAAACTAGCATCAGTGTAACCTTTTACAACGAGCTCAGGTTCACCACCATAAACAAGGAACATATCCTTAGTCCTTTTCAGGTACTTGAGGATATTTTTAACTGCACGCCAATGTGCTATGCCCGGAGTTGCCTGATATCTACTTGTCACACTAAGCGCATATGACACGTCAGGGCGAGTGCATATCATGGCGTACATGATAGATCCAATTGCCGAAGCATATGGAACCCTACTCATCTCATTCAGCTCATCAGGTGTTTTAGGACACTGATTCTTGCTTAAATGTATACCATGTGACATAGGTATGAAACCTTTCTTGCAATCTTGCATAGAAAATCGCTTCAACACCTTTTCAATATATGCACTTTGACTCAATCCTACGAGTCTCTTAGATCTATCTCTATAGATCTTGATGCCCAAAATATAAGCAGCATCGCCCAAATCCTTCATCGAGAACACTTTCATTAACGAGGAATTGACAAACTCCAGCGATGGAATATCATTGCCGATAAGAAGTATGTCATCTACATATAGTACTAGAAAAACTATTGCACTCCCACTAGTTCTCTTGTACACACAAGGTTCCTCTTCGCACTTGATAAAATCAAACATTTTGATCTCTTTATCGAAGTGTTTGTTCCAACTTCGTGATGCTTGCTTCAACCCATAAATGGATTTCTGAAGCTTGCATACCTTCCTAGCATTCAATGGATCTACAAAAGCTTCTGGTTGTGTCATGTACACATCTTTCTCTAAATCACCATTTAGAAATGCAGCTTTAACATCCATTTGCCATATTTCATAGTCGTGAAATGCAGCAATTGCCAGAAGTATCCGAATTGACTTAAACATAACGACTGGTGAGAAAGTTTCATCATACTCAACTCCTTGAACTTGTTTGAAACCTTTCGCTACAAGTCGTGCCTTGTATGTAGTCAGATTACCGTCCATGTCTGTCTTCCTTTTGAAAACCCATTTGTTTTCAATGGCTTTTACACCATCAGGAAGATCGACTAAGTTCCAAACTTGATTGTCGTACATGGACTACATCTCGGATTTCATGGCTCCTAGCCACTCATCAAAGTCAGGTCTGTCTAATACTTCTTTATAAGTCATTGGGTCATCGGTGTCTAAGATCAATATCTCATGTAGTCCCAAAAACCTCGCAGGCATTCGGACTATCCGTGTTGACCTACGTAAAGGTTGTTCCTCCGGCTGAACCTCCTCCACAACAATTTGTGGTTGTTCAACTTTGACTGATGTCGAATCAGCTTGAGGCAATACTTGAGCCTCTTCCACAACTTGTGGCGAAATTGGCTCTTCTTGCCTCGTGCTGGTGGAGACTATCATGGGCTGAGACACATGATAACCCATAACCATATCATCTTGTAGTGTCCCTTGAATTTCTTCAAGTCTAACGCTACTATCGTTGCCTTTTCGTGTGAGAAACTCTTTCTCCAAGAAAACGCCATGTCGAGCAACAAACACTTTGTTCTCCGACTTATGATAGAAATAATATCCTTTGGTTTCTTTAGGATATCCTACAAAGCATTTATCTGATCTAGGGCCAAGTTTATCAACCATCAACCTTTTGACGTAAACTTTGCAGCCCCAAATTTTCAGAAAAGTCACATTCGGTACCTTACCAAACCACAGCTCATATGGTGTCTTTTCTACAGACTTAGAGGGAACTCGGTTCAGTGTGAATACAGCATTTTCAAGCGCATAACCCCAAAAGGAAAGAGAAAGTTCAGTTTGACTCATCATAGATCGAACCATGTCTAACAAGGTTCTGTTCTGCCTTTCAGAAACACCATTCCATTGCGGCGTTCCAGGAGGAGTCAACTGTGAAACAATTCCACATTCTTTATAAAATAAGCACCAAACTCTATGCTCAAATATTCACCTCCACGGTCGGACCGTAAGGCTTTTATTTTCTTATTGAGCTGGTTCTCAACTTCATTCTTGAATTCTTTAAACTTTTCAAATGATTAAGATTTGTGTCTCATCAAGCAGACATAACCGTATATACTGAAATCATCAGTAAATGTAATGAAGTATTGATAACCTCCCCGAGCATTAGTCGTCATCGGACCACATACATCACTATGTATCAGTCCTAGTAGGTCATTTACCCTTTCGCCTCTGTTGGTGAAAGGCGCTTTAATCATCTTCCCGAGCAAACAAGATTGACACGTCTCAATTGAATCTAAATCAAATTGACCAAGAAGTCCCATTTCTTGTAATTTCTTAATGCGTCTCTCATTTATATGACCTAGGCGACAATGCCACATGAGAGTCATACTCTCATGAGAAATCTTGGATCTTTTGTCATTGATATTTAAAACTTGTTTTTCCATCTCAAGCAAGTATAGACCATTCTTCTCATAAGAAGATCCATAAAATAAATCATTCTTATAAAATGAAAAACAACCATTCTTAATGGTAAAATAAAAATCATCCATGTCCAAACATGAAATAGATATAATATTTCCAGAGATAGATGGAACATAATGAACATTTTTCAGTTCTAAAACAAGTCAACTTGGCAAAGAGACATCTATGCATCCAATTGCAACAGCTGCAACACTTGCACCATTCCCGACACGTAGTTGTACTTCGCCTTTTCTTAGCATCCTCTTATTTCTTTAGTGCCTGCATATTCGAACAAAAATGAGCGCACGATCCAGTATCAAATACCATTCAGAATCAGAAGTAGCAATGTTAACTTCAATAACAAATATACCTGAAACGGTTGGAACCTTTCCATTTTTCAAGTCATCAAGATACTTGGGACAATTTCTCTTCCAGTGCCCAATGCCTTTACAGTAAAAGCACTCAGCAGTAGCAGTAACCTTGACCTTGGGAGCGCTCGAAGCGACAACCTTAGCCTTATTTTTACCAACATTTGGTTTGCCTTTTATTTGGCGCTTGAATTTGTCTTTCTTAATCTTTTTCCCACCTGCATGAATTGCGAGCACATGAGAAACTCCTTTCTTCATGTCAAGTTCAGCAGTTTTCAGCATCCCATGGATCTCATCCAAGCTCTTGTCCATTCATGATAGTTCATGACGAACGACGAATAGCTGGGAGGAAGAGAGTTGGAGATAATGTCTGTGGCCAACTCTTTGCCCACAGGAGCTTCAAGTTTCTCCAACTGTTCCACATAACTCAACATCTTGAGCATGTGATCACCAACAGAGTTACCCTCAAACATCTTACATACCAGCAAAGCTCTAGTCACATTATACCTCTCAGCACGTGCATGCTCTTGAAACATTTTCTTGAGCTGCTCCAGGATATCATACGACGTGCTCAACTCTAATCGCTTCTGCAATTCGGGTGCCATCGTCGCCACAATCAGACATTGTACATCGATCTCATCGGAACAATCTCGGTCGTACTCATCGACTTCTTCAACACTTGAATTAGCATTGGGATCTTTGGGAATGGGCGTATTAATTACATATTCCTTGCGCTCTTGCCTAAGAACGATTCTTAGGTTACGGTACCAATCAATAAAATTGGTGCCGTTAGAGCTCAATTTGTCCTTGTCCAAAAGCGAACGCTACGACAATGCTTGTGCTGCCATTATCTACGTCACGGAGGAAAAAGGTTTCGGTTATTTTCACGTAAATGTTTTATTCACAAAATAAAACTCCCACTACAATTTAGTGCCCTACAGTAGTAGGTCCAAGATCCATATTTTCACTAAGAATAAGCCAGCGGCGGCATGAAACTTATCTCAGTTATTTTAGGTAAGCAACACCTTGCTAATCAAATCATATTTGACTCTTGGTTACAATCGTATATTAACAAAACTTCTCCCCAAGACCCAAAACGGTTTTGGTCTCTTGATAAGTTAACTCATTCTATTTGATATGGCATGTCGACATACCCCACGACTCTTAAAGATTGAACATGGTGCATACTGAGTAGGTCCCACCAATATTCGTTCTAAATTCGGCGCGGATAGAATAGCAAGGGAGTAGACTTAATTTTTAAAAAGGGACTATATTCGTTAATCATATTAACAAATATTTAATCGTTCCTGATTTAAAATATAAAACATTTAAAGATGCAAATTATCTAATAATCTTGCATACTATATATGAGATAATCAAATCTCCATTTTCGGCCAATCGTATTAACCAATGCAGAAATCACAAGGTATATGCACCAACTCATCATATGATATACGATGCGATGTAAGTATAAACATGATATTTCGATCATCACAATCACGTTCAGCATGTCATTGCAATTATATATACATATACAACATGTTCTGAACCGTAAACATCAGAGTCGGCTATGATCATGATATGAAAATATAATTAAAACATGCTTATTTCAAAGCAATCATGACAGAAACCCATCGATGGAGACCCCTCTCTAGCTGTTCTTAGGCATATTAATAAACTATTATTATCATCAGCATCATGTATATTAAATACATATTCAATCGAAGACACACCATCATGATATCTAAGCATATAATATATATCTATAATCTAAGCAAGTAAGAATCGACCATCACATGATATTATACAGTATACTGGTGCCATATAATTGCATCTATGCAACGCCTTGAACATGCAATCAGATTAATCATGTGAATGAAATAATGAATCAAAACATTCATATTCCATAACAGTTAAGCAACGCAATAAGGCTCTGATACCACTGTTAGGAATCGGTGCACATAATCACTTGTTACACGCAGCGGAAATTTCAAATTTTATATCAACATATCAAACCGATTCCATCAAGATCCATGCGAATTAAACTTAACTGGTTCGTACAGATCATACCTGATATTACCTTGAGATGAGTACGTATCCAAATACCAAACGTATGGTATCTCTACTCGTATCCACCAAGAACACGATCAAAGAAATCGTCCTTTCACCAGCTAGGAACTACTCGAACGACGTAGAGAGATTACACTAAGAACCGAAAACTTTTTTTCTATCTCATGTAATGGTTGTATCTTCTTTCGAAAGATGCCAAGAGAGGTATATAAAGGTCACGACTGCCAATCCGTTTTGGTGATTAAGTTAATAAAAATTATTTCCTTTATTACACTATAAAAGATCAATGTATTATTATATTCCATAATTACATTAATTGCTCAATCATGGCGTGATTTCATCTTATGATTATGGCCTTATCAAAACAACATGTAGATCTTTTCCAAATATTGTATAATATTCTGTTATATTGTCCAAATATAATAGTCGATATCCTCCCAATCTTTCATATATAAAAGAACGTTGATAAATATATCAAATATATATTTGTCGTTACTCATATCATATATGTTATTTCAACCTTATTTATTTTCGTATTATATGATAAACGAATAAATTATCGCATAATTTATTTATCACCATATTTACATCTCATGTAGTACATACAAAAATTATTCTCTTTGATCTATTCTTATCGGTGTGACCCAGTAGGATCCATGTCACATTGGCAATAGAATTAGAACCCGTTCTAAATCTATAAATCATAATTAGCACCTAGCAAATGTATTAAGATTACCCAAGTGACATAGATAATAAGTAACTCAAATACGAACCACCATCCTTAAGCAGTAACTGCCCGTGTCAATTCCTTGTCGCATAATATCCTAAATAAGTTCAAGGTAGGAATGTGTCATCCTCGCAACTTATTTATTTCTTGATTCCAAAAGTTTATCGTAAATATGATTACTCTTAATCACATTGCATGCATTACGATATCACCTTTATCAAGGGCCCGTGGATATTATCACTCATAAAACGAGGGACAAAATATTCTTGATGAACATAATCCACTGCACTAGTCACGCTTGTCGTAACACCACCCGTATGGTTACCTTTTACGGCTAACGTTGAGCGATACCAACAGACACGCATTTCCAGTGTTGAAAAATGAACATCTCATATTACAGAATTCAAGACACGTATGAAACATTAATGACACAAACACAATCCATAATATGTTTCATTTCAGGTCTATCCGATATCATAATCTCCATTATATATCTGTGTGATTAAATTGATAACTCTTTATCGAATAGTTTGTAGAATATAACTATCATTTAATCCATACATTAATCTTAAATATGATAATTAGTGTTCCATGCTAAATATCAAGATTAAGGATAATTTAGAGTAATATTATTTATTTCAATATGGAATTCTACAATCTAAGTCATCGACTTAAATGACCCATAAATAATTAATTTACTCAAGGAACAAAATGATATAAATCATTCAATTCGTAAAAATAAAAGGCGCAACAATATAAATATTGGCTTTTTGATCACAATACTAACATTCTCCCACTTGATCTAAAGCCAAATCCAAGCATCTCTATGCACGTAGCTATAAACAAGGGTCCTCAGAATAATCATATAATTCAGAACCAATTTCCGTCGTATCTAATACCCATAGATTCACTATGAGAAGTGTGCTTGGCTTGAGGTAAAGGTTTTGTCAGTGGGTCGGCTGTGTTGCCGGCGGAATCAACTCTACAAACCTTCACATCACCTCTATCAACGATTTCTCGTATTAAGTGATAACGACGTAGAACATGTTTGGATCTTTGGTGTGACCTAGGCTCTTTCGCTTGAGCAATAGCTCCATTGTTGTCACAATACAACTCAATTGGGCCATCAATACTGGGAACTACACCAAGCTCAGTTATGAACTTTCTTATCCAACATCCCTCTTTAACCGCTTCAGAAGCAGCTATGTATTCTGCCTCCGTAGTGGAATCTGCTGTTGTTTCCTGTTTGGAACTCTTCCAACTAACAGCACCTCCATTGAGCAGAAAAACATATCCTGATTGCGATCTCATATCATCATGGTCGGTTTGAAAACTAGCATCAGTGTAACCTTTTACAACGAGCTCAGGTTCACCACCATAAACAAGGAACATATCCTTAGTCCTTTTCAGGTACTTGAGGATATTTTTAACTGCACGCCAATGTGCTATGCCCGGAGTTGCCTGATATCTACTTGTCACACTAAGCGCATATGACACGTCAGGGCGAGTGCATATCATGGCGTACATGATAGATCCAATTGCCGAAGCATATGGAACCCTACTCATCTCATTCAGCTCATCAGGTGTTTTAGGACACTGATTCTTGCTTAAATGTATACCATGTGACATAGGTATGAAACCTTTCTTGCAATCTTGCATAGAAAATCGCTTCAACACCTTTTCAATATATGCACTTTGACTCAATCCTACGAGTCTCTTAGATCTATCTCTATAGATCTTGATGCCCAAAATATAAGCAGCATCGCCCAAATCCTTCATCGAGAACACTTTCATTAACGAGGATTTGACAAACTCCAGCGATGGAATATCATTGTCGATAAGAAGTATGTCATCTACATATAGTACTAGAAAAACTATTGCACTCCCACTAGTTCTCTTGTATACACAAGGTTCCTCTTCGCACTTGATAAAATCAAACATTTTGATCTCTTTATCGAAGTGTTTGTTCCAACTTCGTGATGCTTGCTTCAACCCATAAATGGATTTCTGAAGCTTGCATACCTTCCTAGCATTCAATGGATCTACAAAAGCTTCTGGTTGTGTCATGTACACATCTTTCTCTAAATCACCATTTAGAAATGCAGTTTTAACATCGATTTGCCATATTTCATGGTCGTGAAATGCAGCAATTGCCAGAAGTATCCGAATTGACTTAAACATAACGACTGGTGAGAAAGTTTCATCATACTAAACTCCTTGAACTTGTTTGAAACCTTTCGCTACAAGTCGTGCCTTGTATGTAGTCAGATTACCGTCCATGTCTGTCTTCCTTTTGAAAACCCATTTGTTTTCAATGGCTTTTACACCATCAGGAAGATCGACTAAGTTCCAAACTTGATTGTCGTACATGGACTACATCTCGGATTTCATGGCTCCTAGCCACTCATCAAAGTCAGGTCTGTCTAATACTTCTTTATAAGTCATTGGGTCATCGGTGTCTAAGATCAATATCTCATGTAGTCCCAAAAACCTCGCAGGCATTCGGACTATCCGTGTTGACCTACGTAAAGGTTGTTCCTCCGGCTGAACCTCCTCCACAACAATTTGTGGTTGTTCAACTTTGACTGATGTCGAATCAGCTTGAGGCAATACTTGAGCCTCTTCCGCCACAAGTGGCGAAATTGGCTCTTCTTGCCTCTTGCTGGTGGAGACTATCATGGGCTGAGACACATGATAACCCATAACCATATCATCTTGTAGTGTCCCTTGAATTTCTTCAACTCTAACGCTACTATCGTTGCCTTTTCGTGTGAGAAACTCTTTCTCCAAGAAACGCCATGTCGAGAAACAAACACTTTGTTCTCCGACTTATGATAGAAATAATATCCTTTGGTTTCTTTAGGATATCCTACAAAGCATTTATCTGATCTAGGGCCAAGTTTATCAACCATCAACCTTTTGACGTAAACTTTGCAACCCCAATTTTTTAGACATTCGGTACCTTACCAAACCACAGCTCATATGGTGTCTTTTCTACAGACTTAGAGGGAACTCGGTTCAGTGTGAATACAGCATTTTCAAGCGCATAACCCCAAAAGGAAAGAGAAAGTTCAGTTTGACTCATCATAGATCGAACCATGTCTAACAAGGTTCTGTTTTGCCTTTCAGAAACACCATTCCATTGCGGCGTTCCAGGAGGAGTCAACTGTGAAACAATTCCACATTCTTTATAAAATAAGCACCAAACTCTATGCTCAAATATTCACCTCCACGGTCGGACCGTAAGGCTTTTATTTTCTTATTGAGCTGTTCTCAACTTCATTCTTGAATTCTTTAAACTTTTCAAATGATTAATATTTGTGTCTTATCAAGCAGACATAACCGTATATACTGAAATCATCAGTAAATGTAATGAAGTATTGATAACCTCCCCGAGCATTAGTCGTCATCGGACCACATACATCACTATGTATCAGTCCTAGTAGGTCATTTACCCTTTCGCCTCTGTTGGTGAAAGGCGCTTTAATCATCTTCCCGAGCAAACAAGATTCGCACGTCTCAATTGAATCTAAATCAAATTGACCAAGAAGTCCCATTTCTTGTAATTTCTTAATGCGTCTCTCATTTATATGACCTAGGCGACATTGCCACATGAGAGTCATACTCTCATGAGAAATCTTGGATCTTTTGTCATTGATATTTAAAACTTGTTTTTCCATCTCAAGCAAGTATAGACCATTCTTCTCATAAGAAGATCCATAAAATAAATCATTCTTATAAAATGAAAAACAACCATTCTTAATGGTAAATAAAAATCATCCATGTCCAAACATGAAATAGATATAATATGTCCAGAGATAGATGGAACATAATGAACATTTTTCAGCTCTAAAACAAGTCAACTTGGGAAAGAGACATCTATGCATCCAATTGCAGCAGCTGCAACACTTGCACCATTCCCGACACGTAGTTGTACTTCGCCTTTTCTTAGCATCCTCTTATTCTTTAGTGCCTGCATATTCGAACAAAAATGAGGGCACGATCCAGTATCAAATACCCATTCAGAATCAGAAGTAGCAAATGTTAACTTCAATAACAAATATACCTGAAACGGTTGGAACCTTTCCATTTTTCAAGTCATCAAGATACTTGGGACAATTTCTCTTCCAGTGCCCAATGCCTTTACAGTAAAAGCACTCAGCAGTAGCAGTAACCTTGACCTTGGGAGCGCTCGAAGCGACAACCTTAGCCTTATTTTTACCAACATTTGGTTTGCCTTTTATTTGACGCTTGAATTTGTCTTTCTTAATCTTTTTCCCACCTGCATGAATTGCGAGCACATGAGAAACTCCTTTCTTCATGTCAAGTTCAGCAGTTTTCAGCATCCCATGGATCTCATCCAAGCTCTTGTCCATTCATGATAGTTCATGACGAACGACGAATAGCTGGGAGGAAGAGAGTTGGAGATAATGTCTGTGGCCAACTCTTTGCCCACAGGAGCTTCAAGTTTCTCCAACTGTTCCACATAACTCAACATCTTGAGCATGTGATCACCAACAAAGTTACCCTCAAACATCTTACATGCCAGCAAAGCTCTAGTCACATTATACCTCTCAGCACGTGCATGCTCTTGAAACATTTTCTTGAGCTGCTCCATGATATCGTACGACGTGCTCAACTCTGATCGCTTCTGCAATTCGGGTGCTATCGTCGCCACAATCAGACATTGTACATCGATCTCATCGGAACAACGTCGGCCGTACTCATCGACTTCTTCAACACTTGAATTAGCATTGGGATCTTTGGGAATGGGCGTATTAGTTACATATTCCTTGCGCTCTTGCCTAAGAACGATTCTTAGGTTACGGTACCAATCAATAAAATTGGTGCCGTTAGAGCTCAATTTGTCCTTGTCCAAAAGCGAACGCAACGACAATGCTTGTGCTGCCATTATCTACGTCACGGAGGAAAAAGGTTTCAGTTATTTTCACGTAAATGTTTTATTCACAAAATAAAACTCCCACTACAATTTAATGCCCCACAGTAGTAGGTCCAAGATCCATATTTTCACTAAGAATAAGCCAGCGGCGGCATGAAACTTATCTCAGTTATTTTAGGTAAGCAACACCTTGCTAATCAAATCATATTTGACTCTTGGTTAACATCGTATATTAACAAAACTTCTCCCCAAGACCCAAAACGGTTTTGGTCTCTTGATAAGTTAACTCATTCTATTTGATGTGGCATGTCGGACATACCCCACGACTCTTAAAGATTGAACATGGTGCATACTGAGTAGGTCCCACCGATATTCGTTCTAAATTCGGCGCGGATAGAATAGCAAGGGAGTAGACTTAATTTTTAAAAAGGGACTATATTCGTTAATCATATTAACAAATATTTAATCGTTCCTGATTTAAAATATAAAACATTTAAAGATGCAAATTATCTAATAATCTTGCATACTATATATGAGATAATCAAATCTCCATTTCGGCCAATCGTATTAACCAATGCAGAAATCACAAGGTATATGCACCAACTCAACATATGATATACGATGCGATGTAAGTATAAACATGATATTTCGATCATCACAATCACGTTCAGCATGTCATTGCAATTATATATACATATACAACATGTTCTGAACCGTAAGAACATGTAGATTTCATCTTATGATTATGGCCTTATCAATACAACATGTAGATCTTATCCAAATATTGTATAATATTCTGTTATATTGTCCAAATATAATAGTCGATATCCTCCCAATCTTTCATATATGAAAGAACGTTGATAAATATATCAAATATATATTTGTCGTTACTCATATCATATATGTTATTTCAACCTTGTTTATTTTCGTATTATATGATAAACGAATAAATTATCGCATAATTTATTTATCACCATATTTACATCTCATGTAGTACATACAAAAATTATTCTCTTTGATCTATTCTTATCGGTGTGACCCAGTAGGATCCATGTCACATTGGCAATAGAATTAGAACCCGTTCTAAATCTATAAATCATAATTAGCACCTAGCAAATGTATTAAGATTACCCAAGTGACATAGATAATAAGTAACTCAAATACGAACCACCATCCTTAAGCAGTAACTGCCCGTGTCAATTCCTTGTCGCATAATATCCTAAATAAGTTCAAGGTAGGAATGTGTCATCCTCGCAACTTATTTATTTCTTGATTCCAAAAGTTTATCGTAAATATGATTACTCTTAATCACATTGCATGCATTACGATATCACCTTTATCAAGGGCCCGTGGATATTATCACTCATAAAATGAGGGACAAAATATTCTTGATGAACATAATCCACTGCACTAGTCACGCTTGTCGTAACACCACCCGTATGGTTACCTTTTACGGCTAACGTTGAGCGATACCAACAGAGACGCATTTCCAGTGTTGAAAAATGAACATCTCATATTACAAAATTAAGACACGTATGAAACATTAATGACACAAACACAATCCATAATATGTTTCATTTCAGGTCTATCCGATATCATAATCTCCATTATATATCTGTGTGATTAAATTGATAACTCTTTATCGAATAGTTTGTAGAATATAACTATCATTTAATTCACACATTAATCTTAAATATGATAATTAGTGTTCCATGCTAAATATCAAGATTAAGGATAATTTAGAGTAATATTATTTATTTCAACATGGAATTCTACAATCTAAGTCATCGACTTAAATAACCCATAAATAATTAATTTACTCAAGGAACAAAATGATATAAATCATTCAATTCGTGAAAATAAAAGGCGCAACAATATAAATATTGGCTTTTTGATCTCAATACTAACAAGTACAAGCATGGATCTATAATTTCAATGTATCTAAGTGGATACTGTATCTGGATCACCAAACCTCATGCTCGTTTTTTCAATCTGGTTATTTATGGAGATACACATTCAATAATGACATGTAGTGGTTGTGATGTTATCGGGAAAGCTAGGTTAGTTACAGAAATTGTCCTAAGGGACGTATGCGGTGAACATTTAGCATTGACGATTTTGTATTGTGAGGTTCCTGTTCAAACATTTTCCTCCATTTCAATTTTTTCAAATCTGGGCAGGTCAGTAAGAAATATAAATGTCTGGAGATTGACCTTGACGGCCAATAAAAAGGATACTATTCCTTAAGAGCAAGAAACAGGCAGCTGTCGAACTTCATTTTCTACATGGCTGAAACTCAACGATATCCAGGCAATCTGAAGTGGTCCCTATACGATATGGATGCAACCTAACTATGTTTAAAACCAGACTCAAAGATGTTGACTAAAATGTTGAACCAACACATGGGCCACATCTGGGATCATAACGTTTTAGCACAGCGGAAAAATAAAACTTAGTAGTAAAAGACGATGCACAGGAGTTTTAAAATTGTGCAGCAAGTTCTTCAACTTGCTACGCGCCTCATGGCCAAATTCCACTAGTAAAATGGATTACAAAAAGATCAAGCCTAGAAATGAAACGAATCTTGCAATACTACCAAACTACAAAGTCTTACGACTTTTGCAAAGACAAAATACTAGGCTAAAAACAAACTCGTTCTCGCTCAAATTCTCTCAATGTATACTCGATAATTTTTGCGTTATCAAAGCTCTCCAAATTTTGTCGTGTAAAGCTCCAATCTTGTACTTCGACGTCTCCTCTTATTTATAGGCCTTGGCTCCCTCTTGAATTGGTAAAGGATCTCTAGGTGATCTCCTCAAAGATCTCCTTAAATATAGTATATACTTAGTTCGAATCCCTCTCTTTATTTAACCTTGATCTTGATATCTTCCATAGTTGGTAATTGCAATCTCCTATTTTCGGCATGTAGGTGCACCACTTATGTTGGGGAAGAAAGACGAAATCTTGTTTCACATCTTCGACATTAACACAATCTTATGTTGCATTTTTGCTTAAATGATTTGGTCGAATGCAGGTCATTGAGAGGAAAGTTCTTGATATGGTTCGCTGTGACTGGAGCTTGCTGGCTAATTAATTGTGATATTTCTGTCTGTGCCAGAGATTATCGGGGCGGGTGAGTTTTATCATCTTTTCCCGTCATCCTCATAGTGCATTAGATTGAAAATTGAATACTTTAATCATCTTTGATAACTTAACACAATGCTATTAGTTCATGCGAGGATGTCGTTGAAGCAATTCACAATTCTCTGAGGAAGGTAGCTTGGGGCATAAAAAAAACCCTAGGATTATTATTAATTGACTCACTACATTTATATTCTTATTAACTTTTATTGGGTTTACGCAAAAACCTTTTCGAAATGTCTATTCTGGTAAATTGCAGGTGCAAGAATAAATGATATTTCTCTGAAGAAGTATGTCAGTACAATGATGATGACTAAACCACCTGAAGCATATCCTGATGCTAGAAGTAAGTCAGATATAAATCAGCTGATTCCACCAATAATGATCCATCAAACTCCCTACTATTCACGTTAGACGATGAGGAGAGGTACTATTTTTGTTGGAATGCTATTTATCCAACATAATGGATCATCTTGCTCCTAAATCTCCACAATGCATGAATCTATTAATTTCTGTATCTGAATGACAAGTACAGGGGCTGCGATGTCCGAATTGTCTAGAGGAAGGTGATGATGTCAAGAGAATATCGTGTGATGGTAATAGCAAACTAGGTACTTCCCTTTTATTACTGGTGCAGTGAAGGAATTGGATGTGTGTAAAAGAAACATTCTCGTGTGTGCTTATCTAATATCTATTAATTTGTTTCCGAAGATTCTCCTCATATAGATTCCGCATGTCTTTTCAACAGGTAAGTGGATTCATCTATCGGTAGGTACTACAAGTCCCTGATGGTGGTAAGAATGTGAATAAATGCTGGTTATACAAATGTTATAAAAGGGATACAAGCTTGGTGATATTTCATTTTCGCAACAGTGCGATGACGAAGCTTGCCATTAACCACCCGCGTTGTGAATCTTCGAGTTCTTGGAGACTCGGAAAGAGGAACCGTTGTCCAAATTATCCCCACTTAACAGACATTTTTATAAGTGAGGTACTGTGTGCTTCCTCAAGTGAGTAACCCTAAGACCATTTCAAGTGACTTTATCCCCTTCAACGACCTCTTCAACTGAGTAACCCTAAGACCAGTTTTAAATATACAACTATTTCAAGTGAGTAACCTAAGACCATTTAACTCATCGTGACTTTATCCCCTTCAACGACCTCTTCAACTGGCCAACTGTTTCAATGCGGCTCCTCAACAGTGCTCTTCTTTTTTTTCACATTGCTTAATGTCAAGCGAGAACGAACGTTGACCGAATTCTTTTTGGAATACATGTATTTACAAACTTGACATACGCATACAACACGTTTGAGTTAAGTGTGCAATAATGGCTATTCTAGAAATAAGAATGCTAACTACTATATGATGATGAAAGGGGTTAGAATTACAATAATTATTATTACTGTCTGAGATGAGCTTCGCTGAGCAACACGACATTGGCTGGTTTATCAAAGCTGTCTAGAAAGTTATGAATGCTTAGCGGCATTTATTAACTAACATAGCAAAGATAAGGGATGGATCAAAGTAATGTAGTGTAGGTGGTGATAGCGGCAAGGCTTTGAGGAATTTCGAATACAAAACGGCAGCTTCTTTGGTTTGTAAGCAACGAATTTCGAACAAGTTGCATTTTCGGTAAGAAAGATAGATTATGGTACAAAATAAATCATATGAAGAACCAAGCAGCCCATCAGCTTCCTCAGCTAAATTAGAGTAAACATGGTTTTGGAAAGAATCATGGAGGAGAGTTCTCTTCGAAGTAATTTCTTAAGTATAGTGAGGAGCACGGAATTAGACGAGCCCTGACGTTACCAAGATCCCCCCCAACGGCATGGAGTAGCAGAAAGAAAGAGTAGAAGAATCCTTGACATGCCTATAGGATCATGTTCAAAAGCAGTTACCCAAAGAGTTTTGGGCTGAAGCAGTCGCATGTGCAGTCTACCTTCCTAATCGATCGGCAACAAGGAGTGTGTGGGGAAAGGCACCGCAAGAAGCATGGAGTGGTAGGAAACCCGGCATATCACATTTAAGTGTCTTCGGAAGCATAGCCCATGTGCACATTCCCGACGAGAAAAAAAGATGGACAACAAAAGTGAGAAGAACATCTTCATAGGCTATGATAAAAACATGTTAGTAATATTTTAGAAGTGCCCAAAATATTTATTCTAAATCTTTGTATTTCATTATTATGTATTTTATTATGCTTTATTTTGATTACATGGTTTGTAGTTGTAATTGGCTTGTTAGGGGCCCAATGGGCTTAATACCTTTCTAAGGTATTTAAGCTTAAACCCTAACAATGTTCTAATCTAAGTTTTTTATTTTAAAATCTCACGTATTCAATACTCTTAAGCCTCCAGACGTACTGTTCACATCAATCGAAGATTAAATCTATTGAAGTGTTCTTGGATAATATGGATTAACAAGTGGTATCAAAGCAAGCGTGTAGGTGAGAAAACTTCATTTCAAACTTTAAAGAATCGAGCAGTGTAGGTTCTTGTGATTTTTCATCTTCTGTCACAAAGCTCAAACTCGTGGGTTTAAGCTATTTTCGAAGACTGTTCTAGTTTGTTAAGGCCATTATAAGTGTAACTTTCAGTTCTGAGAATTACCAAATCAGTTTCTGTCGAGTTTTAGTCAGATTGGTTGGATTCTGTCTGAAAATTGAAGAACACCTCTGTCATTCGGTCTGTCCTTGAGCTCGCGCACGGCGCTTGGTCAAGGTAAATTTCACTAATTCTCAAGTTGAGAATCAGTGTGCGAACCTGTTTACAAATTCAGTTCACTTGCTAGCGAGTTTCGCGAATTCAGACTAAGGGCAGGACGCGAATTGAAAGTATCAAGTCAATTCGCGAATCAGCGCTCACACTTCGTGAAGTAGAGTTTCGCGGGTTGGAACTTCACGGGATCTCAGAAATTCAACGAACAAGTCAACGCTCAACTTCGCAAGTCAACTTCACGAATTGCAATTCGCGAACTCCCTCATCACTTCGCAAATCGTGTCACAGTTCAAGTTCGCTAACTTCCAGACAATTCGCAATCCAACCACTTTGCGAATTCAGTTTGCATATCAGTGAAGGAGAGGGAACTTTAGGTCGCTTCGCGAATTCGCACATAGTCCATCATCTTCTTAATCAGCATCCCTTCCTGAACAAACAGTTCCACTCTCAGACACAAATAACTCGGTACATGTAGCATTGACAGATTACTCATCGACTTCCACTAGCAACACTACTGCCTCTACGATCGAGTACCCACTTAATGAGGAATCAGAAATGGGTCATGCTACTTTACCGCACGAAAAGAAATGGATTAGAAGTCATCCTACAGATCAAATAATAGGAGACCCCGCAACAGGAGTAAAAACTATTGGTTCGATATCAAATGAGTGTAATTTTACTTGTTTCTTGGGCCAAATTGTAGAATACGATTTGTAATTGTGCTTTGATTTATTAGTTGTCTTTGTAGATTGGGGCGTTATATGTATTTGTCCTTAGTTTAGGACTTACTTGTTATTTATACTAAGTTTGTTTGGTATAAATAGACTTGTAAACATTGTGCTTAATAGAGAAATTTAGTCAATTGATCCGAAGGGCTGCTAAATCCAATACTAGAGAGAGAAACTCACGAACCATTCTCTCACTACTCGAATTCTCTCTCAATTCTTCAACGAAGATTTTTCAATTGAAGTTAATTTCATACAATTATAATCGAATTCCTTAGGATTTGAGTCTAGGATCATAGGAGTTGATAATCGAGGACCTAACAATTGGTATCAGAGCCGATTCGTTCTGTTTTGAATCGAAATGGTTAGAAATCAGATATAAATTTTTCTGAAACTGTTCCGTACGTAGAAAAGTTTACGCGTGAAAATTAATTTCGATTTGACAGCTCAAATTCTGTGCTTATTTGATCTGATTTTGATGTTTCTGTGCTCGCATAAGTAGTTCAGATCAATTGCGATTAGATAAGTAGCGATCGGAATCAGGATTTAGACCGAATTTTTTATTCTGAGATGTTACTGTTTGCGAGAAGAATAGTTTGAATGTGTTCTGATTTTTGCAAAATTGAATAGCATTTGCTTCGAAACATGTTTAATCGTCTGTTCGTATGGCTTCAGTTGCTAATTTCGAGCATAGACCTGCAATTCCATCGATCAATTTTCAGTATTGCTTGAATTCTGCGTTAAATTTGTATTCTGTGAACTGTTGCGTAATTTCAATTTTTCTTGCTAAGTTATTCGATCGAAATAAATTCTCGATCGAAAAACAACGTGCGAAAATTTCTGAATTAGGATAAGAATTAGAAACAGAAGTCACTACTGCTAAGGCGATTTGAATGTAAAAGTTTTACGAGCGTTATTTCAGCGAGGATTTGTTTTCGAGAGATCTTTAACAGACTTTTGCGTGCGAAATTTTTTTTAATCGAAAAACTTTCTCGGTCAAGACTCTCAAGTTTGACCAAGCGAAAAATCTTTAAGGATCGCAAAGCTATTCGGTCAAACAATTTATTTTGACTTCGCGAGAAGCATTCTAACTGTACTGTTTCGTAAAGATCGAAAGAAATCCACACACTGGAAAAGTTTCTCGACCGCAAAACTTAAGTCCAATTTTTCTCGCTCGACAAACTTTTCGCCTACAGTACCAGACACGTGAAAACAGTATCATTACGTTAAAATCAACGAAATTATTTTTGATCAAATGGTAACGATTGAATCAAAAATAATTCTCGAACATTTTTTTAACATCAAACGCTACTAACTAATTTCTACTTGTGAAGCTTATTACATCAAAATCCATTCGTCAGAACTAACGAAGATCCTTCATCAACTCTACCACAAAGAAAGAAAAGATGGATGCATACTCACTAGGAAATGATAACCGTCCGCCGAATATACAGTCTGGAGAAGCCACTTCCTAAATTTCATAGCCTTGAAAGATCAAGTCGAAAACCTGCTAAAGTCACTCGAAGAGGGGCCCGCACAGTTCTGGGTCAATGTAGCGGTGATGTCAAGGTTACTCCTCAAATTCCCGCTACTAGGCGACTGAAGGAGCCTAGGGAATATTCAATCGAGGAAAGGGCCCGCGCTAAGGCAGATCAGATAGCCACGAACACACTCATGCAGGGCATCCCCAATGACATCTATAGACAGATAGACAGCCCCCCAACGGCCAAGGGGATGTGGGATGAACTGCATAGAATGATGCGAAGGACGGAAGTGGGCATCAAGGCCAAAAAGGCCAACATTCTCACTGCTTATGACTCATTCAAAGCAAAGCCGGAGGAGAGCCTATATGACATATATCAAAGTTTCCTCACCCTTCTTAATGAGATGAGGAAGATAGAAATCTCTAAGACAAACATGAAAACCAACATCAGATTTCTATCCTCCCTGCCCTCAGACTGGAAAAAGATATCCACTCAACTCAGGCAAAACAAAGATATGAAGGAGTTGGATATCCATGCAGTCTTTGATAATCTCGCCCAACATGAGGAAGATATTCGCGAGATTCAAAAGGAGCAAAAGGGCAAGCAGATTGAAGACACCGTTGCCCTTGTGTCAGAGAAGCGTGGAACAAAGCCTCGCAAAGAGAAGATCGTTAGGCCTCCCTCCCATCAGAGTCAGGAGAAGATTCCGAGTCAGACGCCGAGCCAAGCATAAAAGCACTGGGGAAGAAGTTGGCTTTAATCGGAAAATTGATGAGCAAGACGTACTTCAAAAATAAGTCCTCATCATCGGCCAACCGACTTCGGACCTCGAGTTCTAAGAATAAAGAACGTGCACCAGAGAGCTCCGAAATCAAGAACACCAAAGAGTCCAACAAGTGCTTCAACTGTGGCAAGCCTGGTCATTTTGCCAGAGAATGCACTCCTTCCAAGAAGAGAGATGCTAGTTACTACTCCAGAAAGCTTCAACTCTCCAAACATAAGGAAGCTGGAATAGCCCTCATGGCAGAGCAGGACCACTGGCTCGAAGGCACGTCCAATTCCGAAGAGGAGAATTTAACCCTCATGGCCCGCCTGGACAACACATTGGATGCCGAAACTTCAACCCAGACGGACGATGACGACGCATCCACCTCATCAGAAGAGGTAGTCTCTCCATCCACATTATTGACCATGTTAGAATCGTATAACATAAAATATGCTAACGTGAAACGTGAGCAGAAAAGTATGAAGGAAGTAGAGGACAAACTTTCTAGGTCTCACGTAACGATTATTAGTCTCGAATCATAACTTAGAAGCTCTAGTACAAAAATAAAAGAACTTACGAAGATCATACATTCTAGGGAGACTAGTCAACCTCAAATGGGGCAGCATAATGAAAAAATTAATTAATTAGAAGATAGGCTAGCAAACAACTACAATTGCTTGGTTAGAAATCTCAATGAGAAAGCCACCCTCAATTGTAGGTTAACCGAAGCTACCACTAAGATCACTAACTTGGAAGCTCAATTAGAAATATCAAATGCAAAAATTAGTGAATTTAGTAAAGAACTTGATGCCTGTCAAACCGCTAAACTAACGGTAGAAAATAATTATGCTCTCTTTGGCGAGGCACGTAATAAGTTATATGCAAAAATTAAGAAATTAGACGATCTTCTTACGCGAAGGGACCATTCTGAACAGACTATATTTCTAAATCAGCCCAAGGATTTGGATTTCTATAATCCTTTAGAAGGTATATGTTTCACGAATCCATGCATGCTCAAGAAGAAAGAAATATATGACATAAAGCACATGGGGTTAGGGTACCACTCTCAGGGCATTTACAGAAGCAAAAGAACAAGATGATCTAGAAATTGCCAAGAGAAAAACCACAAAAAGGGCTCAAATCCCCTTCGACTACACAGAACTAAATGACAGAGATAAAAATATAAAATCGTCTTTTGCATGTGACTTAGTTCAACCTCCTGACCCTCTAACATTCTACGAGGAAGCCAAAGACGTTCATTATAGAAATTCTCTCTACAAACCTCCCATCATGAAACAGATAGAGGAATCACATGCGAAATTAGAGAAAGAACGACAGAACTTCGAAGCTGAAAAGAAAAAGCTTTTACAAGAGATGGAAAATCTCAAAGCTTCCTCATCTTCCCAAGATACCTCTCACGCTCTTGTGAGAAGCGTGAAAATAGAAAAAGCGCCTTCAAAAGATCAAAAATGTATTGTTAATTCTGTTAAAAGTGCTATGTCTAAATCTATCTCACCTACCTTTACAGGGAGCATATGGGCAGCCCTAAAAACGAAGGCGAGAGTGTCTAGTGTTAAGATAAAGAAAGAGCCAGTAGATTTGGATGTTTCTAAGAATGTTACTCCTTCAGTTCAAATAAAAGACACTCGTAGAAATAAAAGGGCCATTTCTACTTTTCAAATAATTGCTTCTACTTGTTCACTTCAGCCTATCACCTTTAGAAGCAACAACTACAAAATAGGCTCTACTTCACAAATTTAAGGATATTCATTCTAAGACAAATGCATCTAGGATAAACCGTAGGAAACAAGATCCCGCCATAAAGAAGGCATATGGCGCTGTTCATTCTTGCTCTCACCTAAGGTATCCCTTAAAGATTGAATCCCACAAACACCTTAGGAGATTATCAAAAGAAAAGATCTTTTCCTCGGCCAAGCCTATAGAAGCATTTGTACGAGCTGATATTAGCCTTCCCTGCAAGGTTCAACCCAAATGAGTTCCTAAATCTCCGCCTAGGAAGACAACCGCAAGAAGGCCAAGTCAACCAAAGAGGCTAAACCCAAAACTACTTCTTTGAAAGTGACTTGGGTTATTAAAACTCCCTCAAATAATAATTTAGGAACCATATCTGAACCAAATTCTACAGCTGCTAATCCGAGATGACCCATTCTGGGTACCTAAAGTTCTCTAAATTGCTCCACACACATGACGGGAAATCAAGAGCTGCTGAGCAACTACAAAGACCGATCAAACGGCAAAGTCAGATTCGGGAACAATGATTCAGCCCCCATTCTAGGACTTGAGAATATTATTTTAAAAAAATCTGACGATAAAAGATGTCTCTTACGTCGAATGGCTCCACCATAACTTGTTCAACATAGGCCACTTCTGCGACGAATGATTTCAAGTGATCTTTCACGCTGACCGATGCAAAATTTTGGACAATTAGGACATAGAACTCCTCTACGGATTTCGAAAATCCAATCTATACACAATCAACCTGATGTCCGTGCGGCCCTCGACAGCTGTATGCCTCATTTCTCAGACTGTGATACAGAGGGTCAGCTTATGGCATCAACGAATGTCTCATCTGAATATGAAAGCTCTTCAACGCCTCTCTAAGCAAAAATTGGTCCACGGTCTTCCAATTATAATGCCACAAAAGGAGTTTCAATGTTCGGCCTGTCAATTAGGGAAAATGAAGCGAACATCTCATCACGTCAAGCATATTGCGTCCACCTCTCGTCCTTTGGACTAATCCATATGGACTTCTGTGGGCCCATGCAGACACAGATTATCAATGGACGCAAGTACGTGCTAGTTATCGTTGATGACTTCTCTCGCTACACCTGGACAAAGTTCCTTCCGAACTAATGATGAGACAGGAGACTTGATTATTAATTTTGTGAACTCTACTCCAAACTTGCTGCAACAAACTATTCAAGTTATTCGAACAGACAATGACACTGAGTTCAAGAACAAATATCTCGGTGAGTTTTATCAGAAACTTGGAATTAGCAACAATTCTCAGCCGCAAAAACACCTCAACAAAACGGGCGTTGAAAGGAAAAATAGAACTCTAGTGGAAGCCGCTCGCACGATGCTGATTCATTCCGGTCTCCCACACTTCCTTTGGCTGAAGCAGTAAATGCCGCTTGTTTTACCCAAAACAGGACGGTGGTTCACAAACGTTTCTAACAAAACTCCGTACGAGATCATAAATAAGAGAGTACCCAACATCTCATTTTTCAAAGTCTTCGGGTGCAAGTGCTTTGTGGCGAACGACAGAGAGCAACGCGCCAAGTTCGACCCTAAAGCATTCAAAGCAACCTTCGTTGGGTATTCTTCAACCTCTAAAGCGTACCGAGTATACATCAAGTCCAACCGTACGACTAAGAAAAGCAACAACGTCACTTTTCATGAAGTGACAGATATGGCTTCTGGGCACATCAGTCCAGGACCCGAGCCTAACCCGATGGCTCATGCACACCTCAGTTCAGGACACGTGCCAAACCCGCTGGCTTCTGAAGACGACAACTTAGAACCAATTTTCACTGGTGTGTTGGCACAAAACCAACAGAAGATGGCAACAACTCAGCAACCAACGTCAGAAGAAGCTATGAGAATTGTGTTAGAAGACTTGGATTCCCTCATTGAGCCCCTACATCAGCTAGTCACCATCAGTCCTACACCCGACGAGGCCAATGTACCAAGCTCTTCAAAGGTCCTTACCTCACCCGATTCTGAATTGCCACAGAATAATGAAGAACCTACCATGGCTGTTGAGGAAGAATCATCAGAATCGCTCCTTCCACGTGCAGATTTGGAACTTCCTCACACAAGTGACCAATCGGATATCATTTGAAATGTAGACCCACAAATGACTGATGCTTCATCTTCAGATTTGCCGCATGAGCGCAAGTGGACTAGAGCTCATCCGATTGATCAGAAATTGGCGATCCTTCGAGCGGTGTAAGGGCATGTTATCAACACAGCTGCTTCTTAAGAAAAAATGAGCCTACTAAGGTAGCAGACGCACTACAAGACCCGCATTGGATTTTTGCGATGCAAGAGGAAATCAATCAATTCGAGCATCTTCAAGTGTGGAAATTACTACCCCGTCCGCATAGGAAAACTGTCATCGGTACGCATGGGTATTTAAGAACAAAAAGAATGAAGATGGTAAAGTGATCAGGAACAAGGCAAGATTAGTTGCAAAGGGATATAACAAACAGGAAGGCATTGACTACGATGAGACATATGCTCCTGTTACGCGGCTCATAAAGACTTCAAGGTCTACAAAATGGATGTTAAAATCGCCTATCTCAACGGCGTACTAAATGAAGAAGTCTATGTCGCTCAGCCAGAAGGCTTCGTTGATCAAGAACCCCCCGATCACGTCTATCGATTGGATAAAGCTCTCTACGGACTAAAACAAACCCCACGTGCTTGGTATGACGTCTATCGAGGAACAATTGATAGGACCCTCTTCTTCAAATGACAAGACAAGGATCTGATGGTCGTCCGGGTTTACGTCGACGACATTATTCTTGGTTCTACTAATCCGCGGCTTTGCAAGAAGTTTGGGGATCTCATGAAGAGTTAATTTGAAACGAGCCACATGGGAGAGATGCAATTCTTCCTAGGACTTCAAATCAGGCAGATCGATGACGAGATATTTATCAGTCAAACTAAATACATCAAGGACATCTTGAAAAAGTTCCATCAAGATCAGTGCAAGCCTCTTAACACTCCCATGTCAAATAGGTGCAAGTTGGATGCCGATCCCGCAGGAAAATCGGTCGCATCACACTCTATCGCAGCATAATTGGATCTCTTCTCTATCTCACATCAAGCCGGCAAGACATCATGTTTGCCAAATGATTAATATTTCGGTTTCAAGCCGACTCGAATGGACAGGAAAAGCACATCCGGTGGCGCTCAATTTCTAGGCAAAAAGCTAGTTTGCTGGTCATCCAAAAAGCCGAACTGCGTTTCAACATCGACGGCTGAAGCAGAATATGTCGCGGCCGCCAGCTGTTGCTCGCAGATGCCATGTATGCGGACTCAACTTCGTGATTATGGGTACAATCTAAATAATAACCCATTAGCGGTAGACAAAGTGCCACTGCGATTAGGTGCAATCATGTTCACCATTCACGCACAAAACTCATAGACATACGATATCACTTTATCAAAGATCATGTAGAAAAAGGCAACATTGACATGTATTTTATAAAAACGGAATATCAACTAGCTGACATTTTCACCAAGGCATTGGATGAAAAGCGGTTCCAATTCTTTGTCGGAAAATTAGGCATGTTGAACCTCCCGTAATTTGTGCACTATGTGAATCTATGTGCTTTCACATGCTCTATACTATGTGCTTTCTATACTAAAAACTGCTATATCTTACGTGAAATATTTCAAATTAAAATGAAAATATAATAATGCTAAAATAATTAAAAAATATAAAAATATTATACGTGTAAGTATAATATTAGGGGCATGACGATATCTTTAGGATGCTCGATCTACGTCGCGAATAGATTTCACTGACATGAGACTGATTTGTTGCTTAAATTGGTCAGTCTAAGTCGCATTCTTGTGTCTAAAGGTCATTAGTCTGTTCCATTAGACACAAAAACACTTTGCGCAAGTGAGGATTCTGGCCTTTTATTTTTCCTCTCTATGGATTTATTCTTGAGCAAGTCACACATCAATTGCTCATCTTAACTAGTGATTCCTGGCTTCATACTCGCCTTGCGCTAATTCCGTAGGAAAATGATTAGAGCACTTAGGAAATTCCTCACTTGGCCTTACACATAGACAATATCATCCTTGAAATTATTCGTATAGTCATCCCTTTTGAGCCTTCTCCGATATCCTTTTCTTCATTTGTATCCCGATCAAGCCTTCAACCGTAAATCATACATTTTGGAGGTTGGAATAAACAAGAAAAGGAGGGGGAGAAAAAGGCGACAAAAGAAAAAGAAGAAAATGATGACAAAAGGAGATGGAAAAACGCACACGAGGAATGCTCAACGCACAATAAATAGTCCAAAAGAACCTGCCTTCCTAATTATTGAAATCTTCTAGAAATCATAAGAAGAGGGCATGGATCTTGCTGTGAACGTCTCTTCGATAATCTCGTATACTCGTCAGAACGGCTGGAAGAGGAGCACCACAAAGTGAACTTCTCCAACGATAATCTGGTCTTCTATCAAGAACGAGAAGAGGAGCACGGCCTTGTGTTCGAATTTCATAACTGCGAACTTCTCCAAATCGATAATCTCTGAAACCTCACTAGAGATTAAGAGAAAAGGAGTGCGGTGTCGGCCCAAGAACAAACGAGAAGAACTTCGCCTTAGATAATCTCTCAGCCTCGTAGAGAAGCTGAGCTTCAGCTTGATTAAAAACGCCTCGATCACAGGTAAATTGACTTAATATTGCTTGTGTTGACTTGACTGATATAAATATAAAAATCCCAAGTAAAAATAATCGAGTGCTAGAGTAAACCTAGTGAGAGTTGTCGAAATGGATCATACTATGACCTTAGGACTCTTTAGTTTGACGACATGACTTGACGGCATATGATCCTTTCAAGTGTCGTGTGAAATTTTTAGGCGTGACAATGATCATAGAAAAATAATCTGACCCCATACTATTAAATATATTAATATGCTTACGAAAAAAAACTTTATTAAAAAAAAATTTACATATAAAAGATAACTCGCACATTCTGATATGCAAGTTTAATTTGCATTTACGCTGAAATGATTAAATGCGATTTTACTTGTTTATGTTCATACCCTCGCGTAACATTTTGAATACATGACTCGAGGACCATGTATCTAAGTGAATTTTTTAAATTGCGCATTACTCATTTAGTTTGTGCCAATTGATTCTCTGTGTTTTCATGCTAAATCATTTCTGGTGCATCATTTGAGGGGGAGCATATACAATAATATGTCTTAAACTCCAAACCCGCTTGATGTTCTTTCTCTAAGTTTTGCAGAAGCAAAGAGGAGGACTTCACGAATTATTCCGGACTTGGAGTATACGACATTATATAAAATTTTGAATGGTTAAATCATTTGATCTCTAACGTGTTTTATGAGTTGTATTTCGCAATTTTTCTTTTCAGAGAGGTACCGAGCCTAATTGGTAAAACCTCTTCCAAAATTAACTCAAATATTCTCGACAATTTACTCTACGTGTTACAGGTTTTCGATGATCCAGCCTCGGAGCAAGTTGTCAACGCTCAAAAATTACAGGGAGTTAATTACATTCGATATTATACTTAGAGGAGCAATTATGTGGTTTACTCTTAAACTGAGGATCAATATGAAACACATAGAAAAACTTACCATCGAGAAATTCGAGCAAATTTTGCAATTTCCATTCACAGTTTCTCGAGCGAAAATTGACTTTGGGACCAAGTTGTAATTTTTGCCTTCATATTGACAAGGGAAAATAAAACAGGAACCAATTGATTTTCGATCGGAATCGTCGAGCGAAAATTATATAGTAACCAAAGAAAATTTCTCGATCGTAAGTTTCTCGATCGTAAACAGTAATGGAATTAAATTCACTAAGTCTCGCAAAACGTCTAATCAGCCCAATTAAATGAAATCATTGCTTGCAGTGGAAAATCCCTAAATACACGCTAAAACCCTCGATCACAAAATTCAACAGTCAAATTTTCGCGCGAAAAACTCTTTCTCTCAAAGACGAACGTCAAATCTTTCAAATCTTTCGATCTTTCCTCTGATTTTCGTCTTTAGAAGGTAGATTTGACTTCGTTAGGGAATATCGTGTATTTAAACTCATTTGCATCTGTTTTGTGATATATTTCGCATGATCATGTGTTCATTTCTCGTCTGTTCATATTCTGAGAACTCGAATGCTTATTTGCAGTGGTTAAAGACTAGCATAATCTAGGTTTAATCCTGCATATTATGATAGAGTCGAAGTTTCTTGATCGTATTAAGGTAGATATTTTGATTCTATGCGTTATTTGAGTTCAATTGAATGTAAGACTAAATCTGGGATATCACCGTTTGAAGGCGAAACTTTTTCGCTCTCAAACATTGAATTTCAATTGTTCTACTGTTTGCTCTATAAAAAGTTTTTCGTTCGCTAAACTTTTGACTTAGTCGTTAAGGCAGATAACGTAGATTGAAAAATAATTCAATCGAGAAATTGAATTTAGGATTTTATGCTAGCGAAATGATTACTGAACGAAATAGATATAATAGGTGCAAAATAAGTTTCGAGCGCAAAACTTACAGTCGCAAACAGTAATTTCAATTTAATTTCATTCTTGGATGAGAATTTTAGGGGCGATAAAATTAATTTTTCGACGATAAAATTTCTCGATCGCAAACCTGCACAGTGATGATTTTTATCGATCGAAAATTTTCTCGGCGAGTCACCAAGTTTCTCGCTGTCAATTTTCTCGATCGTAAAATTCCATAGCGCAAAACTATTTTAAATCGAAATACTCTCTCGCTCAAAAACTTTCACTATATTCACACGCGAAAAATTTCTCGATCGTAAATTTACTCAGAAATCTAATTCTCGATCGTAAATTTACACGGAAATTTTTCTCGATCGAAATATTTCTCGGCCACAGTATCGTACCTTATGTTAAAAAAAAACTTAGAAAATTTTTCTAAGTCCTTATTCACTGTAGCTTTCAATAGCGAATAAAATTTTTCTCGATCGCAAATTAAATCGGAGAATTGCATTTATATTTGTACTAAGGCAACTCAATTGAGAACTTCAATTTCTCGCGCGATTAAAAGCACAGAGTGAACAATGCTTAAAACACTAAGAAAATATTTCGGTTGAACCTCTATGAGATTAACATACTTGTGTCGAAATAAAATTTTCTATTCACAATTCACTTCGTATGATCCTTGTGTAAATTTCATATTATCAATTACGCATATTTTCAAACATGTTATGACTTGCTACATCATTATGGTTTGATATATATTGAATTTCGACTCAAATTAAAATAATGAACTAATGATTTACATTTCTTATGTGTATTTCAAATGGATCACTATCCAACCTACAACCACATATATGACAAGAATCTATACCTCAAGGTGCAGGACACCAACTTTCAACTCGACCTGACTACCTTCAGGTGTCCGGACGAGATAATCGTGTCCATCTTACAAGACCATCCTCTGTGGAATGCTCTGACGATGATGGCATCAGTACCGATGGTCTATCTCCAGCAATTCTGGGGAAGAATTAAGAGTCTCATAGTAGAGGGCAGTTACCGGTTTACCTCGATGGTTGGGACGAGACACATCAGATTCATCAAGGATGATTTTGGTCTCGTTCTTGACCTGCCATTCAGCCCAAACTACGACCCTCTGCCTACTGATGCAGAAATGGTGCGTGACTTCCTCCACATGGGATACCTGCCACCTCTCACCAAGCTTGCTCAAGTTCCGAGCAATGGCATCCCTCATCCGTGGAAGACACTTTTCGGGATAATCAATAAGTGTCTGTCACCAAAACACACAGGGTTCGATAAAGGCAACGGCAATATTCTGAGGATTTTCCATGGAATCGCCTTCTCGCGGAAATACGATTTCGCTCAACTGCTTTGGAATGATCTAGCCGAGCAAATCAGGCAGAAGGAAAATAAGCGATCAAAGAATGTTCCTTATACCCGGTGGTTCAATGTGATCATTGCCAACCTCATGGAGCTCCACGACAATATTCCACGTCTGCCTCCAGAAGGGAACTATCAACCACCACGACTCAAATTCTTCCACAACCCCAAGCTCACGGATCTGATATAACCATCGATGCCGATCCCATTTGAGCTTCTTCGTCTTGCCGACCCCGCTGGAGATGAATACCAGAGATATTGTCGGGAACATCATCTCACTGAGCAGATGTTTTGAGGGCCCCCAACAGATATCCAAGTAAGCCCTCAACAACAACAACACTCCAGCCTTGAGGACACGTTGATTGATGTAGTGGCCCAGGAGGTAGAGCAGGAGCTTCCAACTCAGGACGAACAAATACCTGAGGTTGATGCCATGTTGATCGATGCTGTGGCAGCAGAGTTGGAACAAGAGGCTTCTGCAGAAACACTCCAGAATGATCTAGCCGAGCAGATCAGGCAGAAGGAAAATAAGCGATCAAAGAATGTTCCCTGTGCCCGGTGGTTCAATGTGATCATTGCCAACCTCATGGAGCTCCATGACAATATTCCACGTCTTCCTCCAGGAGGGAACTATCAACCACCACGACTCAAATTCTTCCACAACCCCAAGCTCACGGATCTGATACAACCATCGATGCCGATCCCGTTTGAGCTTCTTCGTCTTGCCAACCCCGCTGGAGACGTATACCAGAGATACTGTCGGGAACATCATCTCACTTAGCAGATGCTTCGAGGGCCCCCGGCAGTTATCCAAGTGAGCCCTCAACAACAACAACACTCCAGCCCTGAGGACACGTTGATTGATGTAGTGGCCCAGGAGCTAGAGCAGGAGCTTCCAACTCAGGACGAACAAATACCTGAGCTTGATGCCACGTTGATCGATGCTGTGGCAGCAGAGTTGGAACAAGAGGCTTCTGCAGAAACACTCCAGGTGGAAGTGCCCGTCCATGTTGGCGTGCTCGAAGATTCCATTGAGGAGTCTCTTCAACAAGTAGCACAGCCCGAGGCGGAAAAGGGGCAAAGCTCACTTCCACAAGTAACGGAACAGGCTCGTGAGGACACTGAGCGTGATCCTTCTCCTCACATTAGCCACCTCATCAGACACAGAGTCCGATGAGGAGATCAGATTGATAGGACAGACTCCCAGACGACTCAGCATATAACTCGAGTCCGTCTTCACCACCATTACCACCAAATCGGACACCACACCGATCACCTCTTCAAGTGTTGCGGCCATTTCTTCTCTCAATCTTGAGCCGCAACACAGCGTACCGGTATCCAGTTTGCAGGTTCACATCGAGCCTGCCGTAACTCCCATAGAGGAGAATCTCCAAGATTTGACTCAAGGATTGGGTGGATGTCTCGAACAGTCACAACCTCAAGTTCCTCCTAGCCAACCTGAGGAGCGGGTGTTAGCCCTAGGGTTTTCAACAGGCGACATCAGTCGACCTGGTCCATCTACGACGGAGGCGCCCATCCTGTTTGTGACGAAAGACCGGCTTCAGGCCGCTCTCTCCGAGGCATTAAAGACCTTTGAAGATAAGATCATGGAGAGCGTGCGTACAACATCGTCTCGGAGGAAAGCACCCGTCTCGGAGCCGTCTTCCTCACAACTCAACACCCATACAACCCACACGTACGACACCCGTCCCCACACCCATCCGGACCCACAACCTAATCAACCCAGCAACAGTACCTATCAGCGACCTCTACTCCATCTTAGTCGCCCACCTACTAGAGCTGACGACTCGAACGTCGGAAGAAGAAGACCTCTTCCGCCGTCTCGTTGACCGTCCTGACCCGACCGGAACCTGTCGAGGGCAAGGCACTCACTCCAAACGCCGACATGACGATCCAGATGATCAACGTCATCACGAGGGAGAGAAGAGGCCTCGTATACATACACGAAGCTAAGGACGAAGCTCGGGCGCGACGCAGACAAGCGCTGGAGCCGCTGAAACCACACAACCCACTACCCAAACAACCACCACCACGCACAACACCACTCTAACCAAAACCCAAATCAACCCACCATCCTTCACCCTAAGGACGCCTCCGCCCATACCAATGACCCTCACAAGCCCCTTGCTTCTGGAAGAAGAAGCACGTGCCGCTATACTCAAGAGACTCCCTCAATTGCTCCAGACCAACCGGGTACTTCTGGCCATGGCGTCAATCCACACGAATTCCTAGATAAGTACATCTTTGAAGGACAATGGATGACCCATTGCATGCCCGATGAAGCTCAAAGACAACGCATTAGGGACGTTCTACAGTTACTCCAAGCACCTTCGATTGACTTAGTCTTAATTGAAGACGGAGAACTTCGGGAAGGTGAAGACCATTGACAAGTTCCCGCAAGGCTTCCAGAATCTATTGTGCAACGAGCGGCCTCGCCTACAAGACAAATGTCTGGAATCGTTCGCATTGATATGCAGTGGGAATACATAAGAATTGAGATCTCATTCCTGGAAGAAGTTCGTCAAAATATTTGGAGGTCACAGAACAAGATCAATACGCTGAACGAGTTCGAGCTCAGAGGCATCTCTCACTGGGAGCAGCAGAAAAGGATGAGCTATCTTTGGATGCTGACCCAACATGGACGCGGTGTGAGTCTGTGGATTCCTAATAAGCGACTGAAGAGTCACTTCAAGGAATTATCCCCGATATGTCAGCTACTCAGCGTCTACTGCACTAAAGGTAATCTTCCAACACCATACTACGTGATAGAGCAGATAGATCGAACTCGAGAAGAACAAAACGAGAGTGACCTACCCTATCTTCCTGCCAAGGAGTGTACAAGCTCTACAACTCTAGAGAAGTACAAGGGTCCCAAAGGCTTTATCAAGAACGAATGACTCGAGGGACTCTACCGACTCATGTTGCGACAAGTCAAGTACTCTGTCGCACACGATCTTCAGATGGCTCTGGAGAGCAATATGAAGAAGGTCAACATGATGTCCCCGCTCAATCAAGGATCTGAAATCGAAGGGCTTCCAAGCAATCACGTACACATCATCTCAGTCCTAGGCATCACCTACCACAATCCAATCGCTAAGAAGACTGGGTTGATGCGGAAGACTAAGATACGTATGTTTTGCGATGGAACGCTCAAGGTGATTAGGCAAAACATAGAGAAGAGATTGGAAGAGATCAATCGAGAGACGATGCTGAGGATTCATCGGTTCGTGAGAGAACAACTGCTCTTGCTGGAACTACTTGATGACATTGAGGAGCGACTAGAGCCGAGGAGCACGTTAAGGGACTTCGAGTACGCGCTGGGCTTGCGCAGCTCTTACTACGCCCGACGAAGATAAACAGCACGGAAGGGCATTCAAGCACAAAGGGGAGATTGTAGAATACGATTTGTAATTGTGCTTTGATTTATTAGTTGTCTTCACAGATTGGGGAGTTATATGTATTTGTCCTTAGTTAGGACTTACTTGTTATTTATACCAAATTTGTTTGGTATAAATAGACTTGTAAACATTGTGCTTAATAGAAAAATTTAGTCAATTGATCCGAAGGGCTGCCAAATCCAATTCTAGAGAGAGAAACTCACGAACCATTCTCTCACTACTCGAATTCTCTCTCAATTCTTCAATGAAGGCTTTTTGATCGAAGTTAATTTCATACAATTCAAATCGAATTCCTTAGGATTTGAGTCTAGGATCATAGGAGTTGATAATCGAGGACATAACACATACACAACCTACAAGAGTAATAGATGCACTACGTGACTCGAACTGGATAGTTGCTATGCAAGAAGAAATCAATGAGTTCGAGCATCTCAAAGTCTGGAACTTAGTCCCTCGTCGAAAAGGCAAGACAGTAATTGGAACAAAATGGGTGTAAAAATAAGAAAGATGAGGATGGGGTGGTAATCCGTAACAAGACTAGGCTTGTAGCTAAGGGGTACAATCAGCAAGAAGGAATTTACTACGATGAGACTTTTGCCCCTGTAGCTCGAATTGAAGCAATCAGATTATTCCTAGCACATGCAGCACACAAAGATTTTACTGTCTATCAAATGGACGTCAAGACCGCCTTCTTGAATGGGATTTTGAAGGAAGAAGTGTATGTCTCCCAGCCTGACGGATTCCTCGATACAGAGCATCCAGACTTCGTATATAAACTCGACAAAGCACTATATGGGTTAAAGCAAGCTCCAAGAGCATGGTACGAGGTTTTATCCGACTTCCTTATCAACTCAGGCTTCACTAAAGGAAATATTGATACCACACTGTTCGTCTAGAAAGATGGTTCAGATATCATGCTTGTCCAACCTACGTGGATGACATCATCTTCGGCTCAACCAACCCAGAACTATGTGTCGAATTCAGCACTTTGATGAAGACACAATTTGAAATGAGTATGATGGGAGAAATGTCTTTCTTCCTTGGACTGGAAATCAAGCAGCTTCAAGATGGGATATTTATAAATCGGTCCAAGTACATCCACGACATTCTCAAAAAACAGGGAATCGACATGGGCAAATCATTAAGTACTCCAATGTCCACTTCTTGCTCACTCGACGCAAATCACTTGGGTGAACCTGTAGTGCTACCCATTACAGAGGAATTATAGGCTCTCTGCTCTATCTCACTGCCAGCCGACCAGATATTCTATTTTCTACATGCGCTCGATTCCAAGCTAATCCAAATGATCGCATCTTCATGCAGTCAAGAGAATTCCGAAGTATCTAAAAGGAACCCTAGACTTAGGACTTTGGTATCCTAAGAACTAAGGTATGAAACAAATTGGATACTCTGATGCAGATTTCGCAGGCTACAGATTGGACAGAAAAAGCACATCGGGCAACATCCAATTCCTTGGAGACAAACTCGTATGTTGGGCTTCTAAGAAACAAAATTCTGTGTCAACTTCCACGGCAGAAGCTGAATATGTTGCTGCCGCAAGTTGTTGCTCACAAATTTTGTGGATCAGAACTCAACTATGAGATTACGGATTCGATTTCAATAGAATTCCTATTTATTGTGATTCCAAAAGTGCCATTGCAATAACGTGCAATCCTGTTCACCATTCACGCACTAATTGAAATGTATTTCGTCAATACAGAGATTCAACTAGCGGAGTTGTTTACAAAAGCATTGGATGAGAAACGATTACAATTCTTAGTTGCAAAGCTGGGAATGTTGAATCTCAATTATTAATTTCTATTATGCCTCCCTACGGTTCATTACTGGTCTATCTGCTCTACATCTTACAATTTTTCATTTTTGTGCATGCATGTTAATTACTTTATTTTTCTTTCCTTTTTATTTTTAGGTTCTTTTACAAATAATTTTAGTTCGTTCATTTTCACTAAATAAGTCGCTGTAGAGCCAGCCGATGGCACTACATCGAGGGTGAGAAAATGCTATATCATGCATCGAGGGGGAGTAAGTGAGTGAACAAATTTTTTCAGATTCTCGATAGGTATTTTATTTCGGGGGAGTTCTAATCCAAAAATTAAGGGGGAGTAGGAGGTTTTCGCAATCAAAATGTGAAGAACATTCTCAAACATCCCAAATGCGAAAAATGCACTCAACATAAAACCACTCGACATAAAATAGAAACGCTCTCAAAAACTAGTACGTCCTGTGAGGACACAATACGGAACAGCTAGAAAAGCGACGAAAGCACAACAGAAGGAAAAGCTCAAACGCCAGCATATCCAAATTGGGTTCAAAATCACGTCTGAACTCTCTATGTTCTTCAGTCTCATTCTCTTGGTCTTTCTGCATCCAGTCCATTTGTCTGAACGAGAGTGCTGAAAATGTGAGAATATAAATGAGTTGGTGGTATTCCTATTAAAGTATTGATTCGAGTGTTGTCTATTTATAGGCATAATTGATGAATATCATCATATTGCTTCAACCAACTTAATCAATGATACAGATGAATTTTGTACCAGAGAGATCAGCGCCGGGAATGAAAGCGATGCTTTCTTTTGTCGTTGTTAGATTTTGTTTCACGCTAAATCAATCTTGATACTTGTCAATTTGGTAATTATTAGGCGGGTTGATCGTGTCAAATAGATAGTATAGGGCTAATTTATTTGTGTTTAAGGTCAGTTGAAAATTTCATACTTCATAGTATTGATTCGCAAACCTACATTCTTCAACATTTTAAAATTGCGAACTAACACCTTGATTTCTTAAAATTCTACTTAACGAAGTTTACTTCACAATCTTTGTCTTTCTTCCAATTCGCAAATCCTCCAATTGGATTCGTCAAATTCTCAGTCTAGATCGCGAATTAGTGCATCATTTTATATCTTCAATTCGCGAATTCTCTTAGGCTTTTATATTTCAAATTCGTTATCGGCCTGTCGGTCAAAACACTCTGCGGACCAAATCTATAGGCCCGCAAAGTTTCACGAACCATGCTAGTTCACGATTCGGAGGCTCAATTCGCGAACTCAAGATTCGTGGACTCAACTTCGCGAGATCACTGTCCCACAATTCGCAAAGCCACTCAAATAGACTAGTCAAATCTTCACTAATAGTTCGCGAATCAGAGACTTCGCAAACTACAGTTCGCATAACCACTTTAGCTTCGCAAATCAGTGGTGGGCCTACTACCTAAGTTTTCGCGGCCCAAGTTCAACATAAATTTCAACCTTTCGGCCCGTGAAATTTGTTTAACCTAATTCGCAAAATTCCCAAATTCACAAACTCTCATTTCCCGAACTCCCAAACTCGCAAACTCTCTCAATCTCTCAAATTGATACTCTCATCTCAAGAATCACACTCCAAAATCTTCCGAAACCACTGTCTTCGTCCAAATCAATGTCACACACTCACGAACCTCTCTGTGGTATGGAACTAATCGATTTTAATCTATTTCTCTGTTTTTGATGTTATTTGCAGGACTGATTTTCCGAAGTACAGGTTCTATGCACTTTATTTAGGAGAAATTAGTCTATTTTCTTGTTAAAATGAGCCGTGTTTTTACTGAAAAGGAAGTTGTCCTCTTTAAAAATCAAATTTCGACTCTGTTTTTGTTTGGCATAAGAGGTGATACAGTTAGGGTTCGTGACAGATTATAAAAATATTTCGTTTGATCTTTCAAAACAGAACTTCACGGATCCAATTTAAGTTTGTGAAGTTGGTATTTTTTTAAATTCACGATCTCTCAGTCGCACAGACCCGCAAAACTCTGAGTTCGAAATATGGAATTCGCTAAATCCTTTAGAACCAAGTTCGCGAACTAAGAATTTTCCGATTTCAAATTGCCCAAATCAATTCGAGAATTGAGTAAAAACAATTTTAAACTGATTCGTGAATCTTACTTTGCAAAATTTTTCAAAATTGTCTACAAACTCAGTTGGGCCGAACTGTTTGGGCCCAGAACTTGCGATGTTGAAGTTCACGAACCATACTTAAAAAAAATTCAAACCTTTTTTTACACAGATTCGCGAAACTCACTTAGCAAAATTTCAAAGATTTGATCAAAATAGTATTGGGTCGGACAGTTTTTGGCTCAACACAACTTTAAAACTGATTCGAGGAAACTTAGCAATTTTCACAAATTCGCAAAACTCACTTGGCAAATTTCAAAGATTTCATCAAAGTTTATTGGGCCGAACACTTTTGGGCTGAAATTAATAAGTATAAAATGAACTATCTTTTGACCCCAAAAATTTTCCACATATGTTATATTTCTAATCTCGTTTTATCTCGTGTTGCAGTTTAGGCAGGATTCCCGGTGTTAGAGATTGGCGGACCTTGTTTACTCAACCTCAAAATGGATTGTGATTAGAGACAACAACTTCCAACTCGACCTGAACACTTTCAAGTGTTAGGACGTTGGATACGCTCTCTTGGCTTCAGTCGAAGTCCCTACAGTCTATCTTCAACAATTCTGGGGGACAATGAAGACCAAGATAGCCCAGGAAAACAGTACTTACAATGAGGCCCAGATTGCACACGAGACCGTAAGCATCACCAGAGAATTTGTTTGACAAATTCTTCGGTTACCAAGCCAACCGAAATATGAACATGAAGCATCCGTGGACGAGCTGATCGCCGACATGCGAAAAATGGGTTACTACTCCTCGTTTGAGTTTGTCTCCCGTTTTCAGCAATCAATGATTCCACATTCATGGCGGACTCTCTTTGAGATTGTCAGCAAGTGTTTCTCTCCGAAACACTCAGGCTGGAACAGATGCAACATTACCATCCTTCGCATCTTCCATGGAATCATGTTCAAGAAAAACTATGACTATGCCAAGTTGATCATGTTGGACCTGTATGATCAAGTTACTCAGAGAACGAAGTCAAAGTCCAAGAAGCCATAGAACATGCCCTATCCCCGGTGGTTCTCAATAATGATCCACCACTTTATGTCCACAACATCGGGGAAACCACCACGACCAGACGAAGAAAACTACACGCCGCCCAGACTCAAGTTTCTTCGGAAAGGGAAGACCGATGAAAAATACTCGCGCATAGCTATGCCAATCTCGCGCGACTTAATAATTTTAGCAAGCCCCGACGGCATCGAAGCCTACTGCCAGAAATATAACGTTCCCGACCCCATGACTAAGGAAAACCCACCCGAGTCTACCCCAAGGGTTAACGAGTGTGAGAGAGAGATCGCGGAGAGGAGAGAAATCACAGAAACTTCGACAGCCCAACCCCAACAGCTCGTCCAACAACCCATCCATGACCAACCACACGAGGAACGACCATAAGCCGACCAGCTCGAACCACCACAAATAGTCGTTCCCGAAGTAACTTCGACAGAAGTCGCCCAGCCAGAAATAGCCGGGTCACCCCCTAGGATAGAAGACGCCGAAACTGTCCCAACGGTGCAAACACCACCTGAACCTGACCATCCACTTGCCTCCCAACAAGCAAGTGTCTCAAAATCCTCAAACCCTCCCCAAATCACACACACTGTGGCTCTTGTGTCCACCCCACAGAAGATATCACTATTCCCACGAAACAGTCCGAGTTTCAGCCTGTCTTATAGGCCTCAACGCCCATAGAATAGCAAATTGAAGCTCTTCAAGGATTGGACGGAAGTCTCATTGATGATGATGACCTCAGCAGCTCACCATCTGAGAGCCACCGTAGAGGACCTAGTCCTATACGTGTGACAACGGGAAGTGGCCCCAGTGAAAGTTCCACTCAAGCCCATCTCCTCGATGAGGCCTTAACAACCCGAGCACCATCTATTAAAGATGTGTCGCAAGGAGAGGTCGGAAGACCCACAGAAACTGAAGTCCATTCTGTTGACGAGGGCCTCCCTGACTCAGCCAGGGTGCTAACGGCTAGCCCTAGTGGCGCCGGAGCAACTCCTACAGGTGTGACGACGGCCTACCTGGAGAATTGCCTATTCGAGTTCTTTGAAATGGTCAGCCTACCACGTGATCGAGGACTCATTAGGGATGCCATTCAAACAACCTCCACAGACAAAGGAAAGGCCCCTCTGGTGGAACAACCGCTGTCACAATCTCGCATCATATCGCTGCCACCATGAGTAACTACTCAACCTGATCCGTACACCATGTTATTAACGGAGCTCTTCGACATCAGTATTGCTCGCCTTCTACAACTCGACACGAAGCGCAACCATGAAGAAGAAGAGCTCCACCGGATGCTGCTCGCAGGTGGAGTCATTCCTCCATCGGATACCTGCCACCAAGGTGGCCCCAGCCAGAAGCATCGTGATGACGATCCTGACGACCAGAATCATTTTGAGGGGGAGAAGAGGCCCAGAACCACAAGTGAAGGCAGCCGCGCACGTGTACGAGGACGGGGAGGTCAAACCCATGGAGGCGGCTCTTCCAGATCATCCAATCCACCACCACCACCAAGGTCCTCCAGGGGAAGACAAGCTACGCCAGAGCCAAACCAGACAACTTCTCTTGGCGAAGTTGCGTCCTTTCCCTCAAGGACCTCCACCCAATCAGTCCAGACAACTACAAACCCTTGTCCCAAAGATCATCAGGTTTATATCGACAAATACATCTTAGAAGAGGAGTGGCTGATGAGAATAGAGACAGAAGAAGAGTCCCACCTGAGGATTGAAAGCGTCAGAAGTTTCTTAAAAACGGCGGCATCAGACTTCTGTTTTATCGAGCGAGAAGAAGAGGAGCAAGGAGAAAACTTTGAAGCAGACCTCCCAGAACTTCCAGACCTCCTTCAACATCAAGTGCCCGAGAGACCAACGCTGGGCTACGAGTTCATAGAAACTCGTTGGAGAAACGCGAAGATCAAGGCGCCTTTCCTTGAAGACTATTATCCAAGGATCTGGCGGAAGGAGGAAGAAATAAAAGGGATCAATGAGCTAAACCTTTGAGGCCTTGAGCACTTACGAGGAACACGCAAGGGTCTTCGTCATCAGATCATGCTCTGGGAAAGCTCAGCAAGAAGCGGAATTACTACAGAGAAATACAAGAGGCATCTCAGAGCTCAAATGGCCATCTGTGATATTCAAAAGGTATCTGTAAAATACAAGAAGCATCTCAGAAATACAACCTGCGATCACATATTTACAACGAGCAAAAAATCAGATGCAGGCATTCTTCTTAACAGAAGTTGCCAAGTTCTCTGATGGAACTATGTAGATAATCCTAAAGTAACTTATGATAAGACAAGAGACGATCCCTGACGATACAATACTTGAAGGTACAGATAAACCAGAACAATCTGTTCTGGATAAATTCATCCAAGCTATCCTAGATCGAATTGTTCTCAGATACGACACAAACAGTTCGAGCACGCTCTAGGATTCACGAAGACATATTAGCTTACAGGGAACCTCCGCCTCCTCCTCGCTCGAAGAAAAAGAAGAAATGAAGACTTGTACGATAGACAACTTTGTAATTTGGACAATTAATGGGAGAATGCTAGGATAATTTTAGAAGTGTCCAAAATATTTATTCTAAATCTTTGTGCTTCATTATTATGTATTTTATTATGCTTTATTTTGATTACATGGTTTGTAGTTGTAATGGGCTTAATACCTTTCTAAGGTATTTAAGCTTAAACTCTAACAATGTTCTAATCTAAGTTTTCCATTCTAAAATCTCACGAATTCAATACTCTTAAGCCTCCAGACGTACTTTTCACATCAATCAAAGGTTTAATCTATTGAACTGTTCTTGGATAATCTGGATTAACACAACACCAAGGGATACAAACTCTACAATCTGAAGACAAAGAAGACTATCATGAGTCGAGACGTGATATTCGACGAAGAAAGAGAATAGGATTGGAAAACTTGCAGAGGTTAGTACAATTATACCCCATTTTTTTGAAGAAAATAATGAAGAACAGCCAACGTTGGAGCAAGCAGAAGACGAGCCCATCACTCCAATAATATCATCGGCTGCGAGTTCTGAAGAAGAAAGCTCAGGTGAGAGAACCCCAAGCTTCAGAAGCCCAAAAGAGATTTGTGGAGTACCAGAAGATCAACATAACCCAGCCCTCTTCTGTTTCTTTGTGGGCAGTGAGCCGAAGAGCTTTCAAGAAGCCGTGAGAAATAAGAACTGGAAAGATGCCATGGATGAGGAAATTAAAGTGATCGAGAAAAATAACACATGGGAGCTATCACCACTTCAAAATAGGCATAGAGCATTTGGCGTAAAGTGGATGTATAAAGCAAAAAAATGCCAAAGGAGAAGTTGAAAGATACAAGGGAAAATTAGTGGCTAAAGGCTACAGTGAAAGAGCGTGGATCGACTATGACGAGGTATTTGCTCCAGTTGCTCGACTAGAAACTGTCCGGCTAATAAAATCTTTGGCAGCTCAGAACAATTGGAGAATTCATCAAATGAATGTAAAGTCTGCTTGGAGTTCTTGATGAGGAAGTTTATATAGAGCAACCACATGGATATAAAGTAGTTGGAGAAGAAGACAAGGTTTAGAGATTGATAAAGGCTCTTTACGGGTTGAAGCAAGCACCGAGAGCTTGGAACTCAAGGATCGACAAGTACCTTCAAGGAAGAAACTTCATCAAGTGTCCATACGAGCATACACTCTACATCAAAGTTCAAGGTAACGATATCTTAATTGTATGCTTGTATGTGGATGACTTAATCTTCACAGGCAGCAACCCAAGCATGTAACATGGACTTTAAAAGAGAGATGACCGAAGAGTCGAGATGACCGACATCGGGCTTATGGCGTGCTATCTCGGAATCGAAGTGAAGCAAGGTGACAATGGGATTCTCATAACTCAAGAAGGTTATGCTAAGGAGATACTCAAGAGATTCAAGATGGATTATGCAAAATCCCGTCGACACACCGATGGAATGTGGTTCTAAGTTAACCAAGCATGAAGAAGATGAAAAAGTGGACCAAACATTCTTAAAGAGATACTTGACATGCACAAGACCCGATATCTTATATGCGGTTGGAGTCGTTAGTCGACATATGGAAACTCCAACAATGACTCACTTGAAGATAGCTAAAAGAATTCTACGATACATAAGGTACGACTAACTATGGCTTGCAGTACACAAGTGCTAATGAGTTCAAGCTCGTAGGATATATCGACAGTGACTAGGAAGGGGAATCGACGATCGCAAAAGTACAAGTTGATTCGTGTTCTACATGGGAGGCACTGCCTTCACATGGATGTCAAAGAAGCAACGTTACCCTCTCTACATGTGAAGCGGAATATGTGGTGGCTACCTCATGCGTATGTCATGTAGTTTGGCTTCGCAATCTGCTTAAAGTGTTGGGAATTCCTCAAGACTAACCAACTAAGATTGACATGGATAATAAGTCAGCAATAGCGTTAGCCAAGAACCATGTCTTCCATGATCGGAGCAAGCACATCGAGGCGCGCTACCATTATATACGAGAGTCCATTACAAGGAAGGATGTTGAAATGGGATACGTGAAGTCCAAAGATCAAGTAACCGATATTTTCACAAAGCCACTCAAGAAGGAAGACTTCGTACGACTACGAAGTATGCTCGGAATGACAAATCAAGTTTAAAGGGGGTGTTGAAATAATAAACTTGATTTGGGCCTGACTAATTATGATCATGGATTTAACATTTGGGCTTAGGAGAATAATTAGCCCAGTTTCTAGAAGTTTATAATCAATATCTAAGATATTTTCTATAGAAAATCGAGGATATTTTCTATAGAAAATCGAGGATATTTCTATAGAAATATCTAGGTGGTAGAAAGTCTAGGAGAAATCTAGATTAGTGACATGTGGCTTAATCTTAGACACATTTGAAGGAGGTGCTACTAGTATAGGGGTAATGGGTTAGCATTTGTATCAAGCAAAATCAAAACAATATTGTAACTAGTGTGTTGTAATACAAAGTCTCTTCTTCTAAAAACTAAACCTCTAATATCAAGTTCCTTCCTTTCGATATAACTCCTAATTTCCAACAATACGTGGTCGAAAATGGGACGTCTCAGTCGTTCCACCATCCCCATACTTATTAAGGGAATCTTTTGTTTTGGATAGGAGCAAGTGCTGGGATTTCGTCTTGCATTGCTCGTTGTTTATTGCGTTATAGACATATTTGTTCTACATTGAAATTAATGGTGTTTATATTACCTTATTATTATTGACTCTAGTTGTATTATTGCATTTTGCTCCTAGGTTACCATTCCTTGACACATTTGGCAAAGACACATCTGAAAAAAGATGGTAGGGAAAAACTATGCATGACTTCCCTCAAATATTTCAGAGTTCCCAGTCACTTACTTACAACAAACATGTATTGGATATTTTGTCCCTAATTAACTAATTTGCATGTTGAGTTTCTCTGCACACTTTTTCATGTGTTGGTATTCTGTGCAGTACTTATGGATGTCTGCACGTTCTGAAATTTAAGATTCTATATGAAACCTCTGGAAGAACTTATAACAAAAGGTAGTGAATAAAAGACTTTCAGGTCATATTGAGACATTGTTAACCAAGGAAGAGATGCTTTATAGAGCACTGTTAATTTTGGTGAAAACACACTGAAGTTAGAGGTTAGTACAAGCATGGATCTATAATTTCGATGTATCTAAGTGGATACTGTATCTGGATCACCAAACCTCATGCTCGTTTTTTCAATCTGGTTATTTATGGAGATACATATTCAATAACGATCTGTAGTGTTTGTGATGTTATCGGGAAAGCTAGGTTAGTTACAGAAATTGTCCTAAGGGACGTATGCGGTGAACATTTAGCATTGACGATTTTGTATTGTGAGGTTCCTGTTCTAACATTTTTCTCCATTTCGATTTTTTCAAAATCTTGGCAGGTCAGTAAGAAATATAAATGTATGGAGATTGACCTTGACGGTCAATAAAAAGGATACTATTCCTTAAGAGCAAGAAACATGCAGCTGTCGAACTTCATTTTCTACATGGCTGAAACTCAACGATATCCAGGCAATCTGAAGTGGTCCCTATACGATATGGATGCCACCTAACTATGTTTAAAACCAGACTCAAAGATGTTGACTAAAATGTTGAACCAACACATGGGCTATATCTGGGATCATAACGTTTTAGCACAGCGGAAAAATAAAACTTAGTAGTAAAAGACGATGCACATGAGTTTTAAAATTGTGCAGCAAGTTCTTCAACTTGCTGCGCGCCTCATGGCCAAATTTCACTATTAAAATGGATTACAAAAAGATCAAGCCCAGAAAAGAAACGAATCTTGCAATACTACCAAACTACAAAGTCTTACGACTTTGCAAAGACAGAATATGTAATACCCGTAAAAAAATTTAATACGGGATTTCGGTGTAGTTAATAGAATAATAATCGTAATTTAGAAATTTTAAGAGAGAAAGTATAAGTTTTCGAAGGCATTATGTATATTAACTTCTATATTTTAATATCAATCATAACTAAGGGATAAGGATGCTAGTATATAATTGTGTAATGAAATTGATTTTCCTTGCTTAATCAAAGAGGAAAACTCGTCACCTATCAGCTAGTCCCATCGATCACAACTCCCAAGCTTTCAATATACATTAGTATATCACAATCATTAAGTAAGAAAACCCTCACAAAATAATAACAATAATGAAAAGAAGAACAATTTCAACAAAGAACCAAAAGAAAAAGAAAGCCTTTGACGGAAAAAAAATTAGAAGTCAGAAAAGGGTAAGAATTTTATCTAGAGTATGTAAATTCGCTATGTTTAATTTGCTTATGTATTCCAATACCTTGGGTAACTTGGTAAATTAGGTAGAGTTTAGAACGTAGCAATTCAAGGACTCTTGACTCATACTTTCGAGTTTAGTGTTTGGTTAAATTTATCGTTATAGGTTTCATTACTTTCGATTTTCTGGGAAGTTCATTAGGGTTGAGTTAGGGTATTTAATTTCATGATTTTTAATATGTAGGAATGATAAGAACATTTTTAGGCGGATATAAGTTTTGATGCTTTAATAGTTTCGAACATTGATTTTTCGGATATTCATGAAGTTTTCAATTATGTCAGACATAATTAAGATCTAAAGTTCTTTTGTCTTCGTTTACATAAGGGTTTTATGATTATCGAAGTCTGAACAGTTCTTGAGGGTTTCGACATCTTCAACTAATAAACCTCGACATTTATAAATTTCGAGATATAGCTTTTAAAAGAACTCGACACTGCCATGACTTCGACATTATCTATTATGTTAAGATATCGACATTTATATAATTCGACATTTTTAATATGTCTCGACATTTTGGCATCAAGGATATCGAGATGTATCTTGTGAGAAATTCGACATTTATAAACTCGATATTCTTAGATAAGCTCGACAGTTTTCTCACAAAAGACCTCGATATAAGTAAAAAGCTTCGACATTATTTAGAGGGCTTCGATATTTTCCTTTAAGTACTCGGCATTTATTAGATATTTATATATGATGGATCCCGAGATTTTTGTATTAATATATGTGGAGGTTTCGACATCTATAGGATGTCGATATAGCTTGAAGAGCTCGACATTTATTAGATATAGATCTCGACATTTTTCAAGAGGTCCGACTTTTTCAAGAAATGATGGTCTCGACATTTTGAGGGATAAGAGGTCGACATTTGTGAGATTTCGACATTGTGTTTTAATTAATAAATTTTCGGTATTTTAGAATTTTGCTAATTTTAGGGTTTTACTATTTCTAGGGTTTTCAATATTTTAGGGTTTATTTATTTTAGGAATATCATTATTTTTAGGTTTTCATTAATTTTAGGGTTTTTCTATAATTAGGGTTTGGGAACTTAAAAACTTACACAATTTAGCAAATATACTGATATGATAGTATTTATTTATTCAGAGGATCGACTTATAGGAATTCCATCAGACTTTTTATTTGACGCTAGCAGGAGGACAGGTAGGTGGATCATCCATCTACAATACGTAAACACGAAAGTGAATTTATGTGTTTCCATGTGATTCGATGATTTACGTGACTTACGTGACTTATGTGTTATAACTGTTTTCCACGCGTTTAATATAAATCATGTTTATATGAGATTTCTAGTACATGTCTGGCACGTGCATATCACGTTAGGGCGAGAGATGGTTGTACCGTAGTGAGACGGTAGTGATATGAGATCGACGTACGGGGTAGAATGAGATGCTTGTGATTGGTGACTCTTAGAGGAGTCGAGGTTGGGCTCACTGGGCACCTGGCGGAGACGGGCGTGATCGATCTGTCTACTCGGGCGTGACCGTCCCGAGGTGCATACCGCCGGAGATATTGATGTGACCTGATAGGAGGCCATTGGCGTGATCGTCCAGTGCACAATCAGTGTATACTTTTGGTGCGGAGCGACCCGGTAGGAGGCCATTGGCGTGATCGTCCAGTGCACTACCAGGGTAGGCTGCCGCGAGACTTGGGGGTGGCCTCCCAGTAGTCTTTGCGCGCGAGGGTGTCGAGCCTAACCTAGGGCCCTGTGTTGTGTGAAACAGGAATGTGGGAAAAGAAGAGTGTACATCATGTTATGTTGTGAGATATTGGGTTTGGGGTGAGTGCACACTTGCATACATGCATTTTATTCACCTACTGGGCAAAGTGCTCAGTGTTTACGTGTTGTAGGTACTGAGTCCGACGCTGATACGCGTCGTGACTGAGGCGGCTGGTGGCGGTGCTCCACGGACTTTTGAGGGCGGTGCGGTACATGGATGAAGACCTGTGGAGCGGCGTTAGCGCTTTTTGTTCTTTTGATAATTTTTGGGGCTTCGGCCCGTGTACAGAGATAACGATGTAGACGGATTTTTATATTAGTGTATATTATTTTAGGAAAAAGTTTTAATTAGACGGGCCTTCCGCGGCTTACGTTGCGGAAATCCGCCACTAATCCTAATTAGAAAAGTAGGGTCGCCTCAGGTGGTATCAGAGCCTAGGCTTTAGATTCTGAAGACTGTCCATGTACTGCCGCTCAAAAGTCTGGAGAACCAGCCTGGCCTGTAAGTTTACTTCTTGAGTGCGTGATTACGTGTTATTTGATATATGTGCTTTCTATGACGGATTGTAGAACTAGTTGAAAATTCCGAGGACACGTAGAGAAGTGGGTGAAACTAGTCGTAGGGCGGGTTCCGAATCCCCACCGAATGAGGACCGCTCTACAATTCATCAGTTAACTGATCTGATTCGGCGGCAGTCCGATCAGATTAACGACCTTATCCACCGACAAAATTCCTCGGAACGTCACTCATCCCCTGGCCTAGAACGTGCAAAAGCTGCCGGGGAAAGGTTCCGAAGATTAAGCCCCCCTTCATTTGAGGAAGCGGCCGATCCCACCTATGCAGAGGATTGGCTTAGGACCATCGAAAATATGTTCCGCGTCAGTCATCTTCCTGATACTGAGAAGGTGACTTGTGCCACTTTCATGTTACGTGGGAACGCGGGCTACTGGTGGGACACCATTCAGGTGCTCGAGGATCCCACTACTATGACCTGGGAGAGGTTTAAGGCCCTCTTCCGAGGAAAATACTTCACGGCGCCAGATCGTGCGCAGAAGTTAAATGAATTTATTAATCTGAAGCAAGGAGGGATGTCTGTAGCAGACTATATCCGTAAGTTCGAGCAGTTGTCTAGGTTTGCGCCACATATCGTGGCCACTGACGAGATGAAGATAGAACGTTTTCTGGAAGGTCTCAAGCCCGACATCTTCCGGAGCGTAAGTATGTACGATACGGAAGGGAAGACTTATGTCCGTATCGCTGAACGAGCAATCCTAGCTGAGCAGGCGGAGAGCAGGGTTGCAAAGGCGCAGGATGCTAAACGGAGAACAGAAGGACAACAAGGGGGAGGGAACCAGAAACGCCAATTTTTCGGCAAGGGACCAAATTATCGCGGGAATCAACTGGGCCAGCAGAACTGGAGACCAAGACCGAACCAAGGGCCATTTAACGCTCCGAACCGGCCCTCAGGTGCTGCAACGCAATGTCGACAGTGTGGGCGTTTCCATTCTGGTCCGTGCTATGGACCAAGACCAAACCCGACCCCACAATGCTTCCGATGTGGGAAAATAAGACACTACACTAGGAACTGCAACGAAAATATGCCTCAAGTCCCAAACCGACCGTTGATTCGACCCCCTCCAGTGCCAGCACGAGTCTTTACTCTAACGAATGAGGAGGCCGAAGCAAATCCTTCTGTAGTAACGGGTACGTTAACTATCTATGACGTGCCCACTTCGGTGTTAATTGACTCTGAGGCTACACATTCGTTTGTGTCGGCCAAATATGTGGAAAAGGTGGGAGTCTCTCATACCTTATCTGAATGCAATTACATTGTTACCCTACCACACGGTGATCCGACACGCACTAACCAAGTGCTGGAAGAATGTTCTGTGAACATTGAGGGTAGAGATCTGAGTGTCGACCTGATTGTGATCCCAATGAATGACTATGATGTTATTTTTGGGATGGATTGGCTTTCGAGATATGGAGCCATCATAGATTGCAACAAGAAGGTCGTAAAATTTCAACTGCCCGAAGAAGAAGTGTTCACTTTTTCGGGAAAAACTACTTCGAATCGTATTTCACAGATCTCTGCGCTGAAGGCTCAACGACTATTGAGATCTGGTTGTGAGTCTTATCTAGTATATGCGGTGAAGGCAGAGGAGTTACCTCAGCCAGAACTGAAGGACGTACCGATAGTTAATGAGTATATTGATGTATTTCCCGATGATCTCCCGGGGTTACCCCCTGATCGAGAAATACAGTTTACGATAGATCTGATGCCGGGGTCCGCCCCAATTTCTAAAGCTCCTTATCGCCTAGCACCGAACGAACTAAAGGAGTTGAAGGAACAACTAGAAGACTTGTTACGGAAAGGGTTTATTCAACCCAGTTTTTCACCATGGGGAGCGCCGGTTTTATTCGTACGGAAGAAAGACGGGCGATGCGACTGTGTATCGACTATCGGGAGTTAAATAAGATCACGATCAAAACTAAATACCCGTTGCCGAGGATCGATGATCTGTTCGATCAACTACAGGGCGCCACGGTATTCTCGAAAATTGACCTCCGTTCGGGATACTATCAGTTAAAGATCAGGGAGGTAGATGTTCCTAAAACCGCATTCAGTACGAGGTACGGCCATTACGAGTTTTTGGTCATGCCATTCGGACTGACTAATGCCACAGCTGCGTTTATGGATCTTATGAATCGGGTCTTTAAGAACTATCTCGACCGTTTCGTAATTGTCTTTGTTGACGATATTCTGATCTATTCTAAGACGAGGGAGGAACACGAGAATCATTTACGAACCGTCTTAGGAATCCTGCGAGAGAAACAGTTTTTCGCCAAATTCAAGAAATGCGAATTTTGGCTTGAGAAAGTAGCCTTCTTGGGACACGTGATTTCCGGGAGTGGAATCTCTGTGGACGCGAGTAAGATTGAGGCCGTGAACAATTGGCCACGACCAACTACTCCGACCGAGGTCCGAAGTTTTCTAGGACTTGCGGGATATTACCGTAAGTTCATAGCTGACTTCTCTAGCATTGCCTCGACTCTGACGAACTTGACCAGAAAGAACGTACCTTTCAAGTGGTCTGAAGCTTGCGAACAAAGTTTTCAGGAGCTAAAAAAGCGACTCACTTCTGCTCCTATTCTGACTATACCCTCGGGAACTGGAGGATCTCAGTCTATAGTGATGCCTCGAAAAACGGACTGGGATGCGTGCTGATGCAAAATGGGAAGGTGATCACTTATGCTTCACGGCAACTAAAAGAATACGAAAAGAACTATCCAACCCACGACTTAGAACTTGCAGCAGTCGTCTTCGCCTTAAAGATTTGAAGACACTACCTTTACGGAGAACGGTGCGAAATCTTTACAGACCATAAGAGTCTGAAATATTTCTTCACCCAGAAAGAGCTGAATATGCGACAACGACGATGGCTGGAGCTTGTAAAAGACTACGACTGCGTTATCAATTATCATCCAAGCAAAGCGAACGTAGTCGCAGACGCGCTTAGTCGAAAGGCGATGAGTACGGAGTTGCACAGGATTTGAGTGGAAATAGTCAATTTAGGTGAACTCGAAACGCGACTAGCAACGCTGACTCTTCAGCCGACGTTGCTAGAACGAATTCAAAAAGCACAAGAAGAGGATGAATTCTACCTAAAGGCGAAGGATACACTACCCGAAGACTTCGAAATCCGGGCAGACGGAACCTTGTTATACAAGAATCGGCTATACGTGCCCAATGACGAGGAGTTACGACGAGCGATAATGACAGAGGCGCACGCAACAACATACTCAGTACACCCGGGCACGACAAAGACGTACCAAGATTTGCGAATCATATATTGGTGGCCGGGAATGAAAAAGGACATCGCCACGTTCGTAAGTAGATGTATGACGTGCCAGCTGATCAAAGCGGAACACCAGCGACCAGCTGGAACTCTGCAGCCTTTACCAATTCCCGAATGGAAATGGGATCACATCACAATGGACTTCGTCGTTGGTTTACCTAAAACGACAAAAGGCCACGATGCTATTTGGGTGATTTGATCGCCTAACCAAATCAGCCCATTTCATTCCTATCAGCTCTACTTTTTCTATGGAATGGTATGCTGAATTATACATTCAGGAAATTGTTCGACTCCATGGAATCCCAATCTCCATCGTCTCGGACCGAGATTCGAGATTTCTATATAATTTCTGGCAGAGCCTACAGAAAGCGATGGGTACGAAGCTCTCGTTCAGTACTGCATATCATCCCCAGACTGATGGGCAGTCTGAACGGACGATCCAAACCCTTGAGGACATGTTACGAGCGTGCGTGCTAGACTTCAAGGGAAACTGGAGTAAGTACTTGCCGCTGATTGAATTTTCTTACAACAATAGCTTTCATGCTACGATCGGGATGGCACCATACGAGGCATTGTCGGGCGCAAATGTCGATCCCCTATTCATTGGGACGAAATCGGCGAACGAGCTTTATTAGGACCCGATATGATCCGAGAAATAACAGAAGCAGTGACCAAAATTAGAGAACGAATGCAAACTGCTCAAAGTCGACAGAAAAGCTATGCAGATCATCGACGACGACCCTTGGAGTTCGCAGAAGACGATCAAGTATTTCTAAAGATTTCCCCAATGAAAGGAGTAAAGCGTTTTGGAAAGAAGGGCAAGCTAAGTCCCAGATACATAGGCCCCTTCAAGATAGTCAAACGAGTCGGCGAGGTTGCGTATCAGATAGAATTGCCGACTTCCCTGTCTCAAGTTCACGACGTATTTCACGTATCGACATTAGGAAAATACGTCGCGGACCCGAGTCATGTGATCCAGAATGAACTTCTTTATCGACAACTCAAGCCTGACTTGAGTTACGAAGAGAAGCCCATAGAGATTTTGATGTACGAGTCGAAACGACTACGGAATAAGACTATTCCGCTAGTTAAAGTTCTGTGGCGGAATCAATCAGTTGAGGAAGCCACGTGGGAACGTGAGGATGATATGAGAGTTCGTTATCCCGAATTATTCCAGTCGGCGTAATTTCGGGGACGAAATTCTTTTAAGGGGGGAGAATGTAATACCCGTAAAAAAATTTAATACGGGATTTCGGTGTAGTTAATAGAATAATAATCGTAATTTAGAAATTTTAAGAGAGAAAATATAAGTTTTCGAAGGCATTATGTATATTAACTTCTATATTTTAATATCAATCATAACTAAGGGATAAGGATGCTAGTAAATAATTGTGTAATGAAAACCCTCACAAAATAATAACAATAACGAATAGAAGAACAATTTCAACAAAGAACCAAAAGAAAAAGAAAGCCTTTGACGGAAAAAAATTCAGAAGTCAGAAAAGGGTAAGAATTTTATCTAGAGTATGTAAATTCGCTATGTTTAATTTGCTTATGTATTCCAATACCTTGGTAACTTGGTAAATTAGGTAGAGTTTAGAACGTAGCAATTCAAGGACTCTTGACTCATACTTTCGAGTTTAGTGTTTGGTTAAATTTATCGTTATAGGTTTCATTACTTTCGATTTTCTGGGAAGTTCATTAGGGTTGAGTTAGGGTATTTAATTTCATGATTTTTAATATGTAGGAATGATAAGAACATTTTTAGGTGGATATAAGTTTTGATGCTTCAATAGTTTCGAACATTGATTTTTCGGATATTCATGAAGTTTTCAAATATGTCAGACATAATTAAGATCTAAAGTTCTTGAGTCTTCGTTTACATAAGGGTTTTATGATTATCGAAGTCTGAACAGTTCTTGAGGGTTTCGACATCTTCAACTAATAAACCTCGACATTTATAAATTTCGAGATATAGCTTTTAAAAGAACTCGACACTGCCATGACTTCGACATTATCTATTATGTTAAGATATCGACATTTATATAATTCGACATTTTTAATATGTCTCGACATTTTGGCATCAAGGATATCGAGATGTATCTTGTGAGAAATTCGACATTTATAAACTCGATATTCTTAGATAAGCTCGACATTTTTCTCACAAAAGACCTCGATATAAGTAAAAGCTTCGACATTATTTAGAGGGCTTCGATATTTTCCTTTAAGTACTCGGCATTTATTAGATATTTATATATGATGGATCCCGAGATTTTTGTATAAATATATATGGAGGTTTCGACATCTATAGGATGTCGATATAGCTTGAAGAGCTCGACATTTATTAGATATAGATCTCGACATTTTTCAAGAGGTCCGACTTTTTCAAGAAATGATGGTCTCGACATTTTGAGGGATAAGAGGTCGACATTTGTGAGATTTCGACATTGTGTTTTAATTAATAAATTTTCGGTATTTTAGAATTTTGCTAATTTTAGGGTTTTACTATTTCTAGGGTTTTCAATATTTTAGGGTTTATTTATTTTAGGAATATCATTATTTTTAGGTTTTCATTAATTTTAGGGTTTTTCTGTAATTAGGGTTTGGGAACTTAAAAACTTACACACTTTAGCAAATATACTGATATGATAATATTTATTTACTCAGAGGATCGACTTATAGGAATTCCATCAGACTTTTTATTTGACGCTAGCAGGAGGACAGGTAGGTGGATCATCCATGTACAGTACGTAAACACAAAAGTGAATTTATGTGTTTCCATGTGATTCGATTATTTACGTGACTTACGTGACTTATGTGTTATACCTGTTTTCCACGCGTTTAATATAAATCATGTTTATATGAGATTTCTAGTACATGTCTGGCACGTGCATATCACGTTAGGGCGAGAGATGGTTGTACCGTAGTGAGACGGTAGTGATATGAGATATTGACGTACGGGGTAGAATGAGATGCTTGTGATTGGTGACTCTTAGAGGAGTCGAGGTTGGGCTCACTGGGCACCTGGCGGAGACGGGCGTGATCGATCTGTCTACTCGGGCGTGACCGTCCCGAGGTGCATACCGCCGGAGATATTGATGTGACCTGATAGGAGGCCATTGGCGTGATCGTCCAGTGCACTATCAGTGTATACTTTTGGTGCGGAGCGACCCGGTAGGAGGCCATTGGCGTGATCGTCCAGTGCACTACCAGGGTAGGCTGCCGCGAGAGTTGGGGGTGGCCTCCCAGTAGTCTTTGCGCGCGAGGGTGTCGAGCCTAACCTAGGGCCCTGTGTTGTGTGAAACAGGAATGTGGGAAAAGAAGAGTGTACATCATGTTATGTTGTGAGATATTGGGTTTGGGGTGAGTGCACACTTGCATACATGCATTTTATTCACCTACTGGGCAAAGTGCTCAGTGTTTACGTGTTGTAGGTACTGAGTCCGACGCTGATACGCGTCGTGACTGAGGCGGCTGGTGGCGGTACTCCACGGACTTTTGAGGGCGGTGCGGTACATGGATGAAGACCTGTGGAGCGGCGTTAGCGCTTTTTGTTCTTTTGATAATTTTTGGGGCTTCGGCCCGTGTACAGAGATAACGATGTAGACGGATTTTTATATTAGTGTATATTATTTTAGGAAAAAGTTTTAATTAGACGGGCCTTCCGCGGCTTACGTTGCGGAAATCCGCCACTAATCCTAATTAGAAAAGTAGGGTCGCCTCAGAATACTAGGCTAAAAACAAATTCGTTCTCGCTCAAATTCTCTCAATGCATACTCGATAATTTTTGCGTTATCAAAGCTCTCCAAATTTTGTCGTGTAAAGCTCCAATCTTGTACTTCGACGTCTCCTCTTATTTATAGGCATCGGCTCCCTCTTGAATTGGTAAAAGATCTCTTGGTGATCTCCTCAAAGATCTCCTTAAATATAGTATATACTTAGTTCGCCCTCTCTTTATTTAACCTTGATCTTGATATCTTCCATAGTTGGTAATTGCAATCTTCTATTTTCGGCATGTAGGTGCACCACTTATGTTGGGGAAGAAAGACGAAATCTTGTTTCACATCTTCGACATTAACACAATCTTATGTTGCATTTTTGCTTAAATGATTTGGTCCAATGCAGGTCATTGAGAGGAAAGTTCTTGATATCGTTCGCTGTGACTGGAGCTTGCTGGCTAATTAACTGTGATATTTCTGTCTGTCCCAGAGATTATCGGGGCGGGTGAGTTTTCTCATCTTTTCCCGTCATCCTCATAGTGCATTAGATTGAAAACTGAATACTTTAATCATCTTTGATAACTTAACACAATGCTATTAGTTCATGAGAGGATGTCGTTGAAGCGATTCACAATTCTCTGAGGAAGGTAGCTTGGGGGCATAAAACCCTAGGATTATTATTAATTGACTCACTACATTTATATTCTTATTAACTTTTATTGGGTTTACGCAAAAACCTTTTCGAAATGTCTATTCTGGTAAATTGCAGGTGCAAGAATAAATGATATTGCTCTGAAGAAGTATGTCAGTACAAAGATGACGACTAAACCACCTGAAGCATATCCTGATATAGAAGTAAGTCAGATATAAATCAGCTGATTCCACCAATAATGATCCATCAAACTCCCTACTATTCACGTTAGACGATGAGGAGAGGTACTATTTTTGTTGGAATGCTATTTATCCAACCTGTTGGATCATCTTGCTCCTAAATCTCCACAATGCATGAATCTATTAATTTCATTATGTATCTGAACGACAAGTACAGGGGCTGCGATGTCCGAATTGTCTAGAGGAAGGTGATGAGGTCAAGAGAATACCGCGTGATGGTAATAGCAAACTAGGTACTTCCTTTTTATTACTGGTGCAGTGAAGGAATTGGATGTGTGTAAAAGAAACATTCTCGTGTGTGCTTATCTAATATCTATTAATATGTTTTCGAAGATTCTCCTCATATAGATTCCGCATGTCTTTTCAACAGGTAAGTGGATTCATATATCGTTAGGTACTACAAGTCCTGATGGTGGTAAGAATGTGAATAAATGCTGGTTACACAAATGTTATAAAAGGGATACAAGCTTGGTTAGATTTCATGTTCTCAACAGTGCGATGACGAAGCTTGCCATTAACCACCCGGGTTGTGAATCTTCGAGTTCTTGGAGACTCGGAAAGAGGAACAGTTGTCCAAATTATCCCCACTTAACAGACATTTTTATAAGTGAGGTACTGTGTGCTTCCTCAAGTGAGTAACCCTAGGACCATTTCAAGTGACTTTATCCCCTTCAACGACCTCTTCAACTGAGTAACCCTAAGACCATTTTTAAATATATAACTATTTCAAGTGAGTAACCCTAAGACCATTTAACTCATCGTGACTTTATCCCCTTCAACGACCTCTTCAACTGGCCCACTATTTCAACGCGGCTCCTCAACAGTGCTCTTCTTTGTTTCACATTGCTTGATGTCAAGCGAGAACGAACATTGACCGAATTCTTTTTGGAATACATGTATTTACAAACTTGACATACGCATACAACACGTTTGAGTTAAGTGTGCAATAACGGCTATTCTAGAAATAAGAATGCTAGCTACTATATGATGATGAAAGGGGTTTACAATAATTATTATTACTGTCTGAGATGAGCTTAGCTGAGCAACACGACATTGGCTGGTTTATCAAAGCTGTCTAGAAAGTTATGAATGCTTAGCGGCATTTATTAACTAACATAGCAAAGATAAGGGATGGATCAAAGTAATGTAGTGTAGGTGGTGATAGCGGCAAGGCTTTGAGGAATTTCGAATACAAAAACAGCAGCTTCTTTGGTTTGTAAGCAACGAATTTCGAACAAGTTGCATTTTCGGTAAGAAAGATAGATTATGGCAAAAACTCAATCATATGAAGAACCAAGCAGCCCATCAGCTTCCTCAAGTAATTAGAGTAAACAGGGTTTCGGAAAGAATCATCGCACGGAGCAGATTTTATCCTCATCAATGGCCAAATTGCTTTCATCGCTTTTTTTATAAATGCTTAACTATTTTCATCTCAAAGAGGAGCTGGAATTCTATATATCCTATCACATTTAGCATAACTCTGAAAGCTCTTCTCCAATGCTGAACTATTTAACAAGGAGTCTCCAACTCTGAAAGCTTCACCCTCATGAGTATTTTGTAATGAACAGCATTCCACGATAAAAATCATCCCTAATTTGATTATTTTCTTGCAATAATATAGAAGACTCGGAGGTTGTTGAAGGGAACTTAAGAAAAGGGAAAAAAGTCACCTGACTTGAGCATTGCAGCCCATCAGTTTCCTCAACGATAATATCAAAGTGAACAGGCTTTTGGAAAGAATCTTGGCACATAACTAAGTCTGTGGAAAAAATATTCGAGATATGCTCCTCTCAACAACATCTAATGCAGATTAACCGTCATCAATGGCAAATTTGCTGTCATCTAGTGTTGACCTTTTTGGTCCATGAGCGTTAGAGAGATTTGATGAACTATGTAATTATAATGACGTTAGGTCTATAAATTAAGCAATTCGATAAATGATTAATATAATGTCTAAGTACATGTTAATATTCGGCCATGCATGAATTATGAGCTATAAATTGGTTAAGGGTTGAATATTTGATTCACATGTGAGTCTGTGATTTATTGGTGATGTGAAACTAAGTGATCGCATGTTATAGACGTCTCATATAATAGAATATATCGTTCTGTACTATATATGGAAATAACGTGTGAGATGTCCTATGGAAAATGTGCAGTCTGAAATTAGAAAGTGATATATCCGTTGCAGTTTGTTTATTTATGAGTGAAACTTGCCTCTACGATTATGAATGCTTATTGCTGAATTAAATGTGCAAAATCGATTTGATATCTTTATTGTACTGGGCTCGATTAATTGACGCCGGGCCCCGAACAGCGTAGCGTGGTGATAGCAGAAGCGCGGCATAGGGTGACGAATTTTCGAATTTCAACATCTAAATTCGACCTAGCGCCCTTCGGCTTCTCCCGAGTGCTCAAGATACTGCCCTGAGCATCAGGAGACAACGTCTAATTCGAATTTCCTAATTCGAATTTAATACAAATTTATTCGAATAGATAATTTAATTCCAAATTAGCTCGAATAAAGCGACAGTCGGCAGTTTTTCGACTATTTGGTGACCGAAACTACTTCTGATCGATACCTAATTATCCAGAATAATTCTACACTCCCCGGCGTTCACAAAGAGGGGTTGTTCAAATCATTCTGATGTCGTTTGGTATTTTTCGTAAAATCAAATCAGCGGTTCGAAATTATCAGTTCGACTAAAGCGGCAGTTTACCGCCTTTTGACTATTTGCTAAAGAAATGATTTCTGATCGATATCAAAGCTTCCACAATGATTCTAAACTTTCTTTCAATCGTAATTGGCATCTTTCGAATCATTCCAATGTCTCTTGGTACTTGTGGTAAAATCAAATCGGTGGTTCGAAACATACCGTCGGTGAACGTGATTGCACCTCGGATGGACGTCGCAACATCTCATCTCGTTCCCGGAGCCTCAGGGATAGATCGCCACACCGGTATGTCCTTTGATCGAACCTCTGAGACTGCTTCCGATGGCTAAATGCAGTTCGGTTCGGGCGTCGAGCTTCGTTAAACGATCACGTGGCTTGACGTGGCTTGAGAAGTTCAAAACTTAAGCCAACATATGTTTTTCTCTCTAGTATTTGTTGACATAAGAGCAAAAATGACCAAGCCCTTTTTCTTGGAAAACCTCACGTTGCATGAACTTAGCTTATTTATTTATCTTTTTCTAGTTTACACCTAAGCCCATGAGGTGTCTTATTTTCCTTGTAGTAAAAATCCACTAGTTGTTTTATAATTTTTCTACAACACTTGTCATGCTCATAAATGTGTGACTCATATGCCACCTCATCCAACGTGGCATGTTAGAAATTGTACACATGTCCAAGACCAAGTCAACATGCAAATATTCCATTTTGGCCCATGAGGTTTCTAAATTCACAATTTAGTCCTCAATATTAAGAAATAAAATAATAAAATCCAATCTAATTATTTTAGTTACAATGGAGCCTCACTTAGTTAATTAATTAAGCAATTAAGACAATCTAAAGTCCCAATTATTCCTGTGATCCTCACCGGAACTTAACTAAATCGTCGACACCACATATCAATCCGCGAGTCCCGGTATTTGCTAGCCATCTTGTGGTACCGGACATATCCCAGTTGAGAACGAATTTTTATCTAATCGAAAAATTCGGGCGAACCGACTATAGTGTATACATTTAAATACCTCTTACGCCCTTCACTTGCGTCACGTTTAGGTGAGAGCTATGTAAATGTCAAACTCACTGATCTAACTCTATGTTGTAATCGAGACCGGACTTATTTAAACTCCGCTCCGTATCTCATACGAGCGAGGTTACCAAGCTTCGTCGAAGGCTTTATAGTCGTTGTTCCCCGATTACCTCATAGGACGTTAACCTATATGAATATAGGCAGTGAATCCCGATAGCAGTCAAAGCCCGAAAATCACCTCCGTAAAGTCAGTTGCGTTTCGATGCTGTCCCGTGTCCCATTTCTAAACACTTACAGGCCTAGCCAACTACCGACACACCTAAATCGTGAAAGCAAATCCGTCAGTGACCACATCGGTCTGAGGCTGCTATAGTCATTCGTTCAATCATTGACAACATCCTAGTCATGTGATTGAGACGAATACGAGCCGAATGTCCGAATATGCGATCTCTCCGATCACCAATATCTCCATCACGACCCACAACCTCTCAGGTAATCGGTGACACTACCGATACTATATGGTCGTCAATGAACAACTCATATTCAGATTTCTAGTCACCTAACTAGAATCCTTATACTTACGGAGTTTTTATTTAATGATGAGACTAAGGACCGCCCTGTGTCTCCTCTCTCGTCCCCACGAGAATCCGACGTCCAACTCAAATATTTGGGTGTTATTTATTTATTGCACCACCGGATGCCAAGAAGACATTATATTCGATAAATAAATAATAATACTTTATTATAATGAAAATAATATTCACTACTTTATTTTGATAGTATATACAATAAAATTGTCTCGCAACGAACACATCATCGTGCCCCCTATATTATTCATAGTCCTCGTATGGCACTCCGAGGGCACACTCCCTAACAGCCTCCGACTTGCACTCGAATGCCATATGCCGCACCTAATGCATGTCACAATGGTATTGTAGGCCCATCTTGTTTAGATGTTCCATAACTGCCTGGGACAAGGGCTGTGTGAGTGGGTCCGCCACGTTTTCTGCGGTGGCGATTTTCTGCACAGCTACCATCCCATTTTCAACGACCTCACGTAGTACGTGATCTTCTCTCAATATGTTTGGACTTGTTATGAGATCGTGGTTCCTTTGCTTGCGCGACTGCAGCGCTATTATCGCATGAAAGTGTAAGCAATCTGTCCGCAACTGGTACCACAATAAGTTCCTCTAAGAATTTCTTCATCGAAACAGCTTCTTTAGCTGACTCTGAGGCTTCTATGTATTCTGCTTCACACATGGAATCGGCAGTTGTGCTTTGCTTGGAGCTTCTCCAAGACATCGCCCAAACGTTGAGCACGAATACAAAACCTGAAGTAGATTTTCGGTCATCCACGTCCGACTGGAAGTCCGAATCAGTGTACCCTTCTACATCTAGTCCCGCTCCTCCATAGACCAACGTCAACTCTTTAGTCCGTCTAAGGTAGTTAAAGATATTCTTAACGGCTGTCAGTGTCTTTCACCTAGGTTAGCCTGAAACCGACTAAGCACGTTCACAGCTAGGCAATGTCCGGCAGTGTACACAACATCGCGTACATTAGACTATCCATAGCAGATGCATAGGGTATCCCACTCATCCGTCATCTGTCTTCCTTACTTTGAGGTGACATTGATTTCGACAAATGGGCCCCATGTCGCATAGGTATGAACCCTCTCTTACAGTCATCCATTCTGAATTTCTTCAGTATTTTCTCTAAGTAAAGGGCCTGCGATAACACGATCGTTCCTTTTGCTAGATCACTGAACAAGCGAACGCCGAGTGTACACCTCACTTCTCCCAGGTCTTTCATGGAGAAATCGGTTGAAAGCCTCACTTTCACCGATGAGAGTATCCCGATTCATTTACTATCAAAAGGATATCATCCACGTACAATACAAGGAACGACACCATACTCCCACTGCTCTTTCTGTAGATACATGGCTCATCTATGTTTTCTCAAATCCGAAGTTTCGAACTGTTCGAAACGTAAGTTCCAACTGCGAGAGGCCTGTTTCAGTCCGTAAATGGGCCGATTAAGTTTGCACACTTTGTGAGCATTTGCATGCGACTCAAAACCTTTTGGCTGCTCCATATAGATCTCCTCCTTGAGGAATCTATTAAGGAACGCTGTTTTGACGTTCATATGCCAAATCTCATAATTATAGTGCGTAGCTATTGCGAGCATTATGTGGATAGACTTGATCATGGCTACAGGCAAGAAGGTCTCCTCATAGTCGACTCCCTCCTCTTGGTTATAGCCCTTGGCAACCAACCTGGCCTTGTACGTCTCAACTTGTCCGTCAGATCCAATCTTTCTCTTGTAGATCCATTTACAACCGACTGGTTTAAAACCGCTAGGTAGGTCTACAAGAGTCTAGACTTTATTAGAGTACATTGAGTCCATCTCAGTCCACATAGCTTCAACCCATCACGTTGAGTCAACATCGGATATAGCTTGATCAAAAGTAGCGTGATCTTCTCTTAGAAGTCCCCTAGTCGCAACATAATCACGTTCGACGTGTGACATGCCATACCGCTGGGGTTGGTGTGGCACCCTTTCTGATCGTCGCAGGACTGGTTCGCTCTTACCATCTAATTGCAAATCCTGTGAGGGCATTTCGGCCGACTACTCCTCGAGAGTGGCCTATCGGCCAACGCTACAATCTAGAATGAACTCTTCCTCGAGAAAGTGTGCGTATAGGCCCACAATGATCCTCTGATCATCGTGAAAATAGAATAGATACATAACCCATAGAGTCTTCGAGGTAACCTATGAAACGTCCTTTCATTGACCTAGACTCAAGTTTGTCTGTTTTCAAATTTTTCACATAGGCGGGGCAACCCCAAATCCTAATATGTGATAAGCTGGGTAAACGACCAGTCCATATCTCGTACGGAGTGTCGTTAACAGACTTCGAGGGAAACCGATTTATGGTATACGTCGCTATCAAAAGTGCGTATCCCCGCAATGACATCAGTAAATCTGTATAGCTTAACATATAATGAACCACATCTAATAAAGTTCGATTTCGACGTTCGGCCATGCCATTCAACTGTGGCGTGCCAGGCGGAGTCATCTGTGATAATATATCATTCTCCTTCAAGAACTGGTCAAACTCAACACTCATGTACGCGCCGCCTCGATCCGATCGAATAGCTTTAATAAGTTTCGACGTTTGATTTTCCACCAATGCCTTATCTCCTTGAACCTTTCAATGATACACGAGTCCGTAACGACTATGGTCATCCGTGAAGATAATAAAATAGTGGAAGTCGCCTCGAGCGTTCACATTGAATGGCCCGCAAACGCCTGTGTGAATCAAACCGAGAATTTCTGTGGCTCTATTAAATGTCCCGGTAAAGGGTGATAGGGTCATTTTACCTTGGAGGCACGACTTACAAGTCGGATAGGGATCTGATTACGCAACACATGCCTAGATAACAAAACAAGAGATATTGATCCGACATGGCTTCTTGAGAGACTATCCCCGTTTCCCACTCTGACCTCAATCTCCCGCTCCCCAAGCGCTATACTTGGTCCCAGACCCTACGTGGACACACAAATGTGAGTACTAGCTCCCGAATCTACTATCCAAGAAATAGAGTATACAGATGTAGAACAAACTGTTTCTAAAACATTAAGTTCCTTACCTGATGCAGCCTGCTCACCTTTGAACTTCGGACAGTCCCGCTTCCAGTGGCCCAGCGCACTGTAATGCAGACACCTATCCATCGACTTTCACCAGTCTGCATCGATTTCCCAGAAGATTTTGTTCTTCTTGGAAACCTTCCATGTTGGCTTGAGCTTGTTGACCTTCCTTTTTTGCCTTTCTGGGGCTTCGAAGAGGTGGAGACAAGTGCAGTCTGCTTTACCAGCTTCAACTGACCTTGCACCATTGCCAACTGATTCATTAGATCAGGAAGCGTTAGCGTTATACCTTACAGATGATAGTTCACAATGAACGCGTTGAAGGATGGAGGGAGACACTGCAAGGTGAGATCGTTTTGTAATTCGCCATCAAATCGAAAATTGAGAGTCTCCAATCTGTCGATCATGGTGATCATGTTCACAACATGTTCGCCGACATTCTCACCCACAGACATCCTCGTCGGAAGAGCTGTGACGAAGCCGCATAGCGAGATGTCTTTGGCGTCTCACTATAAAGCTCTTTCAGATGATGAACCATCGCTCTAGCGTCAGCCATACCCTTATGGCTATGTTGCAGCGTGTTACTCATCAATGCGAGGACATAAGCCTTTACGAGCTGCTCGTCGCGTAGTCGCTTGTCATACAGTTGCCCATGCTCCTGGGGTCAGCGGCAACTCGGAGTCAAGGATATAAACTAGGTTCTCAATTTGAAGGAATCCTCAGGTTTGAGAAGCCAGTCTGAATAGTTTGGCCCAGTCAACATATTCTCCTTGAGCAGTATGTTTAAAGCGGTAGACATGATTAACTCTGAGAGAAAAACTGTAGAAAATAGAAAGGCGTAATAAGTCGATTGTGTAGACATCGAATGGGAACAAGGACTTTTATTCGGTTTGACTCCCACCATCTTTTCATAAACTCCATTTTCTCCCGTTGGATGTTTTGGAAGTTTCGTTGATAATTTTGATAGTTGAGTTGATGTCCCCATGAGCGGATGCAAACCTCAACCTCTGTCGTTTTATTGGTTTGCAGCAGCCCACGAAGTCATGCTCCGCACGAATCCGACCTTGTCGAATGTCTCAACTATCTTTGTCTCAGTCAGGGACCCCCGCCGGCAAACCCGAAACAAGACGGTGTGACTGTCTAGTGCGACCTATCAACTTTGTGCAAAATCGCACATTTGAACCGTATGTTTTACCGTATAGTGTGGTCTTGGCGAGCGGCACTAACGCACACGAGCAAGACAAAACGAAAGCAAATGCACGGCGTCAGCATACTCGGAACCAACCTTGCATCTAGGTTTCGTAACAACCAAACCCGAGCTTGATAGAAGACAGGGCATCCAATGCCTTTACTCACTTAGTATTTTTTCGGAAGATACTTTTGTGTTCTCATAGCAAATCGGAAATTAAGCACGAGCACATAAATTCGTTAATTAAATTCCTAACCCTAGGAAAGCAATTTAAATGGACAAATATGCGGGCTATTTCTAAACTGGTCCTATTACATGGGTCGTAAAACGAGCGGGGTCTTCGATCTTCAAACGTCAACTCATCGTCACGATGGTCGTCGAACCCTCCAATCTCGCCTTGCATCGAACAGTCGTCATTTTATCTAACTTATCTAATAATGCGATAAAATACAACTAAATACAGCATGGAGGAATTATCTCCCGAACATCCATATACATACCGGGGCAGCAACCGACCCTTAAACAAATAAGCTGGTTAAAACCCAAGCCCGCATCAATGTCCCACATAAACATGCAACACAGAATTTTGGCGTTGGGTGCCCGACATACGTCATGAGCGATGATAGTCTCCAAACTACATCGACCATTTGTTCGCCACATCGGCTTTCGAGGCCATTGGTCGACCCATTCATGAGCCGTAGTTCCGATACCACTGTTGGGGTGGGCCCGATTAATTGACGCCATCCCCTGAACAGCGTAGCATGGCGATAGCTGAAGCACGTTTTGAACCGAGCGGCGTAGGGTGACGAATTTTCGATTTACGAATTTTCGATTTTCAACATCTAAATTCGACCTAACGCCCTTTGGCTTCTCCCGAGGGCCCAGATACTGCCCTGAGTTTTAGGAGACCACGTCTAATTCAAATTTCCTAAATTCGAATTTAATACAAATTTATTCGAAATGATACTCCATGCTAGTTCGGACAAAGCGACAGTCGGCCGTTTTTTGACTATTTGGCGAAAAAATGATTTTCCCTGATACCAAATTTTCCAAAATAATTTTACACTTCCTGAAGTTGCAACGAGGGGTTTATTAAATCATTCCAGCGTCGTTAGGTATTTTTCATAAAATCAAATCACCGGTTCGAAATTATCAGTTCGACTAAAGCGGCAGTCTGCCGTCTTTTTACTATTTCATGACCAAAACGATTTCCTATCGATACCAAATTTTCCAGAATGATTCTACACTTCCCGGAGATTGCAACGAGGTGTCTTTTGAATCATTCAGATGTCCTTTGGTAATTTCCAGAAAATCAAATCATTGGGTTCGAAACATACCGTCGGTGAATCGATTGCACCTCGGATGGACGTCGCAACACCATGTCTCATTCCCGAGGCCTCCGAACTAGATCGTCATGCTGGTATGTCCTTGATCGAACCTCCGAAACTGCTCCCGATGACTAGACACAGTTCGTTTGGGCGTCGGACTTCGTCAAACGATCCCGTGGCTTGACGTGCCTTGAGAAGTTCAAAATTTAAGCCAACGTATGTTTTTTCTCTGGTATTTGTTGAGAGCAAAAATGACCAGGTCGTTTTTCTTAGAAAACCACACGTTGCATGGACTTTGCTTATTTATTTATCTTTTTCTAGTTTACACCTAAGCCTATGAGGTGTCTTATTTTCCTTGTAGTAATAATCCACTATGGTTATTTTATGATTTTTGTACAACACTTGTCATGCTCATAAAAGTGTGACTCATATGCCACCTCATCCAATGTGGCATGTTAGAAATTGTACACTTGTCCAAGACCAAGTCAACATGCAAATATTCCATTTTGCCCATGAGGTTTCTAAATTCTCAATTTAGTCCTCAATTTTAAGAAATAAAATAAATAATCGGTTGGCCCCGTGACCCTCACCGAAACTTAACTGAATCGTCGACACCTCGTATCAGATCCCAGTTGTGGACGTATTTTGGTCTAATCGAAATTCGAGCGAACCGACTATACTATATACATTTAAATACCTCTTACGCCTTTCACTTGCATCCAGTTAAGTGAGAGCCATGTAAATGTCAAACTCATTGACCTAACTCTATGTTATAATCGATACCCAACCGATTATTTACACTCCGCTACGTATCTAAGACGAGCGAGCTTTCGAAGCTTCATTCAAAGGCTTTAAAATCGTTGTTCCCCGATTTCCTCATAGGACGTTAACGTATATGAATATAGGCAGTGAATCCCGATAGCAGTCAAAGCCCGGCAATCACCTCTGTAAAGTCGGTTGTGTTTCGCTGTTGGCCTGTGTCCCATTTCCGAACACTTGCAGGCCTAGCCAACTAGCGATAAACCTAAATTGCGAAAGCAAATCCATCAGTGACCCTATCAGTCTGAGGCTACCATAGTCATTTGTTCAATCATTGACAACATCCGAGTCTTGCGATTGAGCCGAATACGTGCCGAAGTCTGAATTCGTGATCTCTCCAATCACCAATATCTCCATCACGACCCACAACCTCTCAGATAATCGGTGACACTACCGATACTATGTGGTCGGCAATGAACAAGTCATATTCGGATATCTAGTCACCCACCAAGAAACCTTAGACTTACGAATTTTTGTTTAATGATGAGATTAAGGACCGCCCGGTGTGTCCTTTCTCGTCCCCACGAGAACAGACGTCCAACTCAAACATTTGGGTGTTATTTATTTATCGCACCACCGGATGCCAAACAGACTTATATTCGATAAATAAATATTAATGCCTTTATTATAATGAAAATAATATTCACTACTTTATTTTGATAGTATATACAATAAAACTGTCTAGCGACGTACACATCATCGTGTGCCCTATATATTCCTAGTCCTTGTATCGCATTCCGAGAGCACACTCCCTAACAATCTTTCCATAAACTGATTAGGATATTATAATTAGGAAAGATCTGATTGATTGACATTGTGTATAAGATGCAAACATATGGTATGTGCTAAAAACTGATATGATTCTTAGAAGGTTTACAAATTTGAATATATATGCTCTGATCTGATTTATGTGCTAAACTTGGTAAAAGTATCGATCTGATACTATGTGCTGAGTATGGAAAATGAATTGACAGTCTGCTATCTCGCTAAACTTGGAAGGTAAATCTGGATTGACTTAGTTTATAAACTTATAGCAGAGAATCACATGTGAAAAGTTCTGCTATGGTAAATATAATTCGTAATACGTGAATATGCCTTGACTTCGAAATTGAGCTTTATGTGGAATAAAATCATGCTGTAGTGAGCCTATGACCGTTGTGAATAGTTATTGTGGGCATAATTTACATGGGATGTTTGATTCTCGAAAATTATATGGACTATATGCTTAATTTGGTGAGTATTCTACGATCTGATTTTCCATGCAAGTGTTGAATGAGAAAGGTTTATATATGAGCAACACTTCACATTTTCTAGAACTTAGAATTTGCAAAATATACGACTATGAGACTTTTGAGCAGAAATATTATTGAGAGATTCCTGAGCATTCATTTGCGATAGCTTCTCCTACCTGAGCGATCACTTGCGATGTACTGACTGTACGGAGATATTCCAGTCCTCCACCATATATTCTGTCTTCGGAAGTGAGCAATAACAAGAAGGCAAGGTCGACGTTTACGCACACGTGAAGGGAAGGACGAGTTTCAGGGGCCCTTCGATAGCGAGCTGTGTCTTGTCAGAATCTGGAGATTCTGAGGAGCGAAACTCGGCGTGTGGTAACCTAGTAGTGTCTAGTGTTCGACTTGTTTCGGTTGTGTATTGGGCTAATCAATCAGTTTTGTATCCAATATGGTGCATTATAGTGATTGGTTAAACTCTTGAGGAGCAAACCTAAAGGAGAGGAGTAAATCCCAGTTATGATATAACCTCTAATAAAATTTCTGTCTCGCATTCCTTTTTGTAGTGAGACAGACCCGACACACAACTGACGTAACTAGGATATACCAGGCATAGCCATTACAAGCATTAGTAGGCATCACTAAGTCACTACATCTTAGAATTTGTGAAAAGAAGAAGCATAAATTTTATAAGCCAAATTCACCGACTACCCCCCCCTCTTAGGCACATTCTTATCTTCATCTAGTCATCAACGCTATAACTATTTTCTCGATTGGAAACTATCCAAAATTTCTATATATCCCCTATCACATTTAGTAGAACCCTGAAAGATGTCTTCAAAACTTAACTATCCTTGACTGTAGTCGGTGCAAGGTTGGTGCATTTACATGATCACCCATTCAGTAGCAAAAAACACTACTTAGAAATACAAATTAAAAAGAGCGGAAAACAATTATAAACATACTTGATAAAAGCTCCTTAGGAGGAAGTTTCTGAACAACATTAGAAATGTCACTAGCCATGATGCTCTTTGCGTGCTCTTGCACAATTGCATTGCTCGCACATATATTTTTGTGGAACATTTTCTAATGCATTCCTCATTTGCTCCACGTATTCAGTTGTAAAAAAAATTCCGCCTTCTCGATATGACTTTCCCATGAGATCTGTCATTGCCTTGTATAGTGTCCCAGGGACACCTAAAATAACAGCAAGACAGGGCGCGCAATTAGTTCTTCATGGCGAAGATCATTCAAAAATGGAAACTCTTGTATATTGCACCTCTTCGAAAGTAAATCCTTCTTTTATATCTTCACAAGACCGTGAATGGTATCTTGAATGCTGACTAATTGCCTTCTGTACATCGAGCATTTCAACCCGAATTCCATACTAATTCTGTTGACAATGACAGTGGCTATTGTTGACAATTCTTTCCAATCCTCTGGGCTCATCAATACTAATTGCTCCACAATGTGTCCTTCGATAGACTGTAGAAAGAATTGTAGGTCGATTGAACAAACCATTCTAGAGAGTGAAAGGAAGCAACAAAATGATGGTGAGTTTAGAAGGGAATTCTGCAAAACGACCGTACCTTGAACTGCAACCGATTCTAATCACTGGCCTATTTCTTTGTTTTTATTTTTCCAATAGGGCCGGCCCATATCCGCCAAAGCCAGCCCAGTGGCGGGGAAAGGCGGCCAAGGCCCGCCCCGCCCACCAGCAAGTCGCGGGCCTGGCGGGCTAAAGCCCACTCTAATTATTAAACATAAGAATATGCCAACTGATTTTGATATATATACCTGAAATCGTACAATCTATTTTTTGTAAATCTACAATATATAACGTTATTGTAATTTTATACCAAAAGTTGGACATTAATTACAAACAGACATTGCTGTTACACCATAAGTTGTGGAAATTCTACTATCTGTTTCGTTATTAAATAATGTCTTTATTAAATATTGATATTTAAATAAATTATACACTTTTTAATATTTTTTAGCTTTGATTTTTGATTTACTCAAGTTTCGTAGTGAGCTTTTGAGAGTGAGCTTTCTTCACCAAATCTCTTGCAGGACGTCCACATTCCTCGTCAGCATATGAGAGTGAGCTTATGGGTCTTGCTCATGCAATACAACATTGGCGAGTGTATCTTCTTGGTCGTCACTTCCCGGTTCGGATAGATCATAGGAGTCTCAGATCACTTCTTTCTCAGAAGTTTGGTACTCCAACACAACAACTTTGGGTGTCTAAGTGACTCGGTATTCTTTTGATATTGAGTACAAGGCGGGTCATACAACTTAGGCAGCCGATGCATTATCTCAACAACATGAGAATGTCATTTGTATGACGTTGAGCGCGTCTCACTGGCAAGACTATGTGGAAGTGAAGGCTGCCATTGAGGCTGACTTAATCTTGTCTAAGATAATTGAGGACCTTAAGAAGAATGAGAAGTCTCACCATCACTTTGTGTCGCGTAACCGTCTTCACTACAAGTGTCATATCGTCTCGTCATTCCACCTTATTCTTCATCGACGTCATCTTATGCATGAGGTTAACTCCACTCCGATTGGCGGACACTCGGTGCATTTCGTACTATGCGTCTCGTCGCGGGTCTCTATTGACTTGGCATGTTTCGATGAATTCGCGATTATGTTGCTCTTTGTTTAGTTTGCCATAAGTCTAATTATGATACTTGTTTCCTGCGAGATTGTTACTACCGCTGCCCATTGCAACTCTCATTTGGGAGGATCTTTTCATGGACTTCACCACTAGCCTTCAGCGTTCGAATGGATGTGATACGATACTTGCTGTAATTGATCGCCTTCCAAAGTATTCCCATTTCATTCCCCGACGGCATCCGTATTCAACAAAATAGTGGCTTCTTCAATTCTTCCGAATGTGTTCGCTTACATGGTATTCAAAAACTATCGTCAGTGATCGTGACCCTATCTTTTCTTGCTTCTTTTGGCACATGCTCCATAAATCAAGTGGGACTTCATTAACTAAGCTCTTCATCTCACTCAGAGATGGGCGGGCAATCCGAAGTTACGAATCGTATTAGAAACATATTTGTCTTGCTTTGCCTCGGAGCAACCGCAAACATGGAATCGTTGGCTTATGTGAGTTGAATACTTGTGCAATACCACCTATCATCTTCTATGGACTCACGCCATTTTTTGTCGTTAATGGCAACGAACCACCCAAGCTAATACATTTTCTTTTGGGTGAATGTAGTGATGGCTATGGAATTAAAAGATCGCGATGAGATCATCACCAAGCTAATACATCGTCGCGAAGTTTCATTCGCGATAGGAGATCTCGTATTCTCAAATTCAGACCACATCGTCAGCAAACTCTATTTCCACGCATATGTCCTAAACTAGCACCTCACATTTATGGTTCAATCGAAATTATCGAGTGAATAGCCGAAGTTGTATATCATCTTATATTACCAAACACTTTCCGTATGCAACATGTGCATCACGTGTCCCTGTTGAAACGCCTTTGGTTCTGCTTAGGTTATTCGCAGTCGATGACACAGGGAAGGAAACAACATTTGCCCCTTGGGTAGACAACACTAAGGAGGATGACACTTGGGATGACGATACTGAATTCCGCATCAAGTACCCAAGATTCTGACTTGAGGACAAGTCACATTTGTAAGGGGAATGGAGGAACCCGGGAACGACGAGACTGAAGACAACTGGGCCGAGAACTCATGACTTCGAAGCGGTTGGCATAGTGGATAAATTGCAACTGAAGTTCGAGGATCTTTTTCTGTAAAATATTTCATAATTTGACCTAATTAGTCCATAAATTTAAATGTTGAATATGGCAGCTGGGAATAGTCCATATATACCCCACTGCTCTAAACAATTACGCATCTATCTATGGAACTATTTAAACTTGAGGGTTATTTTTTGTCCAAAGCGAATCAGACTTCTCGTTTACTCTCTTCAACCCTTTCCACTTTCATTCAATTATCTCTGTCCATAATTTATATCTTATCAAATACAATATTATATATGGTACGAAGGCGTGTCATTTTGAGTATTGTGATGACACGCTCAAATACTAGCAACTGAACTAAGTCGTTTAAAGAGATAGATAAACGGACGAAGTCCGAGTATCTATCTGCGAGGAGAACTCGATTATTTCTTATATATATATTCCAAATTTTAATCATGACTATGATGATGTTATATTGTTTGGATACAATGCAAATATAAGTCAACGCTAATAAAAATAAAGGAGATAAAGTTCTATTGAGGATGAGTGACCAATGCGCATGCCCGGGGCGGATCATTCATACTCTTCGTGCAATCAATTTTTTCTACGACATGAACATAGTCAATGTAGAGTTTCCTAGAATACGTGCTACTTGTTTGTCCCACAATAGCAACCCTACGTGATCAGAGAACCAATCAACTATATGTCCATATGATTGTAGTTCCTACACATGCATTCGATTTTTATGAATTCCCCGAGCTTAGGCACTTTGGCGCCTAAAGTTTAGGAAACCAATCGTACAGAACCGAATTCCATATGTGGTCGTTTTACGTAGTGATGTTCGCTCGATGCACACACATGAAGCACAAACAAAGAATACATGACTTGCCTCAAATAATAGAATAAGAAAAGCATTAATAGGTAATCATAATTCGGCCTAACAACGACGAATCTAAAGGATATATTATTAAAAATGTTTCGAATAGATAATAAATTCGTCAATCACGATGCTAGGGTCGCCACGCGTTGCCCCGACGTCTCCCTTCTCATGAAAGGTGCCGCCTTAGAAACCCTCGGGATCATTCTTAGCTTTCTCTAGTCTTCTTGACCGTCAAAAGTCTCTCTTAAGTGCGGTTTTTGTCCCCATTTTAGTAGGTTTGAAGATATATAGGGTTGCCCTTCTTAGAATTGATTTGACCAAGATTTAACGATATTCAACCCAAGCAAGATTCGCTCGCTTCACGGTCACGGAGTCCGTCCTTCGTGGCTGTGAAGGTTACTGGGCTCCAACTTTCTCTCGCTGGAATCCTTCACGGCCAATTCCAATGATGATCATGGTCGTGAAGCATTTCGGGGCTCAAAATTTCACTTATTGGTTTCTTTCACGACCTCATGCATCATTGTTCACGTCCGTGAGGCTTTGGTCGTTTCTATGCTTTTCTGCTATCTTTCGCAGCCATGAAGGGATCTGTCACGACCATGAAGGTTGACTGTCAAGTGTGACTGGCCCTTCATTTCTTCTTCGATTATATTCACCATGAGACCATAAAACTTGAAAAGTGACATAAATATAGGTTTTTTAAAGTATTTTATACATGAAATGATTCGGAATTGAAAGTTTCTGATATACAAAATGTGCATAAAATTCTAACTTATCAACACCTTAACCAGCTATTTATGTTTATCATTTTGCATGACCACATCAGACAGACAAGCTGAGATGGAGAAAGAGATGAAAATGTTACAGGTCTTATATACATATGGGGGCCTTACTCATTCTTTTCATGTTTCTGATTGAAATCATAGACTTAATTCTTAAAATTGAAGAATTCTAGGATTATCATCGTCACCAGAACAAAAAGTACACCCTATTTCAAGCGGGGACAACTATGTTTTTAATCCCAATGTTTGGAACATGGACATTTCTGGTCCTCCAAATCCGATGTGCCACTTCTAGTCCCTAATATTACCAATATTGGGCCTTTTGTCCCTCTGTTAACTTAATCACTAATTTAGATTGAATTTAACATGTCAGAGCTCGTGATCTCCTTTTACTCAACTTAAAACCTCGTAATTCATGTTAGGAATTAATTATAATGTCCTCTATTATTTAAGTCTTGGGTTTATATTTTGATATTAATGGGTTGTAGTAGTTTGGGGAGACAATTTGTACTAAGTGGTAAGTTTGGTACTTGGGCTTTAATATACCAATAGTTATGGTATATAAAGCCCATAACAACCCTTGTTAGGGTTTATCAAAAGAAAAATTTATCAAAGCCGCTCACGTTAAACACACACACAAACACAAACGAAAAGGTGCTTCATACGTTTTATTCTTTCCAATAATCTTTTGATCCTTGTTTGGTAACAAGTGGACCTACCAACAAATGGTATCAGAGCCGAACGTGGATAGATCTCAATGATTTGAGTCAAGTTTCGCTCAATTCCAATGAGATTTGAAAGAAAATTTGCTCAAAACCCACTTTCGATTTTTCAGTTGTTTTTGGATGTTTTTAATCACTTTCACTGTCTTTCAGTTGATAAATTGTCAATGAGTGTTTTTCTGTTCTTTCACGTCGTGTTAAGTCAAGTTTAAGTAAATTTTGAGCCATTGTAGTAGTCTGAACTTAAGTCTCTGACACAGCTGTTGAATTTCGGGTGGAAGAACAAACAATGCCCAGAATTCGTCTGTTACACCCGAAATTACTCAATCGAATGGAAAACTGGTCCAAACTTGTCAATTTCGGGCAGCTCCCTTTTTTGAAGCCTTCCTGAACTTAATTTTAAAAATGATCGCCCGAATTAAAACTTCAAGAACTTAGGTTTATCCAATCAACCTCGCCCGATTGATCAGCAGTTCGGCATAGTGCAATCAAATTTTATTCGATTTTCTGACTTTATCCGAGTTTCATATCCGATTTCTCAACATTTGTCACCCAAATTTAAATATACCAATTTTTAATCAACTAAAACTTTTAACTCGCAATTCATTTTCTTGTAAACTTGACTAAGTGTTCGAAACTAACATTTCATTTTGCAGATCACATCCATGTAACGATCACTACCAAACAACAAATGGACTCCTTAGCTATGGGAAGCGATGTTCATGTTCCAGTTCTGAGACGTGGTGACTTCGGAGTTTGGAGAAGTAGATTCCTCAACTTTCTTGAGATAAAGGACAACGGGAAAGACATAATCGAGTCTCTTGAGAAAGGACCACAACAAGTATGGGTCACAATCCGTGGTGATGATACAGTCACCCCAGCAGTTCAAGGAGGCACAATGCTGAAATCCTTCGCAACACAACAATGCAGAAAAGAAACGAGCTAAACCAGACCTTCTGGCAAGACACTATTTGATGCAAGTTTTGCCTAATGACATACTCATCCAAGTTGATATCTTTCCAACTGCTAAAGTAATGTGGGATGAAGTCGCAAAATTAATGCAAGGAACAGAGAGTGGACTAAGAGCTAAGAAAGCAAATACCCTTGCAGCATATGATTCCTTCAAGGATAAGCCCGATAAGCAAATTAGTGAGACCTACAATAGGTTCATGATCCTTGTGAACAAACTAAGGAAGATAAGCATCATAAAAACAAACATGGAACTCAATGTCAAATTCCTCACCTCACTGCATCCAGAATGGAAGAGAGTCACCACACACTTCTGGCTTAACAAGGACCTTGACCAAATTGACATTCACAGCATTTACAAAAGTCTCGAACAGCATAGTTACGATGTTCTTGAAGCAATCGGAGATAAGAAGGGCAAGGCAGTGATAGACCATATAGCCCTAGTAACAGATACCACTCTTAAGACAAGCACCAAAACCACAAAGAATAAGTCTGCTAAGTCGTTCAGTCTATTAGACAGTGGAGACTACAGATCAGAATCAGATCACGAATTCAAAGAATTCGAGAAGCATGTGGCTTACGTAACGAAAAGAATGGCAAAACAGTACTTCAAGAAATCATCATCATCTGCCAATCGACAAAGGGTCTTATCAAGTTCCAAACAGCCACCAAAACCTTTCCAACAGCCCGACACTAGGAACGAATCTGAGCCTAGCAAATGTTTCAATTATGGAAAGCCTGGGCACTTTGCTAGAGACTGCTACCTTCCTAAGAAGAAGGATGAGGAGTACTACACTAGAAAACTTCAGTTGCTCAAGCAGGAGAAATCTGGAGTTGCATTGATGGATGAACAGGACCACTGGCTGGACGACACGTCTAAAAGTGAGTCAGACAATGTAGCCCTGATGGCTCTGGTGGAAGAAGGTGATTCTGAGCAGAAGGATCTGGAAGCTAATGCTGGTAACGAGGACAGTGAGCTGTCTTCGGGAAAGGAGGTAAAATCTTTTAACCAAATACTGCATTCTGAACTTCAAGAAAAATATGTAATACTTCAAAATGAACTCAAATACTTCAGGTCAACAGAAGTGAAATTAGCAAATACATTAGGAGTTCTAGAAACGACACGTAAAGAAGCTAGTAGATTAGAAACTAGCTTGGCTGACTCGAGAGCCAACTTAGAGGAATCTGAATCAAAGGTCAATGACATACAAGCTGGTTTTGACAATATTATGCCTGTCTACTTTAACAATTACGAGATGATAACAATTTAGATTGTCTGCTAGAAGTAGCACAATCGAAAATCGATAGTCGTGATTTAGAAATAGAAGGTTTGAAAACACAGATTAGTGAGCTAAAGGCCAAATGGACAACGAGTGAAGACGAGCGAATTACTAAAACATGCGAATTCGAAATTTTAATCAAAGAGCATGTAAAATTATATGCTAAGATTGAGAAGCTAGAGGACCTACTTACTAAGATAGGACAAACAGATAGAACGATCTTTTTGAATAAGCCTAGAGACATAGAATTTTATGACAATGTGAAGGATTAGGTTTCAATCCAGATTCTATCCCAATAATGAAGAAACACATACCTCTTTATGACATTAATTTCCTAGGACTAAATATGCCTAGTCTTATGCCTTTCACGAGCTCATCTGCACCTGATGTGCTGGAAAAGAATAAGAGAAATAGAGAGGACTGGGCTGAAATGCCGCTTGACCATGAGGAACTGAATAATAGTTACAGAACAAGGGGGATACCTTTGTCTGATGACTATTTACCTATTTAGACGCCCTCTTCTGAAGAAGTAGGTGTCGAAAGACAAAATAACTCTAATGCATATATACCAGCCATAATCAACGAATATCTGGCTTGCGATCAAATCTAGAGTCAGAAAGAATGAGTTTCGAGTTAGAGAATGAAATACTGCTTAGCATAATTTCTTCACTAGAAAAACAAATTGACACTAGCAAAACTACAGCCTCAACTTTAGAGTCATAAAGGTTAACATTCCAGTTAGAGAATGAAATACTTCTTAGTGTAATTTCCTCACTAGAAAAACAAATCGACACTAACAGAACTACAGCCTCAAGTCTAGAGTCAGAGAGGATAACTTTCCAAGTAGAGAATGAAGTACTACTAAGTAAAATTTCCTCACTTGAAAACCAAATCGACACCAGTTTAGCTTTAGTCTCTCTGCAAACTTCTTTAGTCGATTCCCAAATCGACATTCCTACCAAAACTAGAACGAAAAGAAAGCAGATTGCATCTAGCAAATCCAAGCTTACTAACTCATCGTTGCATGTACTCACAGGAAATTCTCTAAATAAGAAAGGGATGATGAAAGCCACATGAGACAGCGTACCAAAGAACGATGTCGCTTACTCCCTTAGAAAGAAGCAGCCCGTTAATTTTGAAGCCTCTACTTCTAGTTTTTGTAGTAGGCATCAAGTGTGTGCTAAGAATTATCCTGTTGAACCTCAATCTATTATTCTTAAGCCTGTAACGACTACTAAGTATCGTACCTTCTATTCCAGCTATAATGATGCTTTTATCTTAAATGCTCAATATCAACAAGCAAATGCCGGCACGACTAAGGGAACATCACCATCTTCTCTTAAGTCAGGATACAAACCTGACAAAAGAAAAAGGTATGTTAACAAAACAAGTCCCATAAAACTGAAGCAAAAGCCAAAACTATAGGAATGCGTAGCATCTGGGTTACAAAACAAAAACTTAGAGCATGGACAAATCTCTGTCATCCTCTAGGAATAAGAAAGATTTGGGTTCCTAAGCAATCATCCGGAATCATAGATAAATCTAACGCTGACCTTAGACCCGTAAGAAAGGCATACGTAGACTATAAAACAAGGGAGGACCCGTCCTTAAATGGGTACCTAAATCCCATTAATTCGTTTTGCATATCCGCATTGTATGGATACTTGATTCTAGTTGCTCCACAGACATGACTGGAAGAAAAAGAGCTACTAAGCAACTATACCGAACGCTTTGATGGAAATGTGCGCTTTGGGAACAATCACACCGCCCATATCTTAGGACATGGCGACCTAATTCATGAAAATCTAACGATCAAGGAGGTTTCATATGCCGAGGGTCTCAGTCATAATCTCTTCAGCATAAGTCAATTTTGCGACAGACGACTAAATGTTCACTTCCATACTGAGGGGTACAATATTACTGATGAAAGTGGTAGGGAGCTTCTCACTGGAATAAGGAAGACGAATCTCTACACCATCAATTTGAAGACTACTCGACCTTCGTCCAAGCTCTGTCTCATGACAAAGAGCTCAATTCAACAAAGTGACCTTTGGCATCAAAGACTGTCCCACCTCAACTTCAAAACGCTGAATAAACTACATACTGACAAACTAGTTAATGGACTACCAGTCTTGCAGTATCACAAGGAACACATTTGTAGTGCTTGTGAAATGGGGAAAATGAAAAGAGCATCACCCAAGACGAAGCTCGTAGCTTCAACCTCTCGACCACTAGAACTACTACACTGGATCTGTGTGGACTCATGAGAGTACAAAGCATCAACGGATGAAAATACATTCTGGTGATCGTGGATGATTTCTCTCGATATACATGGACAAGATTTCTTAGGACGAAAGATGAAATCCCATATATAATCATAGACTTTGTGAAGAAAACTCAAAACTCGCTTGAATGCAACGTTCAAGTGATCCGAACTGACAACAGTACCGAGTTCAAGAATCAAATGCTTGACAACTTCTACTCGTCACTTGGAATCTCTCTGCAATTCTCAGCAGCTAGGACACCCCAACGGAATAGAGTCGTGGAAAGGAGGAATCATAGTCTGGTTGAAGCAGCTCACACAATGGTAATCCAGTCAAAACTTCCTCATTTTCTCTGGGCCGAAGTAGTCAACACAGCGTGTTTCACCCAAAATCGAACAAGCATTTCGGGAAAACCCTTTACGACCTCATTAACAAAAGAATACACAATATCGGATTTCTTGGGGTTTTTGGCTGCAAATGCTTCGTTCTAAATGATAGAGAAGATCGAGAAAAATTTGATCCTAAAGCAGTCTAAGGGGTATTCATGGGATATTCTGCTGAGTCGAAGGCATACAGAGCTTACCTACCACAAAAGCGAACCGTCATGGAAAGTGTAAACGTGACGATGAAACGCCATATATCGCTTCTGGACAGGTAAGTCCAGAACCCGAGTGTTGACAGACGATCAACGTAGTTCCCCACCTGAGGATAGACAATCTACTTCTCACACATTCAACGAAGACGAGCTAGATCACATATTCGAGCATTTATATCTATGTCCTCATACACAATTGAATCTTCCTCAAAGCTATGACAATAGTAATACACAGTTCCATCTGTACACAGTTCAACTGAGACTGACGAGATGAATTCAAGTACCTAACCTCAAGTTACCACTACCCCTCAGTCAGTTCACAATGAAGACGTAGAGAATACTCTGTCGGATAATTCAGGAAACGAAGCTCAAACCCCATTGAGATCTCTAGTACCAACGAAACTAAAATGAGTGAGGAACCAAACAGCGAAGAATCAACTCAATCCTTCACCACACAAGGAAATGGACAAGAGCTCACCCAACTTCCCAAATTATCTGAGATCCAAATCAAGGAATAAGCACACGTCCTCAACAATAAATGAGAATCTATATACCTGTTTTCGAAGTCAAAACGAACCAAGAAAGATCGAAGATGCATTAGCTGATCAAGACTGGATACAAGCATGCAGGAAGAAATCAATCAGTTTGAGCGACTCAAAGTGTGGAGATTAGTCCCAAAACCACCGGGCAAAACAATTAAGGAACAAAGTGGGTTTTCAAGAACAAAAGAGAGTGAACATGGAATTGCCATTCGGAACAAGGCTAGATTGGTGGCGAATGGCTACAATCAACAAGAAGGAATCGACTACGATGAAACATTTGCCCCCGTCGCTTGAATCGCGGCCATCCATCTTTTTTTCTCGCTTATGCTGCACACAAGAACTTCACTGTTTACCAGATGGACGTCAAGACAGCCTTCCTAAACAGGGTCCTGAAAGAAGAAGGCTATGTGGCACAACCAACAGGCTTTGTGAGCGAAACTCACCCTGACTATGTGTACTTCCTAGAGAAGGCTCTATATGGACTTAAACAAGCCCCACGGGCTTGGTACGAGGCACTCTCTGATTTATTTATTAAGTCAGGATTCACAAAAGGGAAGATCGACACAACCCTCTTCATCAAAAGACATAAATCAGGAATTCTCCTTGTTCAGATACAAGTTGATGACATAATTTTGGGGTCCCCAAATCCTGAGTTGTGCAAAGAATTTGGTGATCTAATGGAGACGAAGTTCGAAATGAGCATGATGGGAGTACTCAACTTCTTTCTTGGACTTCAAGTTAAACAACTTCTAGAAGGCACTTCATTAGTCAATCGAATACATCCACGAATACTCAAGAAGTACAACTTGGATAATTCCACTACGAAGAATACCCCAGTGTCTCCATCATGCGAGCTCGACTTGGACTCAGATGGAAAGCCAGTCAATCTAACCACATATCGAGGAATCATTGGATCAGCTAGCAAACCTGACATCGTGTTCTCCACATGCTATGTGCTCGCTTCCAAGCCAATCCAAAGGAGTCACACATGCTAGCTGTGAAAAGAATAATGAAGTATCTCAAAGGAACCCCGACACTTGGACTATAGTATCCCAAGAATTAAAATTTTCAATTAATTGGTTATACTAACGCAGACTTTGTAGGATATAAGATGGACAGAAAAAGTACATCAGGAGGCCTACAATTCTTAGGTGACAAACTAGTAAGTTGGTCATCTAAGAAGCAAAATTGTGCTTCAACCTCCACTGTCGAGGCGGAGTACGTTGCTGCGGCCAGTTGCTGCTCTCAAATCCTGTGGTTGCGAACACAACTATAGGACTACGGGTTTGATTTCAATAATATTCCTATTTATGGCGATCAAAAAGCGCCATTGTTATCACATATAACCCTGTTCACCATTCTCGCACAAAACACATAGATCATAGGTATCATTTTATAAAAGACCATGTGGAGACGGGAACAATTGCCATGTACTTCGTAAATAATGAGGTTCAGTTGGCTGACTTATTTACCAAGGTCTTGGATGAAACACGATGTCGTTTTCATGTATCTGAGTTGGGCATGTTGAATCGCGAACCTTAGGCAATTTAACTCCACGACGTCTTTCGTAAAATGTACATATTTGGTGCCTTACTTAGAAATCTTTTCTAAACCTAGGGGGAGTTTCTTTGCCTAAATTAAGGGGGAGCTTGATTTATGCTTAGGTTGACGGGGAGTTTTTGCAAGTCTGACTGTAATTAGGGGGAGCTTTTGAACGATATGCACAAATTGAGGGAGAGTAGCATTTTTCACGGACTGATCTTTAAACGATTTGCGAACCTTTCCAAAATATGAAACACACTTTTACAATGCGAATACGTAAAACACCCTCAAAATGGGAAAAACACTTTCACAATGCGAACTATGACAATTACATTATCAAAATACGTAAAATATTCTCAAAACCTGGTACGCCTTATAAGATCCAAAAACAGAACAGCCACTAAAGCGCCAAAATAGCACACATTAGAAGCAAAAGTTCGATCACCAACATATCCAAATTGCAGTTAAAATTACGCATTAACTCTGCCTGCTCTTTCTCTTTTTCATGATCCTGCTGCCGCGACCAGTCCATTAGTGTCAACAAGAATCCTGAGTATTAAAACGATATGAAACTCGTAAGTTAATGTTTAATGGTATTGTAGTATTGTTCGAGTCATGTCCCTTTATAGGCATGAATTGAACAAAAAATAATTATTGTCCCGACATAAACAATCAATTATACAAACGAATTTTTGACTTGAAGGTTCAGCGCCGCGAATGAAAACGTCGTTTTCTTTCTCGATTATCAAATTCTGCCTCACACAAATCGATCTAGAAAAACTCGTAGATTTGATATTTATTTTGCTATTTGATCGAGTCAAATTGATGTTAAGTGTCTAATTATTGAACTCTGCATTCTAGACTTGTAGAACGTCTCGTATATGTTAGATAAGGGGTCATTTTTGTGATATCAATCGACCAATTTCCATATCCTCTTAGCGAATTTCCCTTTCTCTCGTGCAAATTCGGGAAAAGCTTCAGTACACCCAAATTTCCTAACTCTCACGAATTTACATTTTGTCTCATACAATTTCGGTACAAATTTCTCGGCATGCACAGGTTCAAACACTTCCCAAATTTCAAATTCCATCCTTTGTTTATATGTCAAAATCGTCCGAATTCGCTTTCCTCAAAATCGCCTGAATTTGTCATCAAGTTAGAATTTCTCGGCGAATTCACACAGCTCCAAGCCTTACCCGAATTTCAAGTTCAACCTTTTTATATCATTATCGTCTGAAATTGCCTTCAGTTCACTTTCCTCACCAAAAACTCTTCAAGAAAATCTCTCGGACTAGGAGGCTGAAATCCATCGTGACTGCTTTCAGATTCCCGTTCTTTGCTCCAGTTTCTGCGTTTCCCCCAGAGTTTAGGTGAGAACATTTCTGAATCTTTCACATTTGACGTAATTTTTGCGTTGTCTTCAGCAGCTTTGCGCGATTTAGGGTTTAAAGATTTAGGGTGAAATTGAAAACTCGCCCAATTTTACTGTGTTCTTCGCTTCCGCGACTTGCTACTGTGGCATAACAATCGCTATAAATTCGCCTAACTTTTTATTTGGAGAACGTGCTCGATCACCCGAAATTGCTTTTACGAGCATTTCGCCGAAATTGCTATTAATATCTATTTGCCTGAAATTGCTAAGAGTATCTATTCACCCGAAATTGTTTAGAATATCTATTCGCCCGAAATTGCTATGAATATCTATTCACCGAAATTGCTATAAATATCTATTCACTCGAAATTGCTTTGGAGAACATTTCGCCCGAGTTTTCTATGAAAAGCGTTTCGCACGAAATTGACCATCGCCCGAAATTCGCCTGAATGTTCATTCGGCGAATTTGCTCTATGGCACGATTGTTTAAACCCGAACTTGCAAATACAACTTACATACATTCCTACAACACAACTTCGCCCGAACCCATATTTGTCTATTTTCACCCATTTTGCCGAAGTTTACTTACAAAGATGAGCAACGACAGTAAAGCTCTAATTAAAATGCCTTAGGACCAAATCAGGTCACGACTGGTCTATGCTAATGTTTTATATGCATCCTTATCCGCAGAACAGGTACAATGGTGCGTGCTATCGAAGAGATCCTTGCACCAAAAAAATGGGCCGAGAAAACACCCAACAACCTTGAGCTCCATCTTGACAAGACCAATTGCCCAGACCCCATAATCCTACACATTTTACGTAACCACCCCCTCAGCACACCCCTAACCATCACTGAAAAAGTCCCAGAAGTGTACGTTCTACAATTCTGGGACTCTCTTAACAACCCAGTCAATCGACCAAACACTCTCAGCCTCATCTCCCAAATTGACAATACGCCCGTTATCCTCACTAAAAACATTTTACGCACAACCTTTAATCTCCCACTCTCCATAAATACAGATCCACACCACAATGATGAAACTCTTATCACTGACTTCATACTCATGGGATATAAACTCGGTCCCAGCCAACCATCAACCTCCCGGACTTCACCGCCAAGGATAGTCCTCAACAATGGCGAAGCCTCTTTCTCATCGTCAACAAATGCCTTCCCCAAAACACAGTGGTACCGACCGATTCAACCGCAAGATAATGCTCATCTTTCACGGCATTATTTTCAACAAAAACTATCATGTCGCACAACTTATCTGGTCGGATCTGCTGGACCAGATAAGGCGACAAGATAATGTCAAAGGGAAGCGAGTTCTTCCATACCTGCGGTGGCTCCCAGTTTTGTCCAACACTATATGGACACATTTCCAGAGTCGAGCGACGAGACCCACCGAAGCATACAACATTCCAAAGCTCGGATCTCTATACTCGTCCAAGACAAAGTTTGACCAAGAGGCGATGATCATTCCCAACCATCTCCTACAACTACTCGACCCCAACGCAACAATCCTCAAAGCCTACATGAGAGCCAACAACCTAGACGAAATTCCCACGGTCCAACACATCCCAGTTGGGCCTAAACCAGGGATAAGCCAAACCCTCGAGCCAAGTATAGGTCTGGAAAGTGCCGCATCCCCCAAACAAACAAAAGAAAAAGTCAAAAGGGGATGACGTAAGCCGCAAATAGGAACGACGCACAAAACAAAAACACGATCGTGTTCCTCCATCCTCCAGTCCAAAAGAGCACTTACCGAGCCCATAGGGGGGATGACTTTGTCTTCGAGCGAGTAGAAGTCACGACATCTGGTCCAATCGCGTGAAGTACCCAACCTCGCCACTCAATCATCTCCCAACAGATGATTGTTTCACATACACACGAAGAGCCACGACAACCATCACCGCCTCACTCGGAGCCGGTTGATGTTGAATCAAGCAGTCCTCAGCCTCAGAGTGCAGTTTCTTTGACCACAACGAGTCTAGTGTCCTCACCACCTATATTTTTTCTGGGCCATCGATCTAAGTCTGTCTCAGCATTGATGTCAACAGTGAACCTATGTGGCCCCGATGTCTCAATTCCTCTTCAAACAGGCGGCATATCAGCACCATCTTTTTCAGACGTGTGACGGCGAAACGTCTTCGTGGCGTTATTTTCCCCGTTGGGGACGGAGGCCAGGCTCAACACTCAACTTGACTAGTTTGCGGGAAGTCTCGAAGACTCCATCATGACCCAAGTGTACAACGCACTTGGTACTTCGACTCGTGACAAAGGCGAAGCCCCCATCACCAAAGCAGAACGTCCTTGCCCTGATCCGTCCGCTGATCCTGACGGAGACCCATTGAATGTTCCAGTAACGGAACTCATTGATGTCGTGATAGCCAGACTCCACACTGCACCTAAACTCAGCGAATATGAAGCGGGGGTCCTTAGACGACTTGAGCTCCCGTTCTCCGATCGAGGTGAGGCCCAGCCATCAAATCAACCGCGTGACGACCCAGAGGATGAGGGCCATCCGGAGGGGGGAGAAGACGCAAGACAAGGAGCCTCAACCTCGATACCAGCAGGCCACCGTCACGAAAACACCAACTCGAACCAGAACACCTACACCACACGAACCAAAAAATCTACCCGAACTACTACCAAAACAACACAACAAGCCTCCTCACCAGAAATAAGACTTTCACTTCCTAGTCCCACAAGTCAAAGAAGCTCCTCCAATCCTCCATTCTCACCTACTCTATCCCTTCAGCCGAATGAACCGATTCTATCTCTCAAGACACTTTACAATCCTCACACAATCCTAGAAAAATATATCTTCAACGGTGTCTGGTTAACAAAGTCGACGAATCCAGCCATGGCCAAGGGCTTAGTGGAGAATGCCAAATACTTCCCGATGAAGGCAAAAGTAAATTTGGCCCTTATCGATGATGATGAACTCGAGGAAGGTGAAGACTACGAAGCTAAATTCCAGAACTTCCCGAGCTTCTCAAACATACCGTCGTCGATGAGAGTGCCTCCCCCCCCCCCTTGAAGTCGAAGATAAGAGATGAGCTGAAGCAGCCATGGGAAAATGCAAAAGTGATTGCTCCATATACGAAGGAGAATCTGGAGGAAGGAAGATAGGATCAAGAAGTTAGATGTGCTTGAACTCAGAGGCCTAACTCATCTCACAAGACCCGTTCGGTACCTGTTCTCCTTCGAGGACTTATGTTCAAAGAAAAAGGAGCTGATGTTGATACTCTTCGAAGAGAAGAGAAGGAAAGAGCCAGAATCAGTGCAATCGTGGGAGTACGATGAAGTCGCCTTGACTTCTACGAATTCCCTATCTACAAGGTGCGACGAGAAGATGGAACGATCGAAGAACTGACTAAAGGCGATCTCTCCTACATCAGAAGTTAAGACATTGATCATATGCTGTGAAGCTACAAGCTCCTTATAACACTTCAGAATCCAGACCTCAAGGTTGGATACGTCGCTCTTAAGCGATTTATGACGCGAAGTCAAATTCAACGCAACCCATGACCTCCAAATGGAAGTGGAAAGCAATATAAAGAGGGCAAATCTCACGAAGCCATCCTTCGAGTCCCAGATTCAAGTTTCAGTGAAGGCCACGTAATCAATGAAGACGAGGATCTGTCAGTGGTCTACATTAACTACAAGGGAGAGAAGAGGCTAATGAAAACGTCAGAGATTAACAAGTCCAGTGATGGAACCCTCCTGATCATTCGAAACAAACTCAGATGCATTCTCAAGCAGCTAAGATACGAAGAACACGGAGTCCAAGCAAAATACATCAAGCTGATCGACCATCTCTGAGAAAATATCCCTTCGAAGAATTTTGCGATCGTATGAGCACTTCTTAGGACTCAGAAAGTCTCCTTATGTTCCGGTGAGCCCCAGGAGAAAGAAGACCTAGAAGACGCCAACAGGAGGAAGAGGACACTAAAGGGGAGATTGTTAGGAACTAATTATAGTGTTCTCTATTTATTTAAGTCTTGGGTTTATATTTTGATATCAAAGGGTTGTAGTAGTTTGGGGAGACCATTTGTATTATGTAGAAGTTTGGTACTTGGGCTTTAATATACCAATAGTTGTGGTATATAAGGCCAATAATTACCCTTGTTAGGGTTTATCAAAAGAAAAATTTATCGAACCCGCTACACACACCAATACACACAAAAGGTGCTTCATACATTTTATTCTTTCCAATAATCTTATGTTCCTTCTTTGGTAACAAGTGGACCAACACTTCATCCTCTTATCGACTTAAACGAGCGTTAGCATCATTACGCATCGCATTTAGCTCGGCGCCCTTTCTTAATGGGATGTGTAGTGATGCTCACGTTCGTTTAAGTTGAAGAAGTTGTGTGATGATTATTTAAGTTGAGGAAAAGGAGATCAAGTGCTCTCATAAAACTCCGTCTAAAGCGATTTGTTTGTCATGGGACAAACTCGCGAACATTAGAGACGAAAAGTAACACCTACGAACATGAGGGACCGGAAACGTCCATTCGCAAAACATTGGAGATTAATATTATCCTTCGCCTCTTTAAGGCCACATATGTTTAAGTGTGCGACTTTGAACTTCATTCCGCAGGTAAGAATGTGTTTTTGTCTGTGTGTGAAATGCGTTGGCGTCCTATATTTAGGAGCAACGTGGGTCAACATTAATAATCACCAAGGAACATTAATATATATGCTTTTAGGACCAGCCTCACCAAGGAACTCGACAGAAGCAAGGAGATAATAACAGACTGGACGAGGAAAAGGCTTCCCTTTAACAACTACTAAATGCCCTCGAGGAAAATTAATGATCGCCCAACGTAACTTATTATAACACGCAAATTTTTACTAGCTAGTTCATCGATTGGTTGAATTATGACGTCGTTGGTTGTTTTGTGCGGTGGAGGTTGCCAAGAAAGAAGAAATACAAGTCGTACTTAGGGAACAGTTGGATCGGATCAAAAATGGTCGTGGTGCTTCATCTTCAAATTCCAAGTAGGAACAAGACAACGTGTACATTGATCAATTTCTTAACTTTGAGGAGATAAATAGATTATCTGCTAATGTCTATTATCATGAAGGAATTGGTTCCGTGAAAAGACTACACTTTCAATATGTTCGTATAAGTTTCAAAGATTGGTTTGTATGATCTATTTTCTGAAATATAATCTCAGTTTCTGACATATGTTGAAGATAGTAATTGCCCAAATCTCAATTGAACGATCAGAAGATAAGTTCAAACATATCGCTTTCACGAGTGGACAGCAAATTATTTATTAATTCATGCTTACTACCCTCGCATGCGGGCACAACCAATTATTTGTTAATTCATGATTACTACCGTCGAGTGCAAATTGAATACTATATGATTGTTTTGTGAACTTCAAGTATTGGCGTTGTAGTTTAGTTTAACGGATGATTGTCATGACACTTTTGCATCATGAACAACAAACTTCTGAGTGAATGCCACTTGTAGTTAATTCACCTCTCCAGCAATCTAATACTACCATCTGACGTGTTTTGCGTAGTTATAAAAGTTGAAAAGAAAGAAAAACAATTGCGCAATCGAAGTCGAAGATGTTGCAACTATATTCAAGTTATATTTGATTCTTATTCGAATATTACACGAATGATACGTTTATTTGGAAATTCCATCCGATTCAAATCAACGTTATAAAATTCGAATGCTATTCGAACAAAGATACAGTTTGAATAAACGTCGAGTAAGAATCGAAAAAATAAGTTTATAACTGTTAGGAATCCCGGAGGATGCCCAGACACACGTTCCTTGAACGACGGAATTTTAAAATTTTACGAGGTTTCTCGCCTATCCAAGATCGTTCGGTTACAAACACGAGAAAGTAATGACGTAAAGAGATAAGGGATCATCCATGATACCTCGTCGAAACCTCTTGCGTAGCTTCGACCCCTTCATCCGCGAGCATAGTGCCCCTCTCCTACGCCAAACGCACACGTACGTGACTTCTTTGCACAAGATTGTCACGCCGGCACCGCACGAACGTCGCAGCTGTTCTTGCAAGTGCGGCTAGGCCAAGAACGAGCTACTTGCTGCCCCCGAGAGAGAGTGCGAGAGAGAAAGTGACGAGAGGAGAAAACTCTTATTTTTCCTCTCTTGAACTCAACTTTTGAAAATTAGCTCTTCTTTAGGATCTCGAAAATCCTCTCTTTATACCCCTTAGGATTGACCAGAAATAGGTTGAGGTGGGTGGAGAAAAATCCTCACACACCCCTTTTACCAAGTCTTCGTTTTACATAGTCGTGAAATCAAAATTCATTAATTAATTAAATATCTAATATATTAATTAATTAAAATACTATTTGGTATATTTAAATAATATCCAATATATATAATTTCATTCCAAATTAACTGATGTTATTTTTGTAAAACAATAACAAAGATTTAAATCATTTAAATCATACTAAATGTTAAAATCCAGTATTTTATTTCAAAAATATCTCGTGAGGTGAGAAGAACATTTTATCCCTCACTAGTCAAACTTAGTATTTTCGGCCGATTTGGTTCGGCCAAGCCCTAAATCCTAATGTCTCATTCCGGAACCTAGCTCTCTCTCTCTCTCTCTCTCTCTCTCTCTCTCTCTCTCTCTCTCTCTCTCTCTCTCTTTGTTATGTTGGTTGCCCTTTCCAAGCCCGACTCTCTTGGTTCGTCTCAACCGACCTAGGAGGTATCTAGGAGTTCGGTATTCACCTAGCCAGCCCCGTGGTACCGGATACCAAGTTGAGTACGAAATTGATCTAATCATAATCCACGAACCGACTGTAGATTTTCGTCATACGTATAAACCCTCCATGTTTGTCCCGATCGAGTGAAAGTTACGCATAGTCAAACTTACGGAACTCGACTCTAGGTCGTTTATGTCGGTGAAAATACCTAAACTGCCCTCTACCACTATCGCATGTCAGCTATATGCTCTGGCCAGAGACTAGGACAATTCCCGCACATTAAACTTGCCATAGGACGTTAACCTCGACCCAATCGAGACAGTAAATCCTGCTCCGCGGTTCAACCGACAATCGCATCGAAAAGTCAAGACTACATTTCGCCACTGACCCATGCCACCGGCAAGACAGGCCTAGCAAACTAGTGACAAGTCAAGCCTCAAGACCAACCCAAAGTTAATCCTTTCAGTATAGGGTTCACACAGACTTCTACAGTCAATCGATCGATTAAGGACAATCCAAACGTGTGATCGTTCGATTACAAGTCAGTGTCCAAAATACGGATAATCCCTCGATTCATCTTGTATCATTGTCACAGGCTTCCACTTCCCAAGTGAACGGTTGGCACAACCGTAGTGGACCCATCGATAAATAAGTCATACTTGTCGATCCAGTCACCCTACTAGAGACTTAGACTTGTGGACTAATTTTGATATTGCAGTATCTCGGCTTACTGGTGCACCCCCTATCCCCACAGAATCAGTAATTGAACTGCCAATATTTGGGTTTTATTAATTTGTCTTATTCACCCAGACTGCAAGGTGAAATCTTTAGACTAATTAATAATTTTCCTTTTAATTTATTTATCCAATAATTAATTAATGATGAGTTAAATCATTCCATCTATAGAAGTAATCAAATTACATCACTAAACACTACACCATTACCAAATTGCCTTCGTACTCTCAATCTTCGTACGACATATGGGGCATGTACCTCAAAAATCTCTCACTGGCACTAATGCCAAGCGCTATGATCTTTTAACCCCTTTCTGTCAAGGTGTCATCAAGCAGTGTCTGTGGTAGTGGCTTCGTGAATGGGTCCGCTACATTCTTTGCAGAGGCGTGGCTATCGAGCCATTTTAAACAAACCCACGTCACACGTGGTATTTTCTCTCTAAATGTTTGGATTTACTGTGAGCATGTGGCGCCTTAGCTTGTGCAATAGCCCCGCTTTTGTCGTACCACAATGGCAGCGGGCGATCCACGATGCTAGGTACCACATGTAGTTCCCTAGGAACTTGCGTATCCAGACACCCTCTTTGGCAGCTTCTGAAGTTGCGATGTACTCCGCCACAGTGGTGGAATCAGCAGTCATGCTCTATTTGGAACTTTTCCAAGACACTGCGTGACCATTGAGCGTAAAGACAAAACCCGAAGTAGACTTTCAATCATCCACATCTAATTGGAAGTCCGAGTCTGTATGTCCATCTACTGCTAATTCTCCTTGGCCATTAATCAATATCAAGTTTTAGTCCGTCTAAGATACTTCAGAACTGTCTTTACTGCCGCCCAATGTTCCTTACCCATGGTTAGCCTTAAACCAACTCAATATGCTCACAGCGTAAACTATATCCGATCGCGTGCAAAGCATCACGTACATCAGGCTACCCACAGCTGAAGTATAGGGAACTCCACTCATCTCTTGTCTTCGTACCTCATTCTGAGGGGACATAGCCTTTGAGAGATGAATCTCATGCCTCATAGGTAGGAAACCTTTGTTAGAGTCGCTCATATTAAACCTCTTAAGGACTTTATCTAAGTAAAAGGCTTGGGACAAGCCAATTGACCTTTTCGCCCTATCTCTATATAAGTGAATTCCTATAATATAGGTCGCTTCTCCCATGTTTTTATAGAGAATTCGGTCGAAAGCCGAGCTTTGACTTCTAAGAGCATCCCAATGTCGTTTCCTATCAAAAGGATATCATCCACGTACAATACTAGAAACGACACCTTACTCCCACTGGCCTTTTTTCACAGGGCTCATCTTCATTCTTTATGAATCCGTAGTTTTTAACTACTTCATCGAACCGAAGATTCCAACTACTTGAAGCCTGTTTCAGTCCATAAATTGATCGATTCAGTTTACACACTTTTCGAGCATCTGCTCTTGACGTAAAACCTTTGGGCTGCTCCATATAGATTTTTTCATGTAGCCTACAGGAGGTGAGCATTTAACCCGTCAGACTGCCCCATTCAATCGATCCAACCCAACCCAGACTGCAAGTGTCGGGTTAACGGTTTGATGGGTTGGCTTGGGTTTTAAAAAGTAAAACAACATATTTTGCAATCGGGTTTGGTTTTGTATTTTTAAAACCGCATAAAACCGCACCCAACCGCATTTAAAAATATAGTAAAATTTTACTATATGTTATTCAAGATTTCATAAAATAATAGATATAACTCATAACAGTAGCGAGGCAAAAAATATTAATTACTACACTACAAGAACATCGACTCATCAGTACGTTGCGTAAAGCTAAGCTCTAAATGAGTTTTTCATTAAAAAACAGATATTATGTAGTTAAATGTTTTTTTATATGTTTATCCAATGCAACTCTCCTCCTTTATTCGGAATTGGAATCAACACTATATACTTGAAGTTTTTAGAAGGCTAGTTAAAATTTCAAAATAAATTTTTTTCTTGTTCGAAAGGGGAATTGGATACAAGGACATGGCCTAATAATCATAATACATTGCGTAAAAGTTAAGTTCTAAATGATGATTTTTTTAAAAGAAATTAAATATTATTCGGCCCAATCTTTCCAATGCAACCCTCCTTCTTTATTCGGTGAGATCAAGAAGTACAACACTTGATGTTTATAAATGCAAGTTAAAATTTTAAAATAAAAAATTTATTTCTTGTAAGGGAAATTTTTAAATCAATGAGGAACCTATTTTAGTTGCTTTACCAAAAGCCTACCGTGAACAAGGAATATAAGCTTCTAATCAAGCTTTTTATCGGACTTTTATTATATGTTACTATTACTTATTACTATGATAATAACATTCTTGCATATAAACTTTTACATTTGTAACAAGGTTAATGATATACCTTTTTGCTTTATCTATACTTTAGAATATTACCTTAATTCTCGTTATGATAAAAATAAATATTAAAACCGCGTAAACCGGCCCAGCCCAACCGCACATAATTAAACCGCAATCTATCGGGTTAAAATTTTTATGGGTTTGGGGTATATTTTAAAAAAAACATAATACATTGGGCCGGGTTAAATTTTCGATGAAGACCGCCCAAACCACCACGCTCACCACTACCTGTAGGAATCCATTCAGAAAAGTGGTCTTTACGTCCATCTGTCAGATCTCATAGTCATAGTGTGCTGCTATCGCAAGCATGATTCGAATGGACTTTATTATTGCGATAGGTGAGAAGGTTTCCTCATAGTCAAATCCACCTTTCTCACTATACCCTTTCACTACAAGCCTAGCTTTGTACGTCTCCACTATCCATTAGATCCAATCTTTTTCTTATAGATCTATTTATTACCAATTGGTCAAAACCATTAGGCAGGTCTGCTAGAGTCCAAGACTGGTTTGTGTGCATGGAGTCCATTCCGCCCTGCATAGCCTCAAGCCACTTGAGGGAGTCTGTACAACCAATTGCCTGGTCGTAGGTGATGGGATCGTCCCCAACGCATCCCTCAATCGCAGCATCCCATGCTCTACTTAAGTGACGGATCGTCCTCGACGCATTCCTCAGTCGCAGCATCCCCATGCTCGACGTGTACCATACCATATCTCTCAGGTATATGAGATATCTTACCCGATCTGCGCATGCGGCTAGGCCGGGTCTCTAAGGACTTTGGAATAGGAGTCCGTTCGTCCTATAAGTCTCTTAGAGTTATTCTCGTCCTTTAACACCTTCGCATACGAATTCTTCCTCCTAGAAAGTAGTGCGTAAAGCGACAAATCTCGTAGAAGTAATACCCCATTGAGTCCTTAGGGTATTCGACGAATCTCGTCATTAATGATCTTGATTCAAGCATATCTGCCATTTACTTTTTCAAAGGCTGGGCAACCCCGGACCCTGATATGATTCAGACTCGCCTAACAATTATGCCAAGCCTCATAAGGAATCCTGTCGACAGAGCGGGTAAGTATCGTGTTGAGGATATAAGCCGCTGTTTCTAAGGCATATTCCCACTCGAAATGGGGAGATATCTGTAACTCATCATCGACCAAACCATATCTAAAAGCGTTTAGTTTCTCCGTTCGGCCACGCCATTAACTTGCGGCGTGCCTGGCGGGGAATACTGTATGATGGTGCTATTTTCTCTAAGAAATGCATCAAACTTAAGGCTTATGTATTCGCCGCCCCGATCAGATCGAACGACTTTAATGAACTTGCCAGTTTGCTTCTCCACTAACGCTTTTTTACTCTTTAAACCAAGAGCTTCGGACTTTTGTCTCATCAAATAGACATTACCATAGCGTGAGAAATCGTCCGTGAACGTTATGAAGTAGCGGCAATTACCTCGAGCCGTTACTTTAAATGGTCCGCATACATTAGTGTGGACTAAACCCAACACTTCTGTGGCCCTTGTGAAAGTTCCTGTGAAGGGCGACTTGGTCATTTTCCCTAAGTTGCAAGACTTACAGGTAGAAATCGGGCATGTTCGCGCTGTGCTAATCAGACCGTCCCTTTCCACCTGTTCAATCTTCGTTTCTGCTGCGTGACCTAGTCGTAGGTGCCAGATGTATCGATCGTTCAACCCAATCGATGATTTGGTGATTGCATTTACAGTTTTTACATTGTATTTAAGTTGACGTAATATAAACCATTTATTAACGTCGCACACCAACATTTTTATTTTTAAAATAAATATGGCAATATTATCAATGAATCGAAACTCATTAGCCAATCTGCTCAAAACAGGAATCGAAACAATATTTTTTAAGCCTCTTGGGCAAAACCAAAACGTCAGAAAGTTCTAAACAATGTAATGACGATAAGACTAAGGTCTTCGATCCCATGGGTGTAGCTGGTACACTATGTCCACTACCTACATTGATCAAGACCTCGCCAGCTCGAAGCTTCCTACTTTCTTAGACCTTGGTTCAAAACATAAATGTGGGAACTAGCCCCTGAGTCAAGTATCCACGAAGTAGAATACACAGAACAATTAGCTTCAAAAACTAATTGTTTACATGCGGCGCCGGACGCCTCCAGGTTCGGACAGTTAGCTTTCAGTGGCCCAATTGCTAGGAATGGAGGCACTTATCCGTGGGCTTTGCACCCGACCTCTCGACCTCTTGGTCTTCGCCTTCTTGGCGACTCTACCTTTAGCCATGCCTGTCTTGTTCGACTTCTCCTTCGATCCCTTGGACCTAGAAGTCACAACAAGCATGTCGGTGTGCACCTTCGTTGAATCTTCGACCCACTAATCATTGAGTACAATCTCCTCATCAGTGGATTAAACTGTGGGCGAGTCTGGCTCCTGAATGTCCAAGACATATTTTAATTTCTCTAATTTGAGGACGACCCTCAAATTGCTGAGCCAGACTGCATAGTTCGGTCCCACCAAACAATGTTTCTCCAAGAGTGTAACTAATGGGTTTGTAATCGTAACTAATAGAGAAGAAAATAAAGTGCAAAAAATAAACAGATGTTGAGATTTGTAGTGTTTAATCAGACTAAATTAGGACTTCAAATTTTGTCTAACTCCCACTATTTTTCTCGAAACCCTTTCTCCCGTTGGGCATTTTGAAAACCTTGTTGAGTGGTTTCATAGTGGCTTTGAGTTCCCCGCGCTACAACAAACTAGCCTCAACTTAACAGCTTATTGGCTCGTTTGGTTAGCGAGGTGGTGTCCCACACGTTTCTGTCCCACAGAAGATACAATGTCTTCGTCTCAGCCAGGGTCCCTCAGCCGTAACTCGGAACATATTGGGACTGACCAAGTGCAACCTATCAACGCGCCGCTCACCTTCCACTTTTCGGTGAACTTTATCCCCCTCGTAGGATAACTCTTTGTTAGACGGTGAGGAATGGTCGTGAGTGGCAATTCAAAATTGCATCCAAACCCACTCACGCAAAGGCGAGGGTTTTGGCGCTACAACTCGGTCAACCGCAACCGTACTCCTAAGTCGTAACATTTTTGGACTTGATATAAATGAGGAGTCTAACCTCTTCACTCACTTGATGTAGCGACCCTAGCCATCGCTACCATTTCTAGCCTTGTCTTACGTGCCTAACTACGTATTTAGTTAGAAGAAACACGAAAATGCGGAATAAATTTTTCCTTTTTCGTAAAGGAGCTCATGTCCTGTACAAGTCAAAAGAATACATCATCATGACAAAAGAATGCTTCCAAACTTTCTAATTACATTCGAGTCCTATCTACACGTGTCGTGTATACTTGTGCAGCAAAAGATCCTATGCGTCCGGTCTCACAGGTTGTCATCCACGTACACACCACCCCCAAAAGACGCTCGGAAGCTCCAAAAGTATACCTTGCCGGCTAGGCGATCACGTACCGTGATCCGAAGGACCTACAACACATAAAACGTGGGATGAGCTTATATAGCTCAGTAAGTGAGACTTATGCATGCAGTGCCTGTGTCATGACTCGCATAAGCATATGCGCCAATGCTCACAAATTCCTCACAAAATCATGTCATGTCATGTCTTTTCTTGTCTTGTAGGGTCCCTAATACACGTCTTGTCTTGCACGTGTCTTGTCTTGTAGGGCCCTCGGCTAATCCTTACTACGAGGGCATTCGCCCGATTTACACGTCTTGTCTTGCACGTGTCTTGTCTTGACTTCGGTGACATAGAAGTCACCTCGTAGCATTAGAAGAGCCGTATCACACGTCTTGTCTTGCACGTGTCTTGACATATCACACGTCTTGTCTTGCACGTGTGTTGTTTAGTAAACAAATTTATGTTAGTAACAATTTGTCGCGCCCTGGCGATCATGCATACCTCACGTCATGTCATGTCACTAAAACTCTCGTGAGACTCGTGTATGCCGTGAAATGCATGTATGAAATGCGAAATGACTTGTCGTGCCATGTCTTGTAAGGGATGTCATGTCGTGAAATGGTTAATTCATGTCAGGTAATAAATCACATAGTCACATAGAAGCATGTAATCACATAAATAATGCGCACATAATTTTTATGTGTTGTAGTTGAAGAGTCCCACTTACCTGGCGTCCGTAGATTATTAGCTAGTGGTCCTGCGAAATTATTAATCTTTGACCCTAAGCATGAAATTAAATATCAGTGCTCTATCGAAATTACTTGACCAGCTAAAGTCTCGAATTTCCTAAATGTCGATATATTATTTTTAACATTGCCTTTAAAAATATTATTTAGAAAGAGTTCGCTAACGCTGGTTTGTAAAAGTTCGAGGCTCGTGAAATATACTTAATTCGTGAACTAATCTTAGGCTTAAAAATTCGTGACATCAGAGTGGTCCGTGAAATTCCTACTTCGCATAGTTCGTGAAATTCATGACATACTTCGAAATTCGTGAGGCTAAATTCATGAAATATTCCATGTATGTAGTTTGCTAATAATTCGTAAAATAGAATTCGTGAAACACATGTTTTGTGAATCTGCCCGTGCGTCAAGGAGTTCGCGAAATGTCTTGGGCTCGCGAACTTCGTGGATTCGCCAATTGGTCCATTTCGTGATATCGTTGTCTCAAGCGTCCAATTCGCGAAATTCCCAACGCCATCGAGTTCGCCAAATTCCTCACGTTCGCGACCTTGGACCCGCAAACCTCCTACTTCGTGAATCCATGCAAGCGGCCGCTTTGGATTCGCGAGCCTCCTCACGGTTCGCAAAACTCCCTCTTCGCGACCCCAGTTCGCGAAATAGCTTGCATGGTCTCAATTCGCCAAACGTCCGTGTTCCAATTCCCGCGACTCGTTTCAAAATCCTAGAGTTCGCCAAACTCTTCCCTCTTCACAATTCGTGAAAGGCCGATTTTCACGAAGTTGAATTCGCTAAGTTCACATGCGTTATCTTATTATTTTATTTCTTGCTTTGTGAATCCCATCATTAAAACCTTAGAATTTGTAACACACACACCTCACTAATAGTTCATGAAGTTCTATTAACATTGTTTTATTCTTTTTATAAAATCTCATGTGGCCTTAATAATATTATTTTATTCCAAGCTTTCGTGAAGTGTGTTGCCTAGTATCGATTCGTGAAGTTCATGGAATAATGTTTTCCAATCTTGCATCATATATATATTATTTTATTCCTATACCACATAAATTTTGTCCCGTGCAATCACACTTGATGTCGTGACTTAGGTAATTTACTAAGTTTGTTTGTGTGGCCAAGTGTTCTAAATTCGAGAAGTTGTCCTTGACTTCTTCAAATTCACACCCCAATCATTGCCTATTAGGCTATTGGGGTCTAAGCCCTTATTATTGCGTGAAGTCTATGCCATGACATAGTTCCCTAGGTTCAATTTATCAATATTAACACATTACCCTATAAAGTCTAAATATTATTTTATTTCTTATAGTTTCGTGAACTTCCATAATTGTCCACCCCACTCAATTCGTGAACCTCAATAGTTGCGATTATAACTCACATGATTGGTGAGGCTTTTTCCTTCCTAATTCGCAAACCACTTAAGACTTTAAGGGATTCGCCAATCTCGGTTCGTGAAACTCAGGGGTTCGCAAATCTTCCTTTGACCCGCAAAAACCTTATATCGTCCAATTCGCGAATTCCTCAAGTCTATTTGTCGTTTCGCTAATTTACCGAGTTCGCTAACCTCCCAATTCGCAAAAACTCTCATTCTCCCAATTCGCCAATTTGAAAGGTTCGCCAATCTTGATGCTCCCATACTTCGCGAAACTCGATGGATTCGCCGGACTCAACCCTTCACGTCTATTTCACGAACCCGCCGTTTAAAGGCCCTTTTGGATTGTGAACTTTTGTCTCGCCGAGGGTTCGCAATATAGGGTTCGCAAAGCTTAAAACCTCATGATTCGTGAAACGCCCTTTACATCCGATTCGCAAAATTCGCTAAATTCACAGTTAAGTTGAGTTCGCGAACTTCGTCGGGTTCGTGAACCTAACTCGCAAAACACAATTTCTACTAGGAGCTCGCGAATCTCACGTTTTACGGTCTCTAATGTTTTAAAGACCTAGGGCACTCCGATCAAAAGTATTTCATTTCTAAGAACCGTATGAACCTCATATGAACTTCAATTATTTTCTGGACCTTGAAAATGAATTCTCTTGGACCCTTATCAAGGATATACTTAAATACGTTAATTTTTAACCACCCTATTAAACTCACTTTAACCTCGAGAACTACCCAACCCTCAATCGAAAGGTTTTCCATTTATAAGAATGAAAAATCACAACGCATACAAGCCCTTCTAAAATTAAAACTCGCTTGAAAGCAAAACTAGCGCATCTTTCGTGACTTATAATCTTCCTTACTTACTAGAACATTAAATAAAAGTTAGCATGAGTAGATATGTGTACCCTTTCCTAAGCTCCAAGGTGATTTTCTTCTTCCTCTAGCTAAATTTGAGCAACTTGGATGTGAGGGTCTTGCCCAAATCTGCTTCATCCCCTTTCTTCTTTATGTGTTGGAATGGTTCTTATAGTGTAAACTAAATTTGGTTTTTCCTTATCTTGAATTTGACGTGTTTAGTTTCTTGTTTAAGATGTGGATAGATATTAAAATAAGCAAAGTATGTTGATGGGACATAAAAGGGCGTGAGACTCCCTTATCTTAAGGAATTTTGTTCCCAAAAATATCTATTCCTAATTGGTTTGGGCTTAGGGTTGGAATTGAATACTAGTCCATTAGCCATGGTCCAATTTCTATTTCTACCCATATGATTACTTTAATTTTCTAGCACTATAATTCCAAGTAAATTAAATCACCCTAAGCACATAGTCGTTGAACGTAATCATGGAAATTCGTAAAATCTCGTAAGCATGAGACGTGCACGTAAATTAACATATAGTCGTATGATTAGCATACGAATCCCACAGAATCATATAAAGCACATGTGCCCATTCTTTGGCCTACTTGCTTTCGAGGACTCGGGTTTGCAATTCCTTAGGTTATAACTTATAGCACATAATTCGCCAAGTCACGTAAAACATGTAATATATGCATGTGAACACCTATATCATGTAGCACATGATCATATATTTAAGGTGCATAAAATTCATATAAAACCTCATACGCCCATAATTAACGCATGAAATTAATAAAATCACGTAGGCACGAAACTAACGTGCAATTATTCACAAAATCGCTTAGGCACATAATTTCCATGCACGCAATTCATGGCGTCATGCGGACATATAGTTAACCCTGAAGGTTGTGTAGGTCACATAAAACGCATAATATGCCCACGAATTTATCGGCCATACTAGTTTTCGGGGACCCGGGCATTACATCTGGTATCAGAGCACAACCTCTCGCAGTACGGTGCTGGTTCGGGGACGAACCAGGTGGAAGCTGGTGGGCATGTGACGCCCGGGGCCGATGAGGGCGGGGAGTGATCGCCGGTGCCAGAGAAGTGCACGGACAAGGAGCGGCTCCTGGCAGGCTTCTAGGCGAAGGGGTACATGAACGAACCGATCCGACACCCGAATGAGAGGGGATTCTGAGACTGGCAATGTATGGGCGTGTCAGGGTAAGAATCGTATAGGAGAATTGATAGTACTACTCATATCACCAAGGTCGACCTACCTTTTCGGGAGTCCATGTATTTTGGGCCGTAGGATGGACTGGACCAGGTCTTTCGGGCCAGGTGTCGGGGCTGCTCACGCCGTGCGCACTGCTAGCCGGATGACGCGCGCACCGCGCGCGCGGCCAGCCCCGATCGGTGCGCCCCCACGCGCACGGTCATAGGCCAGCGCCACACGCACCCGCACACGCGGTCTTACCTACTTGTCGTGCACTTCGCCAGCATCGTGCGCACTTGCGCGCATGGCCCGTGCCTCGTGCCGCCCTAAGTTGCGCACTGCGTGCGGGCTGTCCCGGCGCAGTGCGCGCCATACGCACGGCTAGGGCTTTCAAGGTTTGCATGGCGTTTTTTGTCATAGTCCAGTCACTTTAACGTAGCCTATGGCTCTGATACCACTGTTGGGAATCCCCGAGGGACCCCAGACCCACGTTCCTTGAACGACAGAATTTTAAAATTTTTACGGGGTTCTCCGCCTATCCAAGATCGCTCGGTTACAAACACGAAAAAAGACGTAAAGAGATAAGGGATCAACCATGATACCTCGTCAAAACCTCTTGACGATGACTGGCTTTGAACCCTTCCAATCCTCGAGGCATAGTGCCCCTCTCCTACACCAAAAGCACACGAACGAGACTCCTTCTTTGCACACGATCGTCAGGCCGGCACCTCACGAACGTCGCAGCTGTTCTTGCAAGTGCGGCTAGGCCAAGAACGAGCTGCTTGCTGGTCCCGAGAGAGAGAGAGTGCGAGAGAGAAAGTGTGAAAGGAGAAAACTTTTAGTTTTTTCTCTCTTGAAGTCAAATTTTGAAAATAAGATTCTTCTGTTCTTTAGGATCTCGAAAATCCTCTCTTTATACCACTTTGGAGTGGCCAAAAATAGATTAAGGTGGGTGGAGAAAAATCCTCACACCATCCCTTTTACAAAGTCTTCGTTTTACCCACTCTTGAATTCAAAATTCAAACTTTATACTTAATTAATTAAATATCTAATATATTAATTGATTAAAATACTATGCTTCGTATATTTAAATTTATAATATCCAATATAAATATATTTGACAATATCCGATTCTTATCTAATAAAATTCGAAAGTTATATATAACTATATATGTGTGTGTGTGTGTGTGTGTGTCCAATATATATCTATCATTTAATTCCAAATTAAATAATGTTATTTTTCAAAAAAATAACAAAGATTTAAATCTAATTTAAACCGTATACTAAATATTAAATATCCAATATTTCAAAAATATCTCGTGAGGTGAAAAGACCGTTTTACCCCTTACTAGTAAAATCCAGTATTTTCAGCCGATTGGGGTTTTGGCCAAGCCCCAAACCGTAAGGACTCATTCTGAGACTAGGCCTCTCTCTCTCTCTCTCTCTCTCTCTCTCTCTCTCTCTCTCTCTCTCTCTCTCTCTCATGATGACGTTGTGTCGGTTGCCCTTTTTAAGCCGACTCTCTTGGTTCGTCTCAACTAGCCTAAGAGGTATCTAGGAGTTCGGTATTCACCTAGCCAGCCCCGTGGTACCGAACGAATCACAAGTTGAGTACGAATTTGGTCTAATCATAATCCACGAACCGATGTAGATTTTCGTCATACGTATAAACCCTTTAAGTTGTCCCGGTCGAGTGAAAGTAACGCATAGGCAAACTTACAGAACTCGACTCTTTGTCGTTTATGTCGGTGAAAATACCTAAACTGCCCTCTAAACGCGATTCAGTTATATGCTATGGCCTGAGACTTGGATAAATTCCCGCACATTAAACTTGCCATATGATGTACCTCGAATTCAGTTGAGACTGTAAACCCCGCTCCGCGGTTCCACCGGCAATCGCAACGAAAAGTCAAGACCACATTTCGCCGCTGGCCCATGCCACCGGCTAGACGGGACTAGCAATCTAGTGACAAGTCAAGACCTCAAGACCAACCCCAAGTTAACCCTTTCGGTCTAAGGTTCACGCATACTACTACTACTACAGTCAATCGATCGATCAAGGACAATCCAAGCGTGTGATCGTTCAATTACAAGTGAGTGTCCAAATACAGATAATCCCCTGATTCATTTTGTATCAGTGTCATGGGTTCCCACTTCCCAAGTGAGCGGTTGGCACAACCGTATTGGACCCATCGACGTCATACTTGTCGATCGAGTCATCATACTGGAGATTTAGACTTGTGGAATAATTTTAATATTGCAGTATTGCAGCTTACTGGTGGCCCGCCTCTGTCCCCACAGAATTAGTAACTGAACTGTCAATATTTGAGTTTTATTAATTTGTCTTATTCACCATACTGCAATGTGAAATCTTTAGACTACTTAATAATCTGTCATTTAATTTATTTACCCAACAATTAATTAATGATGAATAAAATCATTCGTTAATAGAAGTAACCAATTACATCACTAATCACTACACAATTACCAAATTGCCCTCGTACTCCCAGTCCTCGTACGACATATAGGGCATATACCTCAACAATAACATTGTAAATCGCGAATCAGAAAGCCATAAATCATAATGGACTGTGCAAACCATACCCTAAAATCATAAAGCCAAACTACACTAAATATATAACTATTTCAAGTGAATAACCCTAAGATAACTTATCGTGGCTTTATCCCCTTCAAAGACCTCTTCAGCTGGCCCACTGTTTCAACTAGACTCCTCAATGCTGCTCTTTCAGATTGTTCGATTTCAGGCGAGAAAAGACGTTGACCGAAGTTCTTTTTGAGTTGTCGATGTTTTCAACGACATTATTCTGGGTTTCCAACAGCCTAACGAAAATAAATGCTCAGTCAAAATGGTTACTGTGCTAAGCAAACTTTTACTTGAGAGGGTGTTTTAGTCATTTTAATCTCAATCCCTCTTACTTAACACAAATTATAAATGAACCCCTTTTTTTCAAAATCTTCCTAGTGGATAAGCAGCAAAAGAGTTTATGTAAAATAAAAGAATTGCTATAGAGGTTGAGTCTTGGAGTTGAAAGTGACCACGTTAAAATTAACAGTTAGAATAGAATAAAAATCTTGTCCAAACGTGTCCCAATCACTGTTGTAAAAATCGGACTAGACGCCCACCTAGGCGCCGTCTAGTCGGTCCTACCATCGCAAATACCACATAATCGGCCCCGATTAATTAACCAAGCGATTAATCCGCCTAGTCGGGCGATTAATCCGCCTAATCGGGAGATTAGGCCGCCTATTCGGGCGATTAAACAAAATTAATTCACCAACATTAATTTAAATATTACAATTTTATTTTACTAATACAAAAATTTTGACTATCGAAAAATATCGCAGCACAAGCCACTTAAATTAAGATGGCTTTCAGCTACTCCAATGTATTCGTTCATACTAGGATGTGTGTGTTTGTATATAAAGACTTAAGCCAACATATCAATGAAAACAATCGGTATGGGACAACTTTCACAAAGAACTGACCACTGACGTACTAATAAGCCATATGCATAAAGGAAGTCAATAAATGGGCTGGCTTAGTAGTTAGTGGGAAACTGATAAATGGGCTCTCTTTTTTTTTTTTAAACACTTACGTAAATTAAAATATTGAATGGAAATCTAACGAAATATATAAACTGAAAACAAATAACTTCATCCGAGATCATCTTAAATCGTCATTTCTATATTATTATATTTTATTGCATATTTATTATTTGGAAAAATTTATAATACTGGTATATTTGATATACAAATAGTATTAAAAATACATATACCGCCTAATTCCCGCCTAGAAACCGCCTAAGCCCCCGCCTAGATGGCCTAGGCGCTAGGCCCCCCTCTGGCGCCGAGATGGCGCCTATTGCTTTTTACAACCTTGGTCCCAATAGGTCAAGATACAACGCATTTCCCCCGAGTCCCAGTCGACATTGATTGCCGTAACAATACCATAACTAATACACAAAAAATAAAAAAACCCATTGATTATTCTAAAAATGAACATTAATACATCACTTCTTTCTTTAACAAATGTTCATCCACTTAATAGCACACATACAATCAGAAAGAAACCCTTCCACCAATGCAAACGACCAAAACAGAAAAATGGATCACGAATCTACATACTACTACTGTACTACATCACTCCATCTGTGTTTATTTACAAGAAAATTCAGAGGAAAACACAGCATAGCTATATAGCCTTTCCTCACGGGCGATTCAACGGTGACTTAACCGCCAAATCACGCTGATGAGAATCCTCAGCTTTTACATTGTATTGCAAAACATTTTTTGGGTGCTGAAGATCTTCGAGCGTGGACAAAACATCAGCCATCCGAGGCCTAAGCTTAGCCTCCATGCTCAAGCACTGAAGAGCCACAGTAGCAGCTGAAAACGCAGCCTTTTGAGGGTACTGACCCTCGAGCTTTGTATCCATGATTCGAAATAGCTTTCTCTTATCGCTCAGATATGGTTTTGCCCAATCAACTAAGTTTTGTTCGATTCCTACCTTCGTCTTGTCCACAGCTCGTCGCCCAGATAGCAGTTCAAGAAGCACCACGCCGAAGCTGTATACATCACTTTTCGCCGTCAATCGACCTATAAAGGTAAAGAAGAAAAACCCTCATTTAAAATGTTATCTTTATTATTTTTAGATTGCTAAAATGTAAATAACAATGACTGACCCGTGGCGACGTATTCAGGTGCAGCGTAGCCGTGCGTGCCCATGACTTGGGTCGAAACGTGGGTTCGATCGCCGGTTGGACCCGCCTTGGCCAACCCAAAATCAGACAGCTTTGCATTGAATTCCTATATATGACATGAATGTAGGAAATGATGCAGATTGATTATTTTTTCAGTCTTGTAATATAGAGGGGTTGGTTATAGGGACAAAATATTTATGGAGTGGCATTATAGGGGTCATATATTTCAAAACTAAGCAATTTATGGACATTATACGTCTGGACCCTAGACTTTTCCCAAAATTGCTTACATGTTACTCCCTAATTTCTTGAAACCATAATTACATGTCGAAATCCTACAATTTGGGGCAAAACCTAGGGTTCCGGCGTATAATCTCCTCCCTAAATCGCTTACTTTTAAAAGTTATTGTCCCTACAATGCCAACTCCTAAATTCTATGTACCTACAATATCAGTAGCCTAAATTAGAGAACTGAAAAAATAATTAACCCTTAAGATAAATATAGTGAATGAATTATTGCAAGCATACTCCATCTAGGAGAATGTTCGAGGCCTTAAAATCGCGGTAAATGACTTGTTGTTCTGCCTCGTGTAGGAACGTTAGGCCGCGAGCTGCTCCTATAGCAACCTTCATGCGAATAGCCCAAGAAAGAGGTTGCGGACCTCCTAAAGATAAATAGTTTTCACATAATCAAGAAAATTTACATACCAATTCGAATCAAATAAATATCGAATTGAATCAAATGCTTATTACTTCTGAACAAATGATTCTCAAGGCTTCCTTTGGGCATGAACTCATACACAAGAAGCCTATTCTCTCCTTCCGAGCAGTACCCTATGAGCTTAACCAAGTTCTGATGGCGCAACTGCCCGAGATAATTAACTTCAGTCTGCAAAAAGATTAACAAACATATCTATCTCAATCAAATGAGAAACAAACGAAAAAAGAGAAAGGGACCGAAGATGTTCATACCAGCCATTCCTTGTGGCCTTGAAATCCCTCGGGCTTCAGCTTCTTGACAGCGATGACCAAACCCGACCCCGGCCTCGCAGCTGTAAGAGATTGCTCGTCGATCCATCCTTTGAAGACATAACCAAAACCTCCTTCTCCGAGTAGGCTATCCGGTCGAAAGTTCCTCGTTGCGTTCCTCAGTTCATTGAAGGCGAAAGATTTGAGGTGTGGCGATGAGAGTATCTCAGCTTCTGATCTTGGAGTTGGTATATCGGCGCCAGTGCTGCTTTTTCCGCTGCTGTAATAAGATGGGATGCTTATGCTTGAAGGAGACTTTGAGGAGGAGGATGACGTCGTTTTGCTTTGAGATCTTGACGCTTCTGAATGAAATATGGGATTTGATTGATTGATTATTTTGCTAATGAGAAATTTTCCTGAGCGAGAAAGCTCAATAAGCAACAAAATCTGTACAAAGATTCGACTTTTTTGAGCTCTTATTTCCATTCCTGGTCAACAGATAGAAGGAGGCCGCACAGCTAAATACAGCATAGTTACATAGTTCATCAAGTGTGCTTAAAACGATGCAAATATTGAAATTTGATCAAAACTCAGGAGTCAGAAGAGCAAAAGAATTAGAAGCAAAAACCTACCAAATTTGAGACATATCAGAGGAAAAACATATTCATAGAGAGAGAAGGGGAGAAGAGGGGAAAATATACCAGACGAGTTACTGAGGGTAGCGTCTACTTTTGCTGATGAGCCAAAGCAATTCCCCATAGTTGATCAGATCCAATAACTCGCACACGAATTTCAGATATAAAATCAAGAATGTGACACGGAAAAACAAAAGGGTTTTTGGGTTTCAGGAGAATATCTGAAGCATAAGGAGCAGCAGATTTTTTTAAGTCGTCTTTAGAACTAAATGAAGTGAAGAACATAAAGACAAAGACTAATAGATGCTTGCAGTACCAATGTATAGATGTTCGCCGTACCATCTCGTGAGCCCATGGACGATTTTTGCCCCTCTACTAATTTGCACAGCATTCTTTTCCTTATCCAAACTTGCAGTACCAATATACGTATGTTTGTAGTACGAATGTATGGATGTTTGTGGTACCATTATGTAAGCTAGTGTAGTACCATACGTAGGTTACTTGTAGTATCTTTTCCGTACCATTTGCTTAACTATCGAAACTCCTACCTAAGTTGTATTACCAATATACATATATTTGTAATACCAATATACAGATGTTCGTGGTACCATATCGTAAGCTAGTATGGTACAATGAGTAGGTTACTTGTAGTACCAATATCTATGGCAACGGTCACGGACCAAAAGTAATTCAGATGGCGTCGAAAATTCCTTACCCAAACTTGAAGTACCAATATACATATGGTTGTAGTACCAATGTAGTATAGATGTTCGTGGTACCATACCGTGAACTAATGTGGTACCATACGTAGGTTACTTGTGGTATCTTTTTCCGCACCATGAACATCTATATATTGGTACCACGAACATCTATGTATTGGTACCTTGTGACGAAGCATACAATACGGTACCACGAACATCTATATATTGATATTACAAATATATGTAGATTGGTGCTACAATTTAGGGTAGGAGTTGCGATAGTTAAGCAAATGGTACTGAAAAGATACTACAAGTAACCTACGTATGGTACTGCACTAGCTCACGGAATGGTAACACGAACATCCATACATTCGTACTACAAACATACAATATTAGTGCTGCAATTTTGGGTAATGAAAGAAAAGGGTGTGGAAATTAGTAGAGGGGCAAAATCGTCCATGGGCTCACGGAATGGTACCACGAACATCTATACATTGGTACTACAAACATACGTATATTGATACTACAAGTTTGGGTAAGGGTGTGGAAATTAATAAAGGGGGCAAAATCGTCCATGAGGTACTACAGACATACGTATATTGGTACAAAATAAGGGGCAAAATTGTCAATGGGGAGTTATGTAGTAAATTGTTTTGATTTAGGGAGTTTGCTAATAGATAATATGGAATGTGGAGTTATGTGTAAGAAAACAGGGGAATGGGGATTTAATTGAAGTTGGCCCTAATTACAAATGTATAAATGAATAAAGATAAGGGCTTTTTAATTGAAATAGCGCTATTTGAAGTTATATTCATTAAAATAGGGGTAATGTGACGGAAATTATTAAAATCGAGCGGAACGCATCCATTAGTCGCGACGTCGCGTCCATTAGGCGCGACGGATGACGTGGCACGGTTAAACCTGGCAAAAATACAGGTGGGCCCGGTAGGGCCCGCGTGTGGCCCGCGTCGCATGTATTGGACGTGACGACGCGTTTAATGGGTGCGACATTTGACCTAGACAGCAGTAACGGCCACTAAACCCACCACTAAACCCACAAACGACTGCCCACTAAGATAATGGGTTGTCGCCGCGTTTAATGGATGCGTCATCGCGTCCATTGCCTGCGACGACGCGTTTAATAGAAATGGAATTTTCCCCTATATAATCAGCTCGTTTTCGATTATCAGTTCATAAAATTTCATACATATCCAATATGGTGTCTAGAAAAATTCAAATAGTTGTTTATTATGGCGGTGAAATCATACACGGATCAAACACCATACAGTATAGTCTTCAACCCATCGGTTATCGACGAATTCGTCGCGATACAAATTTCGATCAATTTCTTAGTATGCTGTACGACATGAGTTCCGTCGACAGCAATGCTTTCTTTTTAATCGTTCGTGTGAAGAACGAATACTTCAACACTCACGACTGTATCATAATCTCCTACTAATGTCTAGTGATGCCGACCTCGCATACTTCTTGGATCCCGACAACGAGCTCGATTACATTGAGGTCTTTGTCGAGGCAACCGAGATCGTTCAGTTCGATCGCAACGTATATCCTCCCGACGAGTACACGAATCCCGCACCGATGGATTCGATTCCTGACATTACTTCAGTTACTGAAGGACTGACGAATATTTCATTTGCCCCTCACGAAGATATACCTTCGAGCAGCCGTTGCGCTCCTATTAGTTCGACGGTGGCACAGTCTGAGATCGACCATGACGCCGTCCAGGATAGTGACGTCAGTGACTTTGAAGCCGATGACGAGGGTGGGGCACTAGACGATTTGCCAGATCCCGCGGATGCCGATGATGAAAATGACGAAGAACCAATGCCAAGTGAGCCAGAAGAGAATATGGCATTATACCAGTCAGTGCCGTTTAATACCTCTTATCAAATGGCTCCCCCAGAAGTTGACGAAACTAGTGGTGATTTTACGACACGGACGATCCCGCATTTTACGTAGGTATGACGTTTAATAGCAAAGAACATTTAAAATGTGCTGTTAACGATTACCATTTGAGGGTTGTTAGACGTGAGTACCACGTGACCGAAAGTAACAGAACCGCATGGAGCGTGAGATGCAATCACAGCGATGATTGTAACTGGACACTGCGAGCAGTCTTCAAACAGAAAAGTTTTTTTTGGAAGGTGACGAGATACGGAGGACCGCACACATGCTTCACGCACGAGTTGGGGAGCACCCATCGTAATGTTTCGCGTACTGAAATTGCGAGGATATTAATCCAAACGGTAAAGAACGACCCTCAGTATTTATCTAAAAACGTGCAACAGCTCGTAAAAGATACTTTTGGGTACGACATTCCGTACATTCAAGCATGGCATGGACTCAAGCAAGCAAAAGAGATTATTTATGGTACTTGGGAAACGTCAATCCAACAGCTTCCTATATTCATGAAAGCGTTGCGACGGTACAACTCCGGAACGGTGGTGAAGTGGTGGCATCTTCAAGACGTGTCTGGAGTGAAAAAATTCGGGTATGTATTTTGGGCATTCAAACCTTGCATTGACGGCTTCAAGCATTGTCGTAGAGTGGTCTGTGTCGACGGTACGCACTTGTATTCGAAGTACAAGAATAAAATGCTGATTGCATGTGCACTCGATGCAAATCAGAAAATTTTTCCACTTGCTTTTGCCATCGTTACAACCGAAAGCTTACATTCTTGGAGATGGTTCTTGAACTTGCTTAATGTTCATGTATTGGAGGGACAAGCGGTATGCCTAATTTCAGATCGCCATCCAGGTATTTGTTGGTAAAAATTGATCAAGTTGTTGATTTTTTTTTTCTTTTTACTAAAATTATTTTATGTTACCTACGAACTTTAATGCAGGTTTACTGTCCGCAGTAGAACAGCTCGACGCTTATAGGTCTCCAAACGGAGTGCATCCTTACTGTTTACGTCACGTCGTATCAAATTTTAACAAGGAATTCAAAGATAGTGACCTAAAGAAATTGTGCCACAGAGCAGGGATGGCGCATACTGTGCAAAAATTCGAACGGATCATGGAGCATCTTAAGGGTTTGCGAGAAGAAGTCTACAATTGGTTGTGCGAGATTGATCGAGAAAAGTGGACATTTGCGTACGATGGTGGGCTTAGGTGTGGTTCAATGACAACGAACATCTCAGAAATGGTGTGTTCAAAGGGGCTCGATTACTGCCTCCAAAAGCGATAGTCGACTTCAGCTTCCATCGATGTGCCGCATACTTTCGTGATAGATATCAACAAGCAGCTGCGGCAATGGAGAGTTCTGATACCGAATGGACTCCTAATGCGTGGAGGATGTTTAGTGACTGGTCAAATGCCTCGTTCGGGCATTTCGTAACTGCATTTGACCCTCGAATGCAAACAGCAGAGGTGTATACTTCTTCATCGGTGTAACGACCCGACTTCCTAGATACGTATTTTGGCGGATTTTCGCAGCGTAAGCAGCGGAAAACCAATTTAATTAAAACTTTTAAAATATAATAATACAAATACGTTCGATGTCTAAATCATAAGTTCAAACCCAAACACATTTTGATTCATTTGGCCGAAGCCCAATAAGTCCAAGCCCAAATTTTAAAAACACGAAACATAAACTCGTTCCACAGGTTGCGTCCCATGTACTGCGCCGCCCTCAAAAGTCCGTGGAGTCACCGCCATCAGCCGTCTTACCTACACACGTAAACCCTGAGCTTTTGCCCAGTAGATGAAAATATGCATGAATGCAAATGCTCTCACATCCCAAACTCGACACATCTCACAAAATGCACGCTCGACTCTTTTATAATATCTCATCATCAACTCAACTCATCTCATCACAATCAGGGCCCGAGGCTTAGGAACTAAAGGCAACACGCGCGCAGGGGTCCGTAGCTCGGGAGGCCCCACTCCCCACAAGGGTCAGTAGCTCGGGAGGCCCACTCCCCACATCTCAATCATATAGTGCGCCTTAGTCCTAACCTCAACTCATACCATTCGGCAACCATCAATCGGTCATAAACTACCCCACTGAACATCACTATACAATATTACCGTGACTCCCCACAGTTCTCTCTTTTCGTACATGTGTATGCAAATGTCGTGCAAATAGTATGCAACATATAAAATGCATCATATTAAACAACAACATATCGGCCCAATCTAACAAAAACTATCATACACCAAATAATTCGAGACCAAAATCCGCGTTTCGATTTAATCGACCCGAAACCTTAACCACAGAAACTCTCCCGAAATTCACTAATAGTTCCCAAAATTTAATCATTTTACTTTAAGACCCTAATTTCACAATTGGTCCCTAATTTAATATATTTTAAAATTCTAACGTCCAATTTTCAAAATATCACTTAAATTTCTAATTTACAGATATCTTTATGAATTTTGCACTTAAAATCCCAAAATCTCATAATTTACTTTTTAGGACCAAAAATTTTACTAAGTTTCAGATCTGCCCCGAAAGCTTTAAAATTTCAGATTAGCCCCGAAAGCTATATATTTCTTTAAAAATCTCCCCGTTCGGAGTTTTACATTCTCAGCCCCTAGATTCTTAAACTTTTCAATCTAGTCCCCTAATTTTTGAAAATTAGACAAAGGGCCCCAATTATTTATGCCGAATTTCAAATCTGCCCCAAAAGCTTTATATTTCTTTAAAAATCTCCCTTGTTCGGATTTTACATTCTAAGCCCCCAGATTTTTGAAACTTTTCAATCTAGTCTCCAAATTAAAAAAAACAAAAACTATTTTATACGGCTGTTTTGCGACAGTTTAGTATCTCTCAATGATCACAGGGTAAACGACGTCCGATGGACCTGAAATTTTAAACATTGATAAATAACTTGCAAATCTTGATTCTGTCCAAAGGGATTTTTAATCCGAATTTTAGATCGTGAGATATGAATTTTTGAACCTCTTGGCCGAAATGGATAAAGAAAACCCTAGAAAACACTAATCCTCCCCAAGTTTTGTTCTATCCTCTTAATCACAAGTCCTCTAACTCTATTCTTATGTTTCATAGACCTAAACTTCATAAAGATTAAGGTATTAAGCTGGCCGAATTTAGCATGTAAGCATCATCGCGAAAATCATACAAGAAATTCACGTTTAGCACATAAACACGTATAAATTCGAAAGAGATCATGCAATCACGAAAAATTCACGGATTCAAAACTTGTTTACGTGTGTAGGTGATCTTCACCTACCTTAAATTCCGGAGACGTAACGGGTTGTTTCGTGTGATTCCAACCCTAGAGTTTCGATCCCGAGCTCCCGAAGGTTTTTTTTTCTCCTCCTCTCTTTTCTCCTTCTCTTCTTTCTCCCTTTTTCTTTCTTTTTACTTTCTCTCCTTTCTTCCTTCTCTCTCTCACTCTTGCGACCTCTCCTCCCCTCTCTTTCTATTCTTTTTAGCTTATTTATTCTTATTTGTCTTCATGTAGTATTAGTTGATTAGGTGTATTAAGTGGTATATTAGTTAGGTTATTTTGTCCTTTCTTTTCTTTCTTTTCCCCCCTCCCATCTCTCCCATGTTCTCTCCTCTTTCTTCTCTATTTCCTTTAAATTGTTGGTTGTTTTTGTCCTCTTACCATTATAGAGATGCTTGGAGGTGGCTTGGATAGATCTTGTCTCCATGCTCACATAGAGATGGATGGAGGTACATTTATTAAATAAAGGATCTTGTTTATTTACCACACTCACATGGAGGTGAATTGAAATTATTTTATTTGTTTTATTTTTTTTTTCCTTACTTAATTTCAACCATAATAATTTTATTATTATTATTATTTTATATTATTGGGCCAAAATTCCTAACATCTAATCTATCTCTCCCATACTTGGGCCATTATTCTCCATTTGGCCCATAATTATTTCGGCCCCTTTTAAATTCCTCGGGTCCAATTCTAAATTTTTTGCTCGACACGGAAAGAAATCGGTGTATGTTCGAAATCGACTTCACACATTCCGAATATTATTGAAATAATCCCGTATTAAATTTTTACGGGTATTACATTCTCCCCCCCTTACAAGAATTTCGTCCCCGAAATCACATCTAAAGAAATAATTCGGGATAACGATTCTTCATATCATCTTCTCGCTCCCACGTGGCTTCTTCAATCGCTTGGATTCGCCACAGTACTTTGACTAACGGAATATTTTTATTCCGAAGTCGCTTCACTTCGCGCACTAAGATTTCAATTGGCTGCTCTTCGTAGCTCAGGTCCGGCTTGAGTTGCTGGTGAAGTGATTCGCTTCCTAGTACATGATTCGGGTTCGTAACGTATTTACGTAAGGTTGATACGTGAAATACGTCGTGGACTTGGGCTAACGAGGCTGGTAACTCCAGTTGATATGCAACTTCCCCGACTCTCTTAAGGATTTGGAAAGGACCAATGTACCTCGGACTGAGCTTGCCCTTCTTTCCGAATCTTTTCACGCCTCTCATGGGAGATATCTTCAAGAACACCCGATCGCCTTCCGAGAACTCTAGTGGCCTTCGTCGTTGATCAGCATAGCTCTTCTGACGACTTTGGGCTGTTTGCATCCTCTCCCGGAATTTTCCCACAGCTTTAGTCATTTCACGAATCATTGCAGGGCCCAACAACGCTTTCTCGCCGATTTTATTCCAATGAATTGGGGATCGACATTTACGCTCGTTCAAGGCTTCGTAAGGCTCAATCCCGATCGTGGCTTGATAGTTGTTGTTATAGGAAAACTTTATTAGTGGAAGGTATTTGCTCTGCCTGAAAATCCAGGTTGCTCGTTCTCAACATATCTTCGAGCGTCTGGATTGTCGTCCTCATGGTCTTTCGTAATCTCACCCAGAATTGGGACAGAAATCTCGAATCCCGATCTGAGACGATTAAAATCGGGATCCCAAGGAGTCTCACAATTTCTTTTATGTACAACTCTGCGTACTTCTCCATGGAACAAGTTTGATTGATTGGTAGGAAATGGGTTGATTTAGTCAATTTGTCGACGATCACCCAGACTGCATCATGACCCTTTACGTTTTTTTTTTCCCTCAAGAATTCGATATAATAATGTTGGCTTCAATGTTAACGCTGCTAGTTTTATTTCGATCTTCCCAAATTGATTATTTCCACTCCGAGTTGGCACAGGTTCGTATTCACTGATTTATGGCTCAAAGCTTCTGCGACTACGTTCGCTTTTCCTGGGTGATAATTTATTGCACAGTCGTGGTCTTTTGCTAACTCGAGCCATCGTCTTTGCCTCATGTTTAACTCCTTCTGCGTGAAAAAGTACTTTGGGCTTTTATGATCTGTTAAGATCTCGCATCGTTCTCCGTATAGATAATGTCGCCAGATTTTCAGGGCAAACACCACTGTTGTGAGTTCCAAATCGTGTGTGGGGTAATTTTTGTCGTAGGATTTGAGCTGTCGGGAGGCATACGTAATTACCTTCCCGTTCTGCATCAACCCGCACCCCAAGCCATTTTTTTTAGGCATCACTGTATACCGAAAATCTTTCCATACCACAGGGTATTGTAAGAACATGAACTGTTGTCAGTCGTTTCTTCAACTCCTTGAAGTTTACTTCACAAGCTTCCGTTCACCTAAATGGAACGTTCTTCATAAGTTAAGTCTGGCTTTCTTCACCGTTATTGTCACGATGAGCAGGTGTCGTTGGATCCAAGATGGCGCGCGATCTAATGGTCAGGATTTGAAGGCTGAAGATTTAATTATGTTTCCAGGAATCGCGCAAAAAGATCGACGGCTGAGATGTTTAAGAAGTGAAAGAATCGGATGGTGAATTGTGAGCGTCGGATCAAAAATCGGACGGATAGTAGTGAAGGTGCTATTTCACTTACAGAGTCGCATGCGATTCTTGCTCTAACACGTAGAAATGCAATACCACGTGGCGACTTGTGGAGCGTTCAATTGGATAAAATGGACGGTGAAGATAGATTGCGAATTCATGCTTAAAAAGATTTCTATCTTATTAATGTCGGATTTCCAGTTCACTTTCTCGAGCATGTAACTTCTTTTAGAGTAAAAATCATCGTGAGGTGAAAACGCGAGAGTTGTAGAAGAGATAGAGATCTGTAACTTTCGTGTTGTGATCAATAAGAAAGGAAGCTCGGTTGATCCATGGGCATAGGTTGAAGTTCTGTCTTGTTTGTGCGTTAGTTCGCCGTACTAAATTCATTGATGTGACAGAGTCTACGCAGTGCATGTAAATACGGCATTGATTTAAACGTGAGCACAATTTCTTTGTCGTAATGGACATCAACATCTTTTTTCAAGATTTTGGATTGGATTTTTGTGATAAAAGTCCAATGTGATTTCTTCCTGTGCGTGATCTCTGAAATCGAGATTACGACGCTCGAAGAAAAATCTGATGTCGAAATTTATGAAGTTTATCTTTATACGGCGTTCGAAGGAAACTCGAAATTAATCTTGCTTATCCTTCGCTTCACTCACGCCTATAAATAGGTACTTGATGCACGCTATTTTGCACCACAACACAATTCTCTCCAACCACATCATTTAATTTTCGTAATGTCTAATCTTGGAGGAAATGCGGATCGTGATGATGTTCCTCAGGAACCTTTTTGGAGGGAAAATCTCGAAAAGCTTAAATTTGAGTTATTCCTTCTTTTGGGATTGCTCTTCGCTGCAATCGCCATTTTTGTGATGTGGGTTGTCACTCACTGCAGTTGCTTTTAATTTGTGAAAGGTTATGTCATGGGAAACCGGGCCTTTTCTGGCATATTGGAAGAAGACGCCGACAGAACTTCTCGAACATCGTTGATGTTTTATCTTCTAAGGTTTTTTTTTTATGTATTCGGATTGTAATATGATTTTCAGTTATGTAATCGTTATGCATCGACTCTATCATGTTTTCTCTATGTTCTCGTCTCGCTTCCTAAATTTCTACAATTAACCCATGTTTCTCTACGTCCTCGTCTCATTTTTAAAATTGTATACAAGCTCCGATTTTTAAAAAATTTTATATCGGTCGACTCTCTTTTATTTCGCCTTTTATTTATTTTAACTTTCCGAATTTCAGCTTGGTCCAATTCGGTCAAGCCCAAATTAACAAAGCCCAAATTTTGAAAAGGCGCAAAATTTAAATTTCGCCGAATTCCAAATTGACCCGAATTTTTACCCGAATTTTTAAGCAACCCCAAATTCTATAAAAAGTCCGAATTTTTTTTTTTATCATTCTCTCCCTACCTTAATTTAACCGAGATTCTCCTACCAATCTAAGTGTAAAAGTACGAAATCTCTAACTTTTGAACACATCAAGGAGCACATAAAATCACTCAAATATTCACGTTAAAGCATATATCCAAAAATCATAAATCACATAATTACGTATTAAACTTACAGGCGTAGGCTGATCCTCCAGGCTTTTGAGCGGCAGTACATGGACAGTCTACAGAACCTATAACCTGGCTCTGATACCACCTGTAACGACCCGACTTCCTAGATACGTATTTTGGCGGATTTTCGCAGCGTAAGCAGCGGAAAACCAATTTAATTAAAACTTTTAAAATATAATAATACAAATACGTTCGATGTCTAAATCATAAGTTCAAACCCAAACACATTTTGATTCATTTGGCCGAAGCCCAATAAGTCCAAGCCCAAATTTTAAAAACACGAAACATAAACTCGTTCCACAGGTTGCGTCCCATGTACTGCGCCGCCCTCAAAAGTCCGTGGAGTCACCGCCATCAGCCGTCTTACCTACACACGTAAACCCTGAGCTTTTGCCCAGTAGATGAAAATATGCATGAATGCAAATGCTCTCACATCCCAAACTCGACACATCTCACAAAATGCACGCTCGACTCTTTTATAATATCTCATCATCAACTCAACTCATCTCATCACAATCAGGGCCCGAGGCTTAGGAACTAAAGGCAACACGCGCGCAGGGGTCCGTAGCTCGGGAGGCCCCACTCCCCACAAGGGTCAGTAGCTCGGGAGGCCCACTCCCCACATCTCAATCATATAGTGCGCCTTAGTCCTAACCTCAACTCATACCATTCGGCAACCATCAATCGGTCATAAACTACCCCACTGAACATCACTATACAATATTACCGTGACTCCCCACAGTTCTCTCTTTTCGTACATGTGTATGCAAATGTCGTGCAAATAGTATGCAACATATAAAATGCATCATATTAAACAACAACATATCGGCCCAATCTAACAAAAACTATCATACACCAAATAATTCGAGACCAAAATCCGCGTTTCGATTTAATCGACCCGAAACCTTAACCACAGAAACTCTCCCGAAATTCACTAATAGTTCCCAAAATTTAATCATTTTTACTTTAAGACCCTAATTTCACAATTGGTCCCTAATTTAATATATTTTAAAATTCTAACGTCCAATTTTCAAAATATCACTTAAATTTCTAATTTACAGATATCTTTATGAATTTTGCACTTAAAATCCCAAAATCTCATAATTTACTTTTTAGGACCAAAAATTTTACTAAGTTTCAGATCTGCCCCGAAAGCTTTAAAAATTTCAGATTAGCCCCGAAAGCTATATATTTCTTTAAAAATCTCCCCGTTCGGAGTTTTACATTCTCAGCCCCTAGATTCTTAAACTTTTCAATCTAGTCCCCTAATTTTGAAAATTAGACAAAGGGCCCCAATTATTTATGCCGAATTTCAAATCTGCCCCAAAAGCTTTATATTTCTTTAAAAATCTCCCTTGTTCGGATTTTACATTCTAAGCCCCCAGATTTTTGAAACTTTTCAATCTAGTCTCCAAATTAAAAAAAACAAAAACTATTTTATACGGCTGTTTTGCGACAGTTTAGTATCTCTCAATGATCACAGGGTAAACGACGTCCGATGGACCTGAAATTTTAAACATTGATAAATAACTTGCAAATCTTGATTCTGTCCAAAGGGATTTTTAATCCGAATTTTAGATCGTGAGATATGAATTTTTGAACCTCTTGGCCGAAATGGATAAAGAAAACCCTAGAAAACACTAATCCTCCCCAAGTTTTGTTCTATCCTCTTAATCACAAGTCCTCTAACTCTATTCTTATGTTTCATAGACCTAAACTTCATAAAGATTAAGGTATTAAGCTGGCCGAATTTAGCATGTAAGCATCATCGCGAAAATCATACAAGAAATTCACGTTTAGCACATAAACACGTATAAATTCGAAAGAGATCATGCAATCACGAAAAATTCACGGATTCAAAACTTGTTTACGTGTGTAGGTGATCTTCACCTACCTTAAATTCCGGAGACGTAACGGGTTGTTTCGTGTGATTCCAACCCTAGAGTTTCGATCCCGAGCTCCCGAAGGTTTTTTTTTTCTCCTCCTCTCTTTTCTCCTTCTCTTCTTTCTCCCTTTTTCTTTCTTTTACTTTCTCTCCTTTCTTCCTTCTCTCTCTCACTCTTGCGACCTCTCCTCCCCTCTCTTTCTATTCTTTTTAGCTTATTTATTCTTATTTGTCTTCATGTAGTATTAGTTGATTAGGTGTATTAAGTGGTATATTAGTTAGGTTATTTTGTCCTTTCTTTTCTTTCTTTTCCCCCCTCCCATCTCTCCCATGTTCTCTCCTCTTTCTTCTCTATTTCCTTTAAATTGTTGGTTGTTTTTGTCCTCTTACCATTATAGAGATGCTTGGAGGTGGCTTGGATAGATCTTGTCTCCATGCTCACATAGAGATGGATGGAGGTACATTTATTAAATAAAGGATCTTGTTTATTTACCACACTCACATGGAGGTGAATTGAAATTATTTTATTTGTTTTATTTTTTTTTTCCTTACTTAATTTCAACCATAATAATTTTATTATTATTATTATTTTATATTATTGGGCCAAAATTCCTAACATCTAATCTATCTCTCCCATACTTGGGCCATTATTCTCCATTTGGCCCATAATTATTTCGGCCCCTTTTAAATTCCTCGGGTCCAATTCTAAATTTTTTGCTCGACACGGAAAGAAATCGGTGTATGTTCGAAATCGACTTCACACATTCCGAATATTATTGAAATAATCCCGTATTAAATTTTTACGGGTATTACAATCGGTGACTCAAAGAAAACACGTGGTGAACATTCAAAGAAGAACATGCACTTGTAGAAAATGGGACCAACATTTTATTCCATGTTCTCATGCGCAGGCAGCATGCCGCCAGTGGTCAGTTCCTAGCACACAGTTCATTGCTCCTTTCTACAGTAAAGTAGCATATTTTCAGTCATATCAGGGAACGTTTCATCCACTCGAGGACGAGCGATATTGGGAGGCGGCTGATTTTTTTCTTGTGCATAATGAAGATCGATGTGAAAGAAGACGACCGGGTAGGGCAAAGACGACTCATATTCGAAATGAAATGGATGAGGGTAGCTCAAGTCGGAGACAGAGACAAAGAGGTCGTGGGCGTTGATTGTCTTATTCGCTGTTCGTTGATGTAATATGTCGTTTTACCTGTTTAAGGATTTGGAAGTAATTCATCGATTTACCACTAAAAAGTTGCTACAAATATAAAAACATTCGCAAACAGAACAGCAAGAAACACAAATAAAAATCAACAGCAGTCCTAATTAGATAAAAAATAATTATAATAAAAACTAATGTATATAATGCCCTCCTGTGCCACATCTACGTGGTCGTCTATTCCTGTGCAGATGGCCACGGTCAACAGGAGCTTCGGGCTGCTCAGGGCGACGACGTCGCTGCTGGGGTCGCGGCGGTGACTCCTGCACAAATGGCTGATACGGAGGCGTCGCTTTGTCGTCATCATCATCATCATCATCACAGCGCCGTAGCCGAGACCAAAACCGGTCGGTGTAAAGTAACTACCATCACCGGCCTGTGACGTGCGACCACGTGAAGACGACGCTCCAGGGTCATGCGTCCGACCACGCGAAGATGACGGGACGCTCGTGTATGTCGAGGGCACATCAGCGAATGACATATGTCTTCGCTGTTGTCTGTCAAGGAAAAGACCCTGCATCTGATGTATGATATCCAATCCTCCTTGCATATCTCCACCAGTAAAGATCACCTCGGCCCTATCTACGTGCTGTGCCTAATGGTAGCAAGTCACATCTTAAATGACACGCCAAAAAAAAAAAACAAATAAGGTGAAGTAACTAACCATAACGTCGATAAGTGCACTATCTCTTATCTGGAATACCCCGTTTCATGTGGACGTCGATGGAGAAATGAAACGCCGGGTGACCCTCAAGTACCATAGATAATAATCTGGAGTGCACTGCGCACCTCCAACTATCTCCATCGCACCGACTATCCTCTCGTACCGAGAAGCCCATAAGGCTTCGTACTGCTCGTGGAAGGCCCTCCAGTCCCTTCCCGCGACGCTACGTGTACTGTGCCGATGGAGATCAACATCGAGCTGTCTCGGACGGTTTGGGACGGACTAAACCATCCCAAACTGTCGCAGCACGCGATCGGGATAATGCCACTCAACGATGTTGTAGAAGATGAGTGGACACGACGACCGAACGCATGCTGGTCGAGAGTCGGCTCTCAACGCCATAATCTCAGGTGACTGATCGTCGTAGGGTGCCCAGACGAACTGCTTCATCGACATGCTATCGACCGACTCCCGAATCGCACGCAAATTGGAGTGCGTCGATGTCGTATGATCGAAAAGCGCATTCCACCTGAAATAGAAAATGTATATATATATATATATATATATTTTAACAAAAAATATATTAAAATAAACACAAATATTTTAAAAGATAAACATATAAAAAATATTAAATATATATAATATTCTAGGAATCAAAAAATTTAATATTCTACGAAAAATATTCTAGCAGACGCAATAAAATATAAACACCGTCTTAATTCCTCGCAGCATGTGGCGGCATGGGCAACTGAATTCCATCTTCTTCGGTGGGCATCATGTGGACTCGTGGACGGATAACGGCTGCATAGGTAATATATGAATCCATGCCCAGACCTACACAAAATTTAAATTAGTTTTTATACAACTCAAGGAAATTCAATTACACAAAAAAACACACCTGAAGCAACCGCAGAGCTCCATCGATGTTCATCTTCTGATGCTGGCACGAAGTACATAGCTCTCTGTACAAGAAAGCCAGCACGGCATTGCCCCAACTGTAAGTGTGCACGGCGTCTATGTCTTCGAGCATCGGGAGTGAAGTCATGGACGTCGAGCTTCCGCTGGAGTCGGGGAACAAAATCGATCCCATGAGCAGTAGCGCATATGCACGTGCGCGCTAATAGACCTCATAATCTGAGCTGTGATCATCGATCTCGTTGGCTTCTAGCCAGTCTGCAAACTTCCTCAGCGACACCTTCGTCCCGGTGTACGCTCCCACAGCAGGTCTGTAACCAGTCAGCTCCTCCAAGTAGTCGAGCCACTGATCCTGCGTCCTGTGCTGGATAACGCCACTCACCGAGTGACCATCAATGGGGAGTCCCCACAGCCCACCGACGTCCTCAAGTGTGACGGTGGCCTCACCCACAGGCAAGTGGAACGTGTGCGTCTCCTTCCTCCACCTCTCTACGAGGGCCGTGATCAAGTGTGGATCTAACTTCTGAGATCCACAACTGTACACGCCGTAGAAGGACATGGTATCCAGCCTCTCCAAAATACGACCGTGCAACCGCACCGGTCGTGAAAGCTTACCCCACACGACACTTTCCAAACCCCTAACGGTCAAAGGCGTGTCGACGGCACCATCAGAATTGGATAGTACATCGTTACAACGATGACTATCCTGGAATATCAACAGGGAGCGATCTATCGGACCGTAATACTCGTACGTATCCATCCTAAATCGAAACATTTACAAGTTAATATCGCCACAACAACCAACAAGCACAAACATAAATTGAATCATGTAGTAACAATCGAATCAATCAACCTAAAAAATCCTAATTTCAAAATTAGGGTTCGAAATTAGGGAAAGTTCCTAAATCGAATCAATTATGTCAATTAACGTATTATATCAATCTACGAAGCAACCCACAATATATAAAGCACATATTATACCAAAAATGCAAGAATTCGACGAAATTTAACGAAACATCAAAATAGAGATTTAAACAAATTAGGAGTTTCATACCCAAACCAAACTTAATCGACGATGACGAGGATGAATAGATCTATCAAGTGGTGTTCGCCGGTGGTGTTCGCCGCTGTAACTCGCCGGAATCGCTGGGGAGGAAGAGAGGAGAAATGACGAAGAAGAAGAGAGTCGATGCTTTAATAGCCACGTTGTCGCTGCTATTCAGCGCGACGTCGCGGCCATTAGCCGCGACGAAGGGTTTACTGGGCCAACGGTCGGCCCAGCTATTTTTTTTAAATTTCTGGCCCGATTTTTAAATATCGGGCCTGATCGGGCCCGCGTTAGCCCTAGCGCCCTTGCCACGTCATCGTCGCGGCCATTGGCTGCGCCGTCGCGTCTAGAGGACACGTTTTACTCGATTATGGTAATTTCGACCAAATTAACCCTATTTTATCTAATTTGGGTTTAAATAACCCTATTTTAATTAAAAAGCCTAAAAATAGGGAAATAGCATGAAAGCGTTCTCGACTACCGGCCAGCCTACAGTTATTATTGTCAAATTAATTTATTAAAATAGGTTGAGTTTGTTGTGCCAAGTTGACACTTACATACAACGAAACCAACTTTAAGGAAAGGAACTATCAACGCAAACGAGAGATACTTGCACTGTATTATTCCCATTTAGTTTCCGGGATTTTTAGAAAAAGATGACTTTTATTGAAACTCTCCATCATCACGGTGAATATATTTTTGAGAGAATTTCCAAAAGAACATAATAGTGATAATTGTCCTTTGTTTTTTTAGAATTCTTTTTCAGCATTAGTATACCTGCTTTTAATTCATTAACTTTCAATTGACTACTTCCAACTTGGTTGATTTGTGATTCCCACATTCAAATGAGGGTTTTTTTTATTAGTATTAAATATTAAGGATGTAACAAAGAGCATCTGCAATTATTCTTTTAACCGGAGCTAAAAGATAAGCCTCTCGTTCGTTAGTAGTGGGGAGCAGTGGGGGTCATTAGAATAGAAGTTGATCGTCCCTTTTTTTATTTTTGCCCAATATTCTAGATCGTAACTTTGGAAACACGAATATATTTTATTTTTAGCCATTCTTTCCCTAACTAAATGGACCATAATATATTTTATAATTGCATATCAGATTATGCAGGAGAAAAAGAACAAAGGAAGAAGAATGTTCAGCAGTTTAAAGAGCTGAACTCATCTGTTCTTGTTTGAAGAAGAACGTTTTCATAAAAACGTCGCGCGTTATTAGCTACACTGTGCACTTATAGAATCACGAGTGTGAACTACGTCATCTACACATAAGGAATTTTGGCGCGAGATTCATATATAAAAGCCGAGGTAGTGTAGAGCGTGATGTCGAAGCTTATTTTTCATTTTTCTCAATTTCAAGTGTTCATCTCTGTAATTCTCAAGAAGGTCGTCATCTTCTTCTTGATCTGTATTGAAACGACTGTCAATAATAGTTTTAGCTCGTTTGATCGTGGATGTAGGATTCTATTAATCCGAACCACGTTAATTCGTTGTGTCTACAAATCTCACAATTCACACGCACACACTTGTAATTTCTTGTTATGGTATCCGAGCAAGCTGCATCTAGCTACGATATTGATTCACGATTGGAAGGATGACAGAAGAAACAATACAAACGCCAGCCACGAACGCCACAATCTTGGCAAATGATCCATTTCTGAACACGAACAACACCTCGGGCCAACTTCTTGTTCATGAGCAACTAAATGGTGACAATTACGCGACTTGGAATAGAGCGATGATGATAGCTCTTATCGGCAGGAACAAGGAGGGATTTGTCAATGGGGATCTTCGGCCTCCACCTGCCACTGACAAGGACAAGGTGAACGCATGGAAAAGAAATAACAACGTGGTAATTTCATGGATTTAAACTCTATTTCGAAAGAAATATCTTCAAGCATTCTATATAATGCATGAGCCACAAATGTTTGGGTTGATTTGGAAGAAAGATTTGGTCAAATAAACAAACCAAGAATATTCCAATTAAAGAGGGAAATAATCAAATCTAGTGCAAGGAAGCAATATCATAGTAGTTTATTTCACTAAGCTCAAGACTTTGTGGGAAGAATTGTCGAACTACCGACCTGCTTGTCAATGCACTTGTGGTGGAATTATGCCAATAAAGGCCTATTTTGATGAAGAATATGTGCTCACTTTATTGGGATTGAATGAGTCATACTCACAAATCAGAGGACAAATCTTGACCATGAATCCTCTTCCCACTATCAAATAAAGTCTTTGCACAGCTGAGCCAAGAAGAGAAGCAACGATCAATGATACTTGGGCTAGTGAGAAGTCTAGATGATCATAGTTACAACTTGGCAATGTTGGCAGCAAGAAATGATCAAGAGAATTTCAAGAAAGGTTTCCATGCTCAGAAAAGGGAGTGAATGAGACCCTTCTGCACTCATTGTAGCAAGAAGGGACATACCATGGAAAACTGCTACCAACTACATGGGTATCCTCCAAGTTTTAGGCAATTCAAAGCTTAAAGTAACCAGAGTCAATAAGACTACAGCTGAGGTTCCACAGAGCATCACACAGTCGGGTCAAATGGGAAAGAGCCATGAGACACCTACCAAGAATCCACTGATACAGCTCCAAGTCACTCCACAACAACTGCAGAGTCTCCATTCACTGCTAAACCAGTCACACATTGCACTACCACCAGAACCTTTGGGCATTGAGCAACCTGCAGAAAAGGGGTCAGGTACTTGTTTGTCTTTTTCTTTGGAAAAGGTCATTAAACAAAAATGGAAAGGAGTACAAAAGCCGTGGCCGGCATAATACTAACTGGTAACAGGCTACCAGTGAACAACAAATCAAAAATCAGCAAAACTGCTCAAGAATGATAACTACCAAGCCATACGCCATACACGCCTAAGTGCACAGATCTGAATTACGGCAATAGGCATCATAAATCACCCATTAAAAGGGCTGCTTTAGGACCCTTGGTGAGAATATCCGCTTCCTCAATATCAGCGAGAACACCAAATGTATTATGTAACGACGTGTCTGCACTTTGATGATTGCCGTTGCTAGTCGAACAGCCATCATTAGATGATCGACTTATCATCCAAGAGTGGGTAATACTCTCGTGTAGTCCCCCCTGCCAATGCACCACATCAGGTGTAGTAGTATTAGGCTCATCATGCATCTTCGCCTTCCCTTTTTCCGGCGCACGTCGCCATGTATGCCGCGGGACTGTCGCACTAGTGTGTTTTGGTGCTGGAGCGGTAGCTTGCCTCATGTTCCTACTAGGCGGTTTTGGCAAGTCCTTTCCTGGCTGATGGGCTGTGTTTTTGGGGTAGCGCCCCTCGCCATGGTTCCAAGAGTTACACGTAGCGCATTTCTTGGGTCGCCATTCATATTCAACCCTTATAGGCACTACGGCCGAAAGTCCTCCATCTTTAGCTGGAATACTAACATTGAATCGTTCGACGAAAGGATCCTCTAGTGATTTCTCGACGCATATCCTCGCATATTCAAGTCTTTCGAGCTTAGCCGCCATGGCGTCTGCAAATAATGGCTTGCCTAGATCGCTCGCAACAATTCCAAGCCCCTCTTGGGTCCATAATTCCGATGGCACATATGCAACTTGACCCATAGTGGGACAGCCAAGTGCTGTGTTTTCTCGAACGACATGCCAATCCTCCAAACTTCAAGAAAAAGGGGCTGCCCTTGCATGAGCCAAGGCCCACCTTCCAAAACTGCAGCAGCAGCATCGGCCGTTGCAAACCGAAATTCGAAGAAACCATTTATCGCCGTTTGAATTTCGATGATATCCCTCCACATAGCCCTAGCAAAGCGTTCAACGTGAGGGAAGTACGGTTTCTTCCCAAGAAAATAACCAACCAGGGTATGATCCAATCTCGCCATCCCTTTTTGAATCACAACCCATGAATGGCAGGCCTCGGCCACACCATCAATCATTTTCGGCGTCGTATAGGATCAATGAAGGCGCATCGAGGAGGTGTGTCGCTTCTGCTCACGGTTGGTGATGGTGCCCTGAATAACAGCAGAGAAAAAGGATTGACCTCCTTATCAAACATTCGCTGAGGTTTTGACCCAAATGGGTTACCGTTTTGCCTCAGGTAAGGGTCGAGGCCCGTCATTAGGAGCCCCAGGCCCAGTAGATAAAACCCTAGGCATCTGGTCCAAATTCATCACCACCATCGATGGAGTAGGTTGTTCTCGATAACAGCGTTGGCTGTGATGGGCGCTGAGTCCGATGCCGGTTGATGCGTGGCCTGGAAACAGGGGAACAACGATCAGGGACCAGGGCAGCTAGTGCTCGTCAGTACGTCCTCTTCAGCCATAACCGAATTGGGTGGCGGCGGTGGTGTACCACGGCGTAACGGAGGCGATTATCGAGGTTTGGGTCTCGACCCATCACAAACACGCCCAAGAAGAGCTTCAAAGCTAACCGTGTCGAATCGATCAGAGAAATCCACAATATTGCTCCGAAGGCTATCATAATCTGGTATGGGTCCGAGAGAATCTCCATCGGCGATCTTGGGTGCCGTTTCCAAAAGTCCTTGCACGCGGTTCATTAGTGCGGTAAAGGTGAGTCAAATCGATTGCCGAACGAAGGGTAACCTTATTTCAACGAATCAAAATCAATCGAGGATGCGGCAGCGGCGAGACCCTCAGAAGAAGATGAAAGGGTGGATCCACACATGGCTGAGGAAGAAGCCATAGGAGCTGAAAAATCAAAAGAACGAAGAAGATGAAAGGTCCGAAGTGGGGGAGAAGAACATGAAAAAGTTGGGGGGGGGGGGGGGGAGGGAGGTGGTTCAGCCTCCTCCCGTCGCCGTCTAAACCCGGTGATGGAGGATTGGGGGATGGTCATTGCCGATCAGTAGTGTGGCGGAGTGGGTCGGCGGGTGAGAAGGGGTGTGGGGGTGATGGTGGTGTGGGGGTGATGGTAGGTGATGGCTGTTTGGTTTGAGAGAAAAAAACCTGTGCCTCTTTTTTCGAAATGGCTATACTTTATCATAAAGTATATTTTGATTGATTAAGAGAGAATTTGTTTGTCTTTAACTTCCTGATCTTGCAGATTGTGATATCTGGTTGGTAGATTCTGGTGCAACCATGCATATTTCTGGAAGCAAATTCTTACTGCATGATTTACATCAAATAGAGAAGTCCAAAGTAGTACTGCCTGATAACTCTTTCATTGAGGTCGGCCAAGCAGGGACCTTTCATTTCAACAGTGCTATAAATCTAACTGATGTTCTGTTTGTTCCACAGTTCCATAATAACCTTATATCAGTGAGCTCCTTGGTCAACAGCAGTAGATGCAGTGTGACCTTTGATTCTAACCAATTTTTTATACATGATATTTCCCACAAAGTGATTGGCAAGGGTAGGCTTGTAGCAGGGTTGTATGTGATTCAAGCAAATCCTATTATTCAGAAGTCTGATAGTGATAGAACTTGATCTATCTTCTTAAATAAATTGCCAGCAAACATATGGCACAGTAGATTAGGACATCCATCGCATAAGGTGTCTGAGGCACGCTCTTAAGCATGATGACCAGAATCTGAATACTATGTGTAAAATCTGCCCTTTGGCAAAGCAGGAGAGAAAACCTTTCCCAGATATAAATAAGTCTGCTTGCTCAATCTTTGATCTTGTCATTATGATCTTTGGGGCCCCTTTCATGTGCCATCTCACTTGGGGCATCAATATTTTGTTACACTAGTTGATGATCATTCAAGGTTCACTGGATATTTTTAATAAGGCACAAATCTGATGTTAAGACTGTAATACCACATTTCTTGGCATATGTTGAAACCCAATTTGAGTGCAAAGTTAAAATATTCAGGTCAGATAATGCAAAGGAACTAAATATGAAAGATATGTTCCAAGCAAATGGTATAATGCACCAATTATCTTGTGTTGAAACTCCTCAACAAAATTCCGTAATGGAGAGAAAACATCAACACGTCTTGAATGTGGCAAGAGCCTTCTATTTTCAGTCTAGTTTATCAATTAGCTTTTTGTCAGAATGTGTGTTAAGTGCTGCCTTCCTCATCAATAGGACTCCTTCTGTGTATTTAGCAAATAAAAGCCCATATCAGATCCTGTATCAGAAGTGCTTTGATTATAGTATTCTGCGAGTGTTTGGCTGCCTTTGTTTCTCTTTTACACTTGCAGGTTCAAGGAGGAAATTTGATCCAAGAGCAAATGAGTGCATCTTCATATACCCAAATGCTGTTAAAGGTTATAAGGTGATGGATCTTGCAACCAAGAGGGTGTTTATTTCCAGGGATATCAAGTTTGCAGAGGATGTTTTTCCACTCAAAAAGCTGTCAGACTGCTTTACAGATGATCCCTTTCCATCATGTGTACTGCCGATAACTTGTCTACTAGATAGTGCATTGGAAAATGAATCCCCATTTCCGGTGCCAGAATCTCATGGAGATCAGTTCTTAGATCATGTAGAAGAGCAATAGCTGGAGCAGACAAACATACAGATTTCACAGCAGGAACAACATGTGGATTTGGAAGGCCTGAATGATTTACCACAACAGCAAACTGAAGAAGACATCAATAATGCACCTGAACATCACACCAGATCAGGGAGGCCAAAGAAGCCATCGTACCTGGCAGACTATCACTGCAATATCCTTGTAGAGAAGAAAGTCTTACCCCATCTCAGAATTCTTATCCTAGCAAACTTTCTCAGGGAATTTCATGACTCAGATTAATAATGTCTCAGCTTGTAGCGACCCTAGCTATCACTACCGTTTCTAGCGTATTTTCAAGTGTCTAACTACGTACTTAGTAATGCTAGATGCGAAATTTGCGGGATAAATTTTTCCACTTATATAATGGAAGTCATTCTTTACATGTCAAAAGAATTACATCAGGTTCCTACCATTCTACACTTCCTATTCACACGAGATATGTGTACATGCACAGCAAAAGTGCTCCTATGCGCCCGGCCTCGCAGGTCGTCGTCCACATACACACCACCCCCAAAAGACGCTCGGGAGCTCCAAAAGAATGCCTCGCCGGCTAGGCGATCACGTACTGTGTTCGCTCGTACCTACAACACGCAATGTAAGGAATGAGCCGCCGTGGCTCAGTATGCAGAAATGATGCATGAATGCATGTGTCCTAATGATCGGCAATCCACGCTAGTCGTTTACAAGCACTAATTCTCTTTTGGACTCGAACGTCATATGGGCCCTAGGCTTTCTATCTTACTATGCGCCATTTCATAGAGCTCTAATCCTCGAGGGATTCTTACATATGTGAAGGTTCACACACTGGAAGGTCACCCGAAGGAATCTTTTCTATCTCAGTGTGGCCTACACGCGGACGCTTCTCACTGGTAGCCAACACCGAGGTCACTAACCCCAGAGGTTCCCTCTGTGTAGTGCATGCCTCGGGTCGCATCCTCGAGGTTGCATCTTCCGCATACGGGGTGCTCCCCTACCTATCATAACAGGTAAATTCGGCATCGTATCGCCATGGTCGCATAGAAGAGCCGTGACTCTTCATTGAGTCGACATCAGACGCCAATATCGGTGAATATTCAGCGCTCATAGGCGATCTTGTGCACACTCATATATCATGCCTTTCGTACTACGTGTGCGTGCATATGCAAATGTCGTGATTCATGGTCTATGCATATCATGACCTCATGCATCACAAGAAACCATGTCGTACATAATTCACGTAAAGTCACATAAGCACGTAGCATACAAATCATGCGCAGTAAGTTACGTGTCGTAGTTGAATTTCTACTTACATAACGTCCGAGCTAATTAAAGTTACTGCCTCGGGAATTCCTTACTGTTCGAACCTTAAACAAAGATGTTATAGTATCAGCATAATATCTGACTTAGATGGCTATGCTGAAATAAACTATTTCGACTATGCTAATTCGTTCAATTGATGGTCTAAATTAAGTTAGCACTAAACTTGATACCTAATTTAATTTCCACCGGAAGTTTGTTAAATCATTGGTCAGATTCAGGTCTAAAGCTAATTCATATAAAAAAAGTAAGAATCTCGGCGAAAGCAAAATCGCCCGATTTATCATGCCCGCAACTTAGTTTCGCCGAGTTCATTAAATCACCAATTCGCCCGATTTGTGCAGGTCTTGATACTTGGTTTGATTGAAACTTGTATTGCCTACTTCAAGAATCGCCCGATTCGGGTATGAAATGGCCGCAATGGTTTCGCACGATTTGAGTTTGCATGGAATCGCCTGATTCCATGCATCGCAATGTGTCACCTTTCGCCGCGTTAAATCAACATCACGAATCGCCCGATTTGAAGTGTTGGTTAGCTGAAATAGCCTAGATTTCCATAAGATGTAGTCGCCCGATTTAAGTGGCTTTGAAATCTGGTTTCGCCGAGTGCCACGTGGGCTTCAAATCGCCCGATTAGTCTTGCATGCCACTAGGTTTCGCTCGATTCCTTATGCATGCAAGTTCGCTCCCGATTCGACTATCAAGGCCTCTTAAATCGCCCGATTTGTTTAATCAATACTTAGTGTTAGTCGAAACCTATACTATCCTTTTCGAGAATCGTCCGATTTGTTACTCAAATTTTTCCGATTCGATCGAAACCTTTAAATCTTCATCTACCCAAAACTAAGTTCATACCCTATTCTACCCAGAAGTTATGAGTTCTAAGGTCTCTTTCTACCCAAAACATCCAACGTCATTTTAAGATTATTTCATGCTAACAAAATGAATCCTATAACATGTTAGACTCTCCTACTTAGCTATTTCTCAAAGAAACCCTAACGTATGACACTTATTCCCTTCGTTAGTACATTCACATTCCTCAAGTATTCCATAACCCTCAACAAATTTATCCAAATAATCTTAGCAAGGAAGTTACAATAGCTTAAGGTAGTAGTTTCACTCACCAACTTCGATCCTCAAACTGCTTGGGGTGCTTTTTGGTTTCGGAAATCGTCTCGGCTGCTTCTCCCTTTCTTCCTTTTGATTTTCGATGTTTTCTTAAGTGTGGGTATGGAGTTCAATTGTTAGATTAGATATTTTCTTTAGATAAAGTTAAGGGAACATAGCTTAGGCGTGGGTGTCCTTGTTTTAAGGGAACATGTTTTCTTATGGGCTTGGGCCTATTATTTATTTCTAGTCCCATTTTCATTCTTAAGCCATGGCCCAAATTTGCTAATTCATAAACCTATGGCTTCCTAGCCCAAATTTATATATTCTATTGTCATGATTTCTTATCGCACTAGTCTTCAAAAATTCCATACATAAGTTAGCAGTCATCCCACGCCGATAATTAGTTTCACATAATTGCACGAAATTCACAGAGTCACGTAGGTATATTTCATGTACGCAAAAAATTTACACGTAATCACTTAGGTCATATCCATAATTTATTGGCCAACCTAGTTTGCGGGGACTCGGGTCCTACACAGCTGACATAGAACCTAGGACTTACAAACAAGCTTCTAGTTCAGAGAAATGGCAGAAAGCCATGAGGGAAGAGTTGCAGGCACTTGAAGATAATGAAACATGGACTGTGATGAATCTGCCTAGTGGAAAGAAATCTATAGGTAGCCGATGGGTATTCAAGATCAAACAAAATTCATTAGGTAAAATAGAGAAGTACAAGTCATGTTTGGTAGCTGAAAGGGTATAATCAGAGGGAAGGAGTAGATTACATAGATACTTTTGCCCCCGTAGCTAAACCAAATACCATTAAAATTTTCCTCTCTTTAGCAGCAAAGCTTAGATGGGAACTTGTGCAATTGGATGTCAATAATGCCTTCTTGAATGGAGAACTAGCAGAGGAAGTTTACATGGATCTTCCACAGGGTTATTACCACGAAATTGAGAGGGAAGTGAAGAACAAACTAGTCTGTCCAAATCAATCAATGGGTTGAAGCAAGCTTCGAGGGAATGGAATTAAAAGTTTACAAATGCGGTCACATGGTTTGGTTTCGTGCAAACACAATCAGATCATACCCTCTTTATAAAAGGGAAATGAGAAGAACTTCTAGTTTTGCTAGTTTATGTTGATGACATAATTCTAGCTGGACCATCAACTGAGATCATTCAGCAGGCCAAAGACTTTCTGCATAGCTGTTTCAGAAGAAAAGATATAGGTGAATTTAAATATATTCTTGGAGTTGAGGTAGCAAGAAATGGAGATGGAATCATATCCCACAAAGGCAATATACTCTACAACTACTAGAAGACACGGGCTATATCAACTCAAAGCCATTGAACACTCCCATGAGCTCGAGCCAAGTAATAACAATGGATGATGGTAGCTTACTGCCAGACCCTTTTCAATATAGGAGGTTGGTTGGAAGGCTACTTTATTTAACCTTCACGAGGCTAGACATTGTTTTTACAGTACCTAAGCTGAGCCAGTTCATCTCTCAGCCTAGGACAGTTGATCTGGAAGCAGCACATCGCCTACTTAGGTACTGAGCTCACCGGAGCAGGGAATTCATTTGGCAGCAGATCAGAACTTTGGTTTAAAAGCCTTCACAGATGCTGACTGGAAAGCATGTAGGGACACAAGGAAATCAGTGTCTGGATATTGTACATTCCTTGGAGACTCGCTGATAACCTGGAAAGCCAAGCAAGTGATAGTTGAAAGGTGTAGAATATCAATTTTAATTGTGATGTGATTTCATTAGCTGTCTTTATAATTAGGGACTTTATTTGTAGTTGTCCTTAGATTAGGACTTAAATTGTATTTATACCAAGTATGTTTGGTATAAATACTTGTACACACATTGTGCTAAATAGAGAATTTCAGTCAATTAATCCCAAAGGCTTGCAAATCTACTTCTAGAGAGAGAAAATCAGAATTCATTCTCTTACTACACGAATTCTCTCTCAAGTTCTTCAAAGAAGGTTTTCGATCGAAATTTCATTTCCTACAATTCTAATCGATTTCCTTAGTATTTGAGTCTAGGACCATAGGAGTTGATAATCAAGGACCTAACAATTGGTATCAGAGCAGATTCGTTCTGTTTTGAATCGAAAATTGTTAGAATTAGATCGAAATTTAATTCTGGAACTATTCCATCGAAGAAGAGTTTTGGCGCGAAATTCAATTTCGATCTGAATAGCTCAATTCTGTGCTTGCTTGATTTGAATTTGATGTCTCTGTGCTCGTTTTAGTGATATAAATCAATTAGATCGGTAGCGTGTAGAACATCGATTAAGCAGAATTGATCGAATCTGTGTAGTTACTGTTTGCGCTAAGAACAACTTGAACACGTACTGAGTTTGCTAAAATTCGATATCTCATGCTTCATGACGTGTTTATATGTATGTTTGTGCGTAAGTAGCAGTTGATTTCGAGCAAGTATATGCAATTTCATTGTGTAATTTTTGCTTGAATCAGTATTAATTAGCGTTCTACGACTATTTGCATGATTTTAATTTTTCTCGCTAAAGTTTTCGATCGAATTAATTTCTCGATCGAAAACTGTGCGCGATAAAGTTTTCTCGATCAGAACACTAAGTCAGCGCTAAAGTCGCCATCACTAGAAGCAATTTTAGTAGAAAAATTGCTTGAGCATTATTAATCAAAAATCATTTTCGACGAGACCTATTTTGACCTTTGCGCACGCTAAACTTTCTGTCGAAAAACTTTTTCTGTCAGACTTCTTAGTTTGACCAAGCGAAAATCATTTGCATTCGAGAAACTTCTCCAGTCAACAAATTTATTTCGACACAGTGAGAAACTTACTAAACGTACTGTTTCTTTGCTTTCGAAATAAATTCACGATCCAAGAATTTTTTCTCGACCGAAAGATTTTGAACAATTTATTTCGCTCGTAAAATTTTTCGCTGACATACTTTCTCGCACGAGAACAGTAACAACTACATTTTATTTCGACAAAACTATTTTCGATCAAACTTTAAAGATTGAATTGAAAATAATTCTCGACTGCTTTAGAATCAAACTCTACTAACTAAATTGTTACTCGTGAAGCACATCACATCAGTTCGAACAATCAAAACAAATAACGAAGATCCTTCATCAACTCAACAAACGAGAATGGATGCTTACTCTCTTGGAAACGACAACCATCCTCCAATTCTCAAAAGAGGCGAATACACAGTGTGGAGGAGTCGGTTCTTGAATTTCATCGAACTTAAAGATCAGGCTAAAGATCTACTCAAATCACTTTATGAGGGACCAGAAATATTTTACATAAATCAAGAAGGTGATAGTTCGAATAATCCTCCAGTCGAACCCACTAGGCGAGTGAAACTACCTAGCGAGTACGACGATGCTGAGAAAAGAAGAGCAAAAGCAGCTCTGATAGCCAAACACGCACTAATGCAGGGCATCCCTAATGACATCTATAGATAGACAGATAGCATCCCAATGGCCAAAGGGATGTGGGATGAACTGGAGGGGATGATGCAAAGAACCGAAGTAGGCGCCAAAGCTAATAAGGCTAACATACTCATAGCGTATGACTCCTTGAAAGCTAGAAATGAGGAGAAGTTGCATGATATTTATCAGCGGTACCTCACTCTTCTCAGCGAAATGGGAAAGATTGACATCAAAAAGACAAATATGGAGATGAATATTCGGTTTCTGTCAGCACTGCCAACTGAATGGAAAAAGATATCCACTCACCTCCGTCAATACAAAGACTTGGATGAGATGGATATACACGCTATTTTTGACAACCTCGCACAACATGAAGAAGACATCCGTGAGATACAAAAAAGACCAAAAGGGCAAACAGGCCGAAGACTCAATAGCTATAGTTTCAGAGAAGAAGAGCTCTCGCTCACGCAAGGAACAGCATGTCAAGCTCCCTAGCTCTTCGAAGGGCAAAGACACATCAGATTCAAAAGTTCCCTCCGAGATCAGAGAATTTGGGAAACAGTTGGTGTTAGTCGCTAAAATGATGACGAAACAGTACTTCAAGAAGAAGTCGTCATCTTCTGCTAACAGACTTGGAACTACAAGCTTGAAGAACAAAGAGAAACCGACTGAGTCCTCAGAAGTCACAACGTTAAAAGACACACTAAAATGTCTTAACTGTGGAAAAGCAGGTCACTTTGCCAGGGAGTGCACCCTTCTAAAGAAGAAAGACAGCTAACTACGACCCATGGCTGTTCGAGTACCCTATGGGGGAACGCTTCCCGCACGGGCCTACGGTTATGGGCCTCCCTATTGAGTCGAGATTGAGTGCCGTAATAACTGCTAATGGTTGGAACTGGCCTGCTCGGACCACGATGGAATTCTTTGAGATAGAGCCACAACTACTCGCTGTCAGGCCACAAGAGGAAGACCGGATTATATGGACCGCTTCTGGGGATGGCCGCTTTACGACACATTCAGCTAGGGAGAATCTAAGGCAGAGGCGGCCACACGTTCCTTGGTGTACACTGTTTCGCGGCCCAATCTCCATGCCACGGCATGAATTCATCCTCTTGCTGGCGATTAGAGACAGACTGGCGACAAGGGATAAACCATGGGTGGCCACTGCTGCGGAAACCACTACGTGTCTTATATGTGACACTAGCACTATGGAAACGACACATCATTTATTTTCTGAGTGCCCTTTTTCTCGGTAGTGCTTACGATCATTACGTACTAAATTGCAGTTTCGATTGTCGTTTAGGGACTGGTCGAATGGAATACGATGGGCGGCCCTTAAATGGCGTGGCTAACACTTAGCGTGGATGGGGCCCTGCCATGCCATTGCCTCCCTAGTATACCACCTTTGGTCGGAACGAAATAGGCGTTGGCGTAAACGAATTCGTCGGCCACCTGAGCGCATTGTCGTGGACATAAAAGCTATCCTCAGTGGTCGGCTTTCTACCCTCTTGCAGAATACCAGCTACAATCGCATGCTCTGCGCCGGGTGTGGGATATCGCCTGGCCGAGCTAGTTATAAGATTTACGTGGGGATTTGCTTAACGTTGCTGCTATGGAGGAGTTATTTGGTTGGTACACTCTGCGCTTCTATGAATGAATATCAGGAGATGGCATGAGAATGCCTTTCCCGACCAGCTCTGCGGATGCATTGATTGCATTATCGGTTCCGCCTGTAGCTTATCCAACGTGGTCTGTCTTCTGCTTAGTGCGTTTGAGCTTTTGGCACTGATCATGGCTGCCCTGCTGGTGGCACAACTGGTACAGAAACCTGAAGATGGATGTGGTCTGGACGCCTACTTTAGCCTCTGTAGCGACATTTTTTGCTTGGATCTTGTTGGGATCCTGTAGGTTGTCTGGGTTGTCAGGTGCTAGTGTCGCCTGGTCAGTTGTACGCTATCGCTTGGTGCGTCATGAGCGATATCATGAACGCTGCTTTGTACTCCTATTTTCCATTATATTAGTGACATTTCCAAAAAAAGACGCTAACTACTACTCCAGGAAGCTTCAACTTACCAAATAGAAGGAAGCTGGAGTAGCTCTAATGGCAGAACATGACAACTGGCTAGAGGACAGCTCAGATTCTAACGCCGAAAACCTCACTCTAATGGCGCGCCTCGAGGATGAAGAGGAAGATGGAGTTTCCGTAGAGACGGACGACGACAAAGCATCCGCATCATCACAGGAGGTAGAATCCTTTGACTCTACACATTCTGACCTGTTAGCTGAGTTAAATTCGAAATTTGCTAACATGGTACTTGAGCAGAAACGACGTATAAACGTAGAGAAAAAACTTCTTAAGTCTAAGGAAACTATAGCTAGTCTCGAAGAAAACGTAATGAGTTCTACTCTCAAAATAGATGAACTAACTAAGAGACTCCAATCATATGAGACTAAGCATATCTCACTAGAAAAGCATAGTTCAGTAGTAAAGTAACCAGAAGACAAATTAGACAAAAACCACAAATCAAAAACCACAAATGTCTACTAAGGAACTTAGATGAGAAGAGCCTTGTTAAAAGTGGACTTGAATCAGCAGTTAAAAAGGTCACTATTCTAGAAGCTGAATTAGAAAAATCCAATTCTAAGATTAGTGAATTAGGAAAGAGTCTAGATACCTGTCAAGCCGAAAAGAGCACTACTCTAATTAACGCCGAACGTAAGAAGCTATACATTAAGATTAAGAAATTAGAAGATCTTGTGAGAAGGGATCAAACTGATCAGACCATATTTTTGAATTAGCCCAACGACATAGAGTTTTATGATTATAAGTATGGGTTAGGCTTCGAGAATTCACGTAGCTTGAAAAAGGTTGACTGCAAACAACTCTACGATGTCAAGTACATGGGTCTAGGGCTAGTCTCTCTTATGGTTTTTACTAACGCTAAAAAACTAATGAGTTAGAAGAAGCCAAGAGAAAAGCCAAGACTAGGCTTGAAATTCTCTATTCTTACACGAAATTGAATCAAAGCTACAAAACTATGTAACTTCCCAAGGGTTGGAGCTTTGAGTCAATCTATCTTCCTGAAGATCGTTCTAAAGTGGAGTTCGCTGATGGGTACTGTGGTAGGATTTATTAGGTTGTGGGTGAGGATGGGTGTTGGGATTTGTGAGAATAGTATGGGTTGAGTGGGTGTGAGGATGGGTTGTGATGAAGAAGGCTCTGAGACGGGTGCTTTCCCACGATCTTGGCCGGACGTCTCGATGGCATTGCGCACGCTCCCCATAATTTGGTCTTGAAAATTTTTCAGCGCGTTAGCAAGAGCGGCCTGAAGTCTGTCTTCAGTCACGTACGGAGTGGACGCCTCCGTTGTGGATGGTCCAAGACGACAGATGTCGCCTGTTATCAACCCTTGAGCTGACACCGGCTCCTCAGGTTGGCTCATAGTCACCTGAGGTTGTGACTGTTGGAGACTTTCACCCAATCCTTGAGTCGAATCTTGAAGATTCTCCTCTATAGGTGTTTCGACAGGTTCTGATTGGACCTGTGAACAAGACATCGGTATGTCGTGCAGCGGCTCAAGAGTGAGCGAATGAATGTCCGCAGCACTTGACGCTAAGATCGACGCGATGTCTGGTGCGGTGGTGACGATGATGAAGATGGACTCAAGTGATACACTTAGTCGTCTCGGAGTCCTTCTTATCAACTGAATGTCCTCATCTGACTCTGTGTCTGATGGGGTAGCGTGTGGGTGAGAGTCCTCGTGCTGCATCCTCACTGGCTGGTTCCGTCATCGGAGGCTCAATGGGTTGTATTGTTGAAATTGGAGCCTCAGTTTCTGGCATAGTAGCCAGCGGTGGTGAGATGTGCCCCGTGTTTGCCTCGGGCTGTGCTGCTAGAATACCTTCCTCAATAGGTTCTTCGAGCACGCTGACAATAATGGGCACTTCAGCACTAAGTGACATTTGTGGAGCTTCGAGTTCCAACTGTTGAGCCACGACATCTATCAGCGTGGACTCAACATCTGGCATTGTTTCCTCATAAGTTGGGGGCTCCATCTCTAGTTCTTGAGCCACTTTATCAATCATCATGTCTTCAGGACTAGGTTGTTGTTGTGGAGGCTCACTCGGAACTCTATCGGGGGCCCTCGAATCATCTGCTCAGTCAAATGATGTTCTCGATATTAGCTCTGATATTCATCTCCCGTGGGGTCGGCAAGACGTAGCAGCTCGAGCAGAATGGCCATCGATGGCTGAGCTATGTCCATGAGCCAGGGGTTGTGGAAGAACTTGAGCCTAGGTGGCTGATAGTTTCCTCCGGAGGCAGGCGAGGAATATTCTGCTCGTGCATCTCCATTTATCGTCGGATGATGACGGAGAACCATCTCGCATATGGCATATTTTTGGACCGTCTGTTCTCTTTCTGTCTGATTTGTTCTGCGAGGTCGTTCCAGATCAGTTGAGCGAAATCGTAATTCAGCGAGAACATTACTCCATGAAATATCCGGAGGATGTGGCCGTTGCCTTTGTCGAAGCATGCGTGCTTGGGGGACAAACACTTACTGATTATACCAAAAATTGTCTTCCACGGATGGGGAATCCCGTTGCTCTGCATATGAGCTAGCTTGGTTAGCGGCGGACGGTACCCCATCTTGAGGAAATCATGCACCAATTCTGCATCTGATGGGAGGGGGTCGTAATTTTGGCTGTGAGGGAGGTCGAGCAGAAGAATGAGATCAGTCTTGCTCATACAGACGTGTCTCGTCCCTACAACTGTGGTGAAGTGATACGCCCCATTCATGATGAGGCTCTTTATCATACCCCAAACTGCTGGAGGTAGACTATCGGCACTGAGGCCGTCACGGTAAGAGCGTGCCATAGTGGATGGCCTTGGTAGTATGGACACGATGATGTCGTCTGGACACCGGAAGGTGGTCAGATCTAGTTGGAAGTTCGTGTCGTGTACGTTAAGGTATAGAGCCTTCTCGTAGATGTGGTTGTAGGTAGGGTAGTGATCCATCTGAAATACATATTGAAGTCATTAGTTAGATTAAAATTTAGTCGAAGTTCGAATTTATCAACCATAATGATGAAGCTATTTATAACATGTTTGATAAAAATTGTAGTGGAAATGTCAATGCACATATAGGTCATATAGAGTGAATTTTTGAAGAAATAATTTTATTACAACATATGCATGTAAGTTCAACAAAATTGGTCGAAAATTTTACTAAGTGTTAAAATACTATTCACTCCGTGCTTTTTATCGCGCGAGAGTTTGAAATTCTCAATTGAATTGCCTAAATGTGATTTTGAAGTGTATATTCGCGATCGAAAATTTTTTCCGCTAATGATAGCTACAGTTGAAAAAGGACTTAGAAAATTGTTAGAATCAAAAGATGCTTGCTGAAACAGCAAACAGGGAAGGCCATCCGCAGCAATGGAAGATTGACCACCACCAGCCTTCATATCTTAATGATTATAGAATAAAATGAACTGGAACCCTATCTATTGGCCTAAAAGGTCAGCCATTGTCAGTGCTGTTTGGATCTTTATGATTCAACTTCTCTTTTCGAGCTAGCCCGGTGCCCCGTAAACAATCTCGGGAGAGGAAAGGTTCATTTTTTTGGGTACTCCTGAGAACAGATCAAGTGTCAACCAAGCGTAGACCCTTTTGATCCAGCGAAAATGGATAAAGCTAAGGAGTAGCAGCAAATCTCGAAGCTGGAACTCCTATTTGCATAATCCAAAGAAATAGATATAGGAGACGCGGAAGTCAGAACCACGAGTTATGCCGAAAACATCCCAAGACTTTTTTGTCTCGATCAGGAATAAGGGCGCACGGGTTAGACTCCATACTTTTTCCTACTGGAGCGAGTTCCACAATTTATTATGGTATAAAAGTAATGAGAATATACTATACGTTGCCACTACCATAATGGATGTGAACCATGACAAAGCGATGGATTCCAACGTTTTTCTCAAAAGTAAGAGTCTCCGTAGCTCAGTAGCAAGCAAGCTTTCGGCACTTAATTACTTATGACGAAAAGGAATTCTACTTCTTTCTTCACTCGTTTAAGCCTTCTCTTCCTTATGTGTTACCAATTCCTTTAAGGAAATTCGAGGGGTTGTCTAAAAGGTAATGTAATAAAGAAATGGCAGCATCATATAAAAGAGAAAGAAGTTCTGCTTGTTCTATATATTCCTGAGTCACAACACTGCTGATGCGGATATGGGAGGCTCAGGATAGGCTTATTTGTTAGGAATATGCCATGGAATGCTATAAGAGGATTGGATTGTAAAGGGCATTACCTTATTTAGCACTCGACTTCTTATGTAATAAGAAATTTTCGTGTGCTTAATAGAGGCATTGTTCGTTTATTGGATATATGAGTTATTTACTTAGCATCTGGTAACGCAATAAATGATCAAATCCAAAATATGTCGAGTTGAGTCACTGTTCTCGATGGGCACGAGAGAGGAAGGCACCAGTGGACTCTTAACCTCAAACATTAAAAGTCGTAAGCCTAAGGCTCCAGTTGGGTGGATCACCGATTAAGGCTTATCTGTCGATGACTTATCGTTTGCGGATATCCTGCTTGGAGCGGAGGTCATGACTTGTGATAAGAATCGAATCGAGCAATTGAATTGTTTTATGGACGCTGGCACACGGGTCATACGGTCGAACATGGCCTATTACTCAATGAGTGTCAATGACTGACGACAACACTATAGTAGTCTGCATGAACCTTAGATCAAAGGGGCTCTGACGGAGTTGACTTTGAAGTCTCGACTGTCAGTGGTTCCACTCGATGCGATTTGCTATTGCATGTGTCAGCGGGCCAGATGCGGTCTTGATGACGTTTTGTGATTTCTGGGCTCACATTGCCAAATACGGATTCACAGTCTTGTAAGTAATAGAGACAGGTATCATATGTGGATGGCGAAAGGGAATTGTGAAATCCTTGCCAAGGTATTTAAATAAGTCATGTTAGACATGGAGGGTAGTGGTAATTTTCCTCATATCCGTTTTATCATAGAATCGAGTTCAATGAGTTTGACATAGACCAAGGCTCTCACTCGATTGGGACACAATTGAAGGGTTTATATACGTAGCACTATAATCTATAGTAAGGTTCTGGAATAGAGACTGGGTCTAAATTCGCACTAAAATTGGGTTTACCGTCTGGTACTGCGGAATTGGCTAGGTAACTACTGGACTCTTTGATTCCTCCCTTGGCGATTGAGTCGAACCTAAAGAGTCGGGCTTAATGGGCCTCAGGCCATTAATTGGACCGACGTCAGACTTCGCACGATACTAACTTTAAGACTTGAGCTTGGACAAGTGCTTAATAGTGTTGAGGGTGAAATTAGATTTTCACATTAAGCTAATTTCGAAATATGCCTTTGAGGGTATTTTCAGAATTTGCATATATAAATAAATATGGAATACAAATATTCTGAATATTATTTAATTGGATTGAAATTTTGAAATTTATATAGTATAAAATTCGAAAAATGATTCTATATTTAAAGATATTTTATTTGATTTAAATATCAAAAGTTAGTAATCTATTTCTAGTATGTTTCCTTGATTGATTTTGAATTCGAAAGAGACAGATAAATATGTTAAAAATCTCTCATAATTCAGAGGACTTATAATTGAAATCCGAACCTATAGATAGGCAAAATTTCGTGCTCCGTACGAGAAGAAAAATTGAGATTTTCGAATCACATAAGGCACAAAACCACACCAAATCGCGCACACACATTCTCCTGAAGCGACGGATCGATTCTCTCTATCGTTAGAGAATTTGATATGTGGTGCACCGTGAGGTCGGCGTGACAACCTATTGCCATCCTCCACTATCTTCGTAGTCTTGAAAAAAATGACGAGGAGCTGCCACTCGCTTCAACTGATAAATATCTACGGGTTTGACCCGCCCTGTTACGTGCAATATGTGTTACTATTCTGATCCGAGCTACGAGGGCAGAAACCAGGAAAAGTTTTGTTCCACACCGTATATGGGGATGTGGCATCTCCGGAACACACCGGGAACCCAACACTATTGAGGTCTCGAGTTCCCCTGTTGGACCAATTCTCCATCGCCGTGTGTTCTTTCATACTATTATCCTCCCCGATCGGCCCAAAGTCAAAGGTAGGTGGCGTACCCCGGCCAGTAGGGAAATGATAATTGAGGTTTTTTGCGGCGTCTCTTCATCATCGGACGCATCTTCGACAGTCGAGAAACGAACCTAGAGGTGGTGGGGTATGCCACGGCGAATGGGGGGCCAGTTGTCATGTCGTGGGTCGCGGAGTGGCACAAGGATTTCCATAGCATGTCATGCACGGCGGCGCAGTATCCATGGCTCCGAGTTGGTTGGTGATGCAGGCCTGTTTCGGTCCATTTCCAAGCTGCCCATAGCAGGTTCAGGTGGGGTAGTAACCAGCTTAGATTGGGTAGGGGCTGTCGGCATATGGTGGCCGGTATTTCCCCCGCTAACTCGATTGAATAATTCTTCAAAGGCCATCATTCCAAATCGTTCACGGAACTCAGTGATGTTGTTCACGAGGACCCCATAGTCCGGCATGGGCCCGAGAGGTTCCAAATCCGTAGCAGAAGGATCCATAATAGCAGATCGAACGAAACAAAGGGGGTTGGTGAGATGAAAGGTCGCAGATGGTAACTTGCATGAATGGGAGGGAAAAAGGTCACGGAGTTGAGGTCCACGCACCGTCTGGTCCCGACGGTGCGGTCGGCGGCCGGCGTTAGTCGCCGCCCAAGTAGCGCCGGAGTGGTATGTGGACGGTGTGGGCAAGCAAGAATGGGTGCGTGTTGATAAGGGAGGTGAAAAGTCACGGGCTGAAAATCGAGAAGGGCCACCCCCCGGCTGCGGGGGTCGATGTTTACCACCGAGGCACGTCCAAACCGGCCGGTGGTAATGCGGGTTATGGCCGAAAACGGCAAGGAAGTCGAACGGTTTTTTGAACGTTGGGTGACTTGGGGTTTGGAGAGAAAACTGCTAGAGAGAGAGAGCTTTTTGAACCTACAACACATAAAACGTGGGATAAGAAGCTCAGTAAGTGGGAAAGTATGCATGCCATGCATGTGCCGTAAAATGCAAAGGCATTCGCGCCAATGCATTCAAATCCTCACGTCATTCTTGTACTCTCATTTCATTCAGGGCCCTCGGCTAATCTTGCTATGGTCCATCATGGAGCTCAAATCCAATACGGATATAAGTGGCAATACCAACACTGAGAGGCTAACCCTAGTACGCAATTTGTTTTTATCCCTAAGGCACATTTCAAATCCCAACGTGGTCTTATCTGTCACGCGTACGCTTCATGCTGGTTGTGGCGCCCCGCCATCTACTTACCATTTCTAGCACCAACTTACGTGGCTTATATTAATATAAAGAAGTTAGAACGCGAAAATGTGGGTAAAATTTTTTCTTTTATATAAAGGATTCATCCTGTGCATATCAAAATATCAATTCCAACCTAATAACATAGGATGGTTTCCTAATTTCAACAAAAGAAATTCTAACTTCCGCCCCATGGGTCGCTTTCATGTACACATCACGTTCAAAAGTCGCTGGAAGCTTCTAGCCTTGCCGAAATAAGCGATCATTTACTGTGGCCGCGCGCACCTACAACACATAAAAGCTCAGTAAGTAGGAAAGATGCATGCCGTGCACGTGTCCATTTGCAAAGGCATCTGTGCCAATGCATTCAGACCCTAACAGGATCCGACACAATCTCATATTTCTCAGGGCCCTCGACTGACTTACTGTGCACCATTTTCAGAGTTCAAATCCAATTAAGGACCAATGGTCCAACAATACACAAAGGGTGATGAACCATAAAGTACTAGTCACACATTTCGGCCCAATTCGCACTGGGATGTATGGCGGTCCGCCATTTCGGCCTAATAGGTACCTGCTGTTCCGCGAAAGCTCACGCTGGTAGCCCACTCCGAGGTCGCCAACATCAGAGATACCCTCGATGTCGCTCCCACCTCGGATCACCTCCTCCAGGTCGCACCTACCGTAATTCAACGCATCTGCCCAAATAATAAATATATATCCGATGACGTACTGGGTCGTCATGGTGTCATAGAAGCAATCCTGACTCAACTGTCAGTCGACATCAGATGCCTATATCGGCAAATATCCATCGCTTTCAAGCGACATTATATCATGCATACGCTTCTCTCACCATTCTCATGGATGCTGTGTATGCATGTGTTCATGCTCATGTGAACAGTACTAAAATTCATGCCATGTTGTCACATGTAGCACATAATTCACATAATCTCATATAAGAAGAAAGCCACGTAATTCACGTTCGTACAAACAATTTATGTGCTGTAGTTGAAATTCCCACTTACATGTCGTCCGTAGATTATTTGCTACTGAATCCGCAAAATCCCTAATTCTCAAGCTTAGCACAAAAATTATAATGTCAGTATACTATCTAAATTATTTGACTATCTAAGTTCTCGAATTGTCTAAATATTAGATACAGAACTGTGTTAGACAAGTAGTTATTTAAAAAGGAATTCGCTAAGTTAGGTCAACCCGTGAAATAACTTAAAGCTTTCATGATTCGCGAAGTAAGGTTTTATTCCCTCATGGTTCGTGGAGATCTCAATTCGCGAAGTTAAATTTCCACTAGTTCGTGAAGTCTAATTCGTGACATTATCACCTCACAGTTCACGAATTCCCTCTAATTTACCAACCTTAAATAGTGCATAATACTATTTTTTTATTCCTCCACTTGGCGAAATCTATTCCTTCCACCACCAACTTCGTACAGTTTGTATAGTTCATGAAATATTTAATATTCTTAATTCGCGAAGCTTCTCTTATGATTTATAATTCATGACTAATGCACATCGTGAAGTCCCATGTGGCTAATATTATTCTATTCCTTTAAGCTCCGTGAATCTCCTATGCACATTCCCAACTCAATTCGTCAAGACAACTATTGATTCTTGAAGTTCACCTAGACCACATACAATTCGCCAAATGCAATTTGTGAAGCACCTTCTCACAGTTAGCGAAATTTTCATCATATAATTCGTCAACTTTTGCCTCGTTTCGCGAAGACACACTTTGGCGAATCCAATGTAATATCCGTAAAATCTTATACGGGATTTACGATACAATTAATGGCATAACGTCCTAATTAGAGGTTTTTTCAGGCAAAGTAAATAAAGAGGTTAGGACTATAAGAGAATCAGTTATGATACGTAAATTATTTAGTAGACTTATTTACTAACAATTATTAGCTAAGCTTGTTGGAAGTTGCGCGGGTCTCGATCACATATCATGAGTTAATCCCGTTTTTCATAAGCGGGATTACGACCGTTATGCGGAAGCGCACGATGAACATGAGGTGGTCTCATTGTCGTAAGTGAGATCACCACCGGATCATCTCGAGTACATGAACCGAAATGAGCTTGAAACTAACGAATTACCTGTGTTTATCGCAGACATCGTCGTAGGCGTCGGGACACAATCTTCGCCTCTTTCGCTCTACGGAGGTTGATGGAGAACCGTGTACTTCTTTAGAGCTCCCACGTTATAGTGATTTTTTTAACTCACCGTTCGATCGTAATGAACGGTTGTTATGTGCTTTTTGTATCTTGTACGAGAGCGTAATGTACAAGAAGGTTTTATTTTGTGAGTGATTTGTGTGTTGTGTGTGTTTGTAAAAGGCTCACATAAGGCCTTTATATAGAATCACTAGGAAGCCGAAATTTAATTATGTAGAGTAAGAGACGGGACCGGCCCAATTACTGTAAGGGTTATTAGTCCGTCCATCAAGGATTAAAACCAGGCAATAAATAATTAATGATTAAGGATCTAATAATCCCAAGTATTTAATTCTGTAGGCCAAAATAACGGGAATGGATTTAGTCATTCCAACATTCTCCCACTTGGCCAAAGAACTTAATTAACTAGTTTTTTGTATTGAGATTATACCGGTAACATTATATCCTTAATAATGACCTTATATCTAAATATCAAATTGGATATAGGCCAAATTTAAATTCGCATGAAATAGATTCGTTCCTAAGTCACAAACTCGACATCTTCGATATTAGGTCCATAACATAAGTGGTCCTCGATGTGATTTAGCTCGTAGTGCCTAACATAATTGCGCAAGTCATAAGCAATAAAATCACATCGTCAAACATAAGTAGGATCCAAATTATTTCATAGTGTGATCACATATAATATCCATTTAAACTAATGACCCTCTAAATCAAAATTTGCATGAAGTTCCAAGTTATATACGTGCTCGCGAAACACTTTGGGAGGTAAGGCTTTTGTCAACGGGTCAGCTACCATAGCACTAGTATTGATGTGCTCAATGGATATTAGCTCATTTTGGATCCTTTCTTTCACGACAAGATACTTAATATCAATGTGCTTTGACGCACTACTTGACTTGTTGTTCGTTGAAAAGAATACTGCGGCCTGATTATCGCAGTAGATTTTTAGTGGTTTTGTAATAGAGTTCACAATTTGGAGCCCAGCGATGAAGTTCCTGATCCAAATCGCCTGGCATGATGCTTCATAACAGGCAACGAACTCTACTTCCAGAGTAGAAGAAGCAGTAATCGTTTGCTTTGTGCTTTTCCAAGAAACAGGTGCACCAGATAACATAAACACGTATCCAGACGTTGATTTTCTGGTGTCAAGGCACCCCGCATAATCGGAATCAGAGTACCCAATAGCCTCAAGAGTATCTGATTTCCTATAAACGAGCATGTAATCTTTGGTACCCTGTAAGTATCGCATAACCTTTTTGGCATTCTTCCAGTGGTCCATTCCTGGATTAATCTGGTATCGTCCAAGCATGCCAACAGTATAGGCAATATCTGGGCGCGTACATACTTGAGCATACATAAGGCTCCCGACAGCAGAGGCATAAGCGATACTATCCATTTCTGCTAACGCCAATTGGGTCCTGGGACACTGTGATAAGCTGAACTTTTCGCCTTTACGGACCGGTGCAACCGTGGGAGAGCAATTATGCATGTTATATCTTTTAAGGACCTTTTCAATATAAGCTTTCTAAGAAAGGCCTAACAACGAGTCCTGTCTCGGTGAATTTCTATGACTATAACGTAAGAGGCTTCACCAAGATCTTTCATATCAAATTTACTTGATAAAAATTCTTTAGTCTCATGTAAAATGCCTAAATCATTACAGGCAAGTAATATATCATCCACATACAATACAAGGATAATAAATTTGCTCCCACGGATTTTCATAAATTTGCACTGGTCGACCAAATTTTCTTTGAAACCGAATGCACTGATCACTTCTAAAAATTTTAAGTACCACTGTCGGGATGACTGTTTAAGGCCATAAATGGACTTCTTAAGCTTGCATACCATGTGTTCCTTGCCCTCAACTAGAAAACCTTCTGGTTGCGTCATATAAACATCCTCATGCAAGTCACCGTTAAGGAATGCTGTTTTAACGTCCATTTGATGCAGCTGTAAATCGTAATGAGCTACAAGAGCCATAACTATACGGAATGAATCCTTTTTAGATACGGGAGAGAAGGTTTCATTATAATCAACACCTTCTCTTTGCTTAAACCCTTTAGCAACCAAACGGGCCTTGTACCGTTCGACATTGCCTTGAGGATTCATTTTGGTTTTGAATACCCATTTACAACCTATCGGTTTGAATCCTTTAGGCAAGTCTACAAGGTCCCAAACATCATTCAACTTCACTGAGTTTAACTCTTCATTCATGGCTTCAAGCCAATGAGTTCTTTGGTCGCGTGTCATAGCATCGTTAAATGACACAGGATCATTCCCAATTGAATTATCACAGTCATCTAAAAAGACGTAATCATCATGAAAAGTCGGCTTTCTCACTCGTTCAGATCTCCTTGGAGAATTTTGAACAACTGATGGAGAAGGATCATCATTAGGCATATTTAGCGATCCTCCCACTGATTCGGAGATTGGTAAATCTCTTGACACAATGGGAACATTTATGAATTCACGTTCCTCTTCAAGAGTTACTTTACGAGATATGCTTTGATCACAAGTACCGACATTTTCTAAAAATATTGCATGTCTAGTTTCGACAATTCTTGTGGTATAAGATGGGCAATAAAATCGAAAACCCTTAGATCGTTCAGGGTAACCGATAAAATAACAGCTTACAGTTTTAGAATCAAGCTTTCGTAAGTTTGGGTTGAAAATTTTAGCTTCGGCAGGACAGCCCCATACACGCAAGTACTGAATACTCGGTTTCCTTTTCGCCCATATTTCATAAGGGTTTTAGGCGTTGCCTTAGTAGGAACCCGATTAAGTATATGCATAGCTGTTTTGAGTGCCTCAACCCAAAGATATTCAGGTAAAGAAGTTTGGCATATCATGCTTCGTACCATATCTATAAGGGTTCGATTTCGCCTCTCAGCAACACCGTTCTGCTGAGGTGTCCCTGGCATAGAAACCTGATGGACAATGCCACATTCTTGTAAGAATAAGGCAAAGGCTCCAGGGTTGTGACCTGAGTCGGAAAATTTACCATAATATTCTCCTCCTCTATCAGATCTCACAACTTTGATTTGCAATCACGTTGGTTTTCGACTTCGGCTTTATAAGTCTTGAAAACCTAGAGCGCTTCGGATTTTTCGTGAAGGAGATAAAGATGTCCGTAACGAGAGTGGTCATCAATAAGCGTAATGAAGTATCGATGGCCATTTATTCCAGCAGTGTATGGACCACTGATATCAGTGTGAATCAGTTCTAATAGTCCATTACTTCTGGTGGCGCTACGTTTATTTCCTTGAGTAAATTTTCCTTTAATACATTTAATACATGTGTCGAAATTAGAGAAATCTAATTGATGAAGAATTCCATCTTTAATGAGACGTTGCATTCTGTCTCGAGATATATGGCCTAAACGTTCGTGCCATAACATCGCAGAATTCTCATCGATTAGCTTTCGTTTGCCACTGGCTTGGCTTGTACTGATTTCATATGCAGATTCCGTTAAATAAGCAGAAGAAGCGTTCAAACATAATTTATAGAGGTTTCCCTCCAAATTTCCGGAGCCAACAACGTGAGAATTTAACGAAATGGTAAAACCTTTATTCTCAAACTTAAACGAGAAGCCATAAGCGTCAAGTTGAGATACAGATATAAGGTTTCTCGTAATACTTGGTACATAAGCAGTATTAAATAAGTCCAAAATGAAACCACTCTCCAAAATTAATCGGAGAGTTCCTACGGCTTCAATTGGAACATTATTTCCATTTCCAACAACGATGTTGCGTTCTCCTTTATTTAGCTTCCTCACGGAACGGAATCCCTGCAATGAATAAGTTATATGCATAGAAGCACCAGTGTCAATCCACCATGTATCAGTAGAAACATTAGCAAGGAAAGATCATAACAAACGTAGCTAGATACTTTACCCTTTTTAGCCAACCACTCCTTGAATTTTGGACACTCCTTCTGAAAATGGGTAGTCTCGCAGCAAAACTTGCATTTGCGAGACTTCGAGCCCGAAGGACCAGCCTTATTCTCAACATTAGTTTTATTAACCTGCTGCTTCTTTTTACCCTGCCATTTTCGTTTCTTGCCCTGACCTTGAGTAGTGAAGTAGGCACGATCAGGAGTCTCCGCTCTAAGTCTTTCTTCTTCCTGATCACACATACTGATCAGTTCGCTCATTTTCCATTTCTCCTTCTGGGTATTATAATTGATCTTAAAAGGACCAAACGCAGAGGGGAGAGATGTCATAATGAAATGAACAAGAAAGCCCTCGGAGATCTCCATGTCCATGGCCTTAAGCTGAGCAGCCATGTCATTCATTTTAAGGATGTGCCCACGGACACCACCAATGCCATTATATTTCAAAGTAACCATTTTGTTGATCAGTGTAGTAGCAAGAGCTTTGGAAGAACTTTGAAATTGCTCCTCAATTAAGTCGAGGAAGTCTTGGCGTTATCGGAATCAGCCACACCACCTCGTATGTCCGAGGATATGGAACGTTTGATAGTCATAAGCGACAAGCAGTTAGACCTTTCCCACTTATCATAAGCAGACCGCTCTTGTTTTGTGCTGTCGTCTGTGAGTGGGTTAGGCTTTTCAGTCCGCAATGCATAATCAAGGTCCATAATCCCAACGACGAGAAGAACTTGCTCTTTCCATTTCTTAAAGTTGCTACCCGTCAGTGTTTCGACATGAAATTTGGCTCATAATAGTGGCTGCAATCACAGAGTCAATTAAGCTCGTTAGGAAAAGCACATGTCACAACGTGAACTCAACCACTTAAGAAGTACACTTAATTTGGAAAAGAAATACATAAGCTTTCCATTGAGAGAAGGCGTATAATGTAAACTTCCGTTGGGCCGTTTACAAAAATACGAATAAGCTTTTCTCCTTTAATCGTAAATGCTAAAGTATGGAATTGATCATAAGTTTCCATTGAGAAATTGCGCATTATTATAACCTTCCGTTGGGCCGATTTTAATAAAGGCACGTTCATTTCTCCGTTAAACTTTAGCATTAATTATAGTTTAAATCCACATCACCGTTGGGCAGAAGATGAATCGAAACTATAATTAAATTTTTAGGAATCAAATACCAAAATTTCCGCTAGGCTAATTGGCTTGATTCATGAACGTAAGTGTGGTTCATTATTCCTATTTATTTAATTGACAATCTTCCGTTGGGCCGATTTGTCAAAGAAAAAAATAAGAGCCACAAATTTTAGTTCATGTATATATACGCTTTTCATTATGCGTAAAATATTTTGTACATGAAATAAATTACTATGATGCACACATGCATTCAATATGCCATATTGCGTACCATAACTAATTATATCATGCTAACATGTTATACTATACAATAGAAGCATGATAAATGATAGTCCAATCAATGACACCGTAATATGCACTATAACTACTCCTTATCATGCAAGTAAACTAATACACTAAGTGACAATAAGTCATTATCATGTGAGTAATTCTAATACACTTATACAAACCCCCTTAATCCCCCCTTATACCCTCAACCAAACACACTCTAAGTGATAAAACCGTAGCATGATAATTCAATTTCTATTAAATAACTTAATCAACCAACAACTCACATAACTAAATGGCCCATGATAACTTAAAATATTAAGCATATTACATTATGGTATGCATTAGGCCAACGAAATTAGGTCATCCTCATGGTGTTGATTAGATTAAATGAGCAATCAAACATCATTGCATCGATCAAGAACTCATCACCATATGAAAACCATTTTTTTTTGGTAGAATGAAAGTTCATTTACCACGAATGCAATCATGATTACACCCACCGTATCTTAGTTAGCATTACTAATACTAATAGAGCAAACGCACTTGTAAATTTCTGATCTACGCGCCTTTCGATCTAGGCACACACTACCGATTCTCCATCGCATCTCCCGTGCTACCACTTGAAACACCTGTTCCACTGTCCTCGATCCCTTGTCATGTCTCCTTCGATTCCTCTCATACCAAATGTGGTACAGCATGGAAGTAATGACTGACACCATTATAGCACATTGCATATTCCTTTTACTACTCATCCTCCCCATCCATTCACATAGTTTGGCAAAAGTAGTAAAGGATTCAGCTCCATGTATCCAGCTATTAACTCTCTGAACCATCCCTTGGCTAAAATTACACTCCAGAAAGAGGTGCTCAATTGATTCCTCTTCGGCCGAACACAAACTGCATTTTGGATCAGTAACAGATACTCCCCATTTAGACAATCTGTCCAAAGTAAGCAGTCGTTTGTGAAGGAGAAGCCACCACATAATTGAGTGTTTAGGGATGGAATATCTGTTCCATACTGCTCGATGATAAGGGAAGGGGGATGCTACGCCCTTGAGCCATTCATACCCCATCTTAACAGAATATTTTCCATCAGGGGCCTTGTACCACATGTTACCTCTATATCCCTCTCGAAATCGCACTTTCAACCGGTTAATTTTCTTCCAGTACCAACAAGAGTCAGCGGCCGGTTGGTACTCCCAGAAACACGATCCTCTCAGATATACCTCGTTAATCCATTTGATCCACATCGACTCACCAGCCAATGCGATGTCCCAGATTTGTTTACCCGCAAGTGCTTCATTCCAGGTTTCACAATCTCTGATGTTCAATCCCCCCATCTTTTTCGAGCTGCAAACTTGCGTCCAGTTGATGAGAGGAAGGCTTTTACCTTGTTCATTCTTTCCCCACAGGAATTCTCTGCAAATGCGATCTACTTCCTTGGATACAGACTTCGGTAACAAAAAGATAGACCCCCAATATCCATGGGTGGCTAGTAATACCGAGTTGATCAAACAGAGCCGCCCAGCGTAGGATAAATTCCTGGTGGACAGGCAATGTAATCGAGCAGTGATTTTATCCACCAGAATTTGGCACGACTGCCGGTTCCATTTCGTAGGAGCAACCGGGATCCCCAGATACTTCATAGGATAACTCCCAAGATTGAATCCTGTTATCTGCTTAATACTCTCCATTTCTGTAGGAGGGATGCCAGCTACATACAGATTAGATTTCTGGACATTTGCTTCCAAACCCGAGGTGTCCCTGAATTTATCAAGCGCCTCCTTTATCACTTGGACAGCTCCCTTTTTGCCTTTGCAAAAGATCATGAGATCGTCCGCAAAGCAGAGATTAACCAATTTCAGAGGTTTACACAGTGGATGGAATCTAAAGGGTCTTTGGAAGAGAGGATCATTTTCCGCGTTAGGTATTCCATGGCTATGACAAAAAGTAAAGGCGACATTGGATCCCCTTGCCTCAATCCTCTGCCACCTTTAAAGCAACCAGCTTGCGAGCCATTTAGGGAAATGGTATATGAGGCAGTTGACAGACATTCCATAATCCAATTGATGAACTTCATAGGGAATTTCAGCAAGCATAGCCACTCCTTGATGAAATCCCATTCGACTGTATCATATGCTTTCTTTAGGTCCACCTTCATTAGAACTCGGGCCGAAGCATTCTTCCCATTATATAGCCTCAGCAGTTCCTGAACGAGCAAGATGTTATGCACTATAGACCTCCCTTCTACAAAAGCATTTTGATTTGCATGGATTAATCTGGGAAGGATAGGTTTAAGTCTGGTGCAAATCAGTTTGGAGATGCATTTATAGATGGTATTACAGCAAGAGATAGGCCTGTAGTCTTGTGCTGTAGCCGGGTTGGGCACCTTGGGAATCAGGCAAAGGACTGTGCCATTGATTCTCGGTAATAGTTTCCCTGTATCAAAAAATTCCAGAACTGCATCCGTAACCTGTTCCCCTATTATTGTCCAAGCATGTTTGAAGAAGCCGCTTCCATAGCCATCCGGGCCAGGGGCTGCATCCTCATGAATGGATTTCATAGCCTCAAAGATCTCCTTCCTCTCAAATGGCTGACTGAGCCTTAGTTGATCATCCAAAGTTAGTGTATAACCTTCCTTTGCCACTAACTTTTCAGGTCTGCTCCTCTCATTCCTCGCTTTGCCCAACAGACCTTGAAAGAACTTAACAAAATGGCGATGGATCTCCTCTCTGTTAGTGAGTATGTTGCCTTCAGCCTCAGAGATAGACACAACTCTGTTTGTGTAGACTCTCCTTTTGATAGCTGCGTGGAAGTATGCCGAGTTTTGATCCCCCTTGTCTAGCCATCGAGCTTTTGCTTTTTGTCTCAAGAACTTGTCATTCGCATTGCACAAAAAAGTAAATTCTGTTCTGATAGATTCCTCTTTTGCCAGCAGGTCACTATTCAAAGGATCCTTGTGTATATCTTGTTGACATTCATCTAGTAACTCCCTTGTTTGTTCAGTCTTCTTCACGATATCAGCAAACATCTCCCTATTAAGGTCTTTGAGGGGCCTTCTCAAGTTAGACAGGTTGCTGCATAAAACCCCCATAACTGATCCACCAGAGTAATTCCATCCCTTCCTCACTGTGGCCAGAAATGAAGGAGCCAAATGCCACATGTTAAAGTATTTGAAGGCTTTCTTCTGCCCTTGCTGTTGCCCATTATCTCGCAGTAGGATGGGAGTATGGTCAGAAATTCCTTCATTCAAGAAAAGTGCAGAGTGCTCAAAAAACTTAGTTATCCAAGTCTGATTAGCAAAAGCCCAATCGAGCTTACACCAGATCCTGCTTTCCTGTTGTTGTTTGTTGGTCCAAGTGTATTGGCAACCTCTCCTCCTAACTTCCTCCAATTGGCATTGCATAAGACAGTGATTGAATCTATCAAATTCACTCATATGAATTGCAGCGCCCCCTATTCTATCCTCAAATCCTCTTATGTTATTGAAGTCTCCCCAGATTAGCCAAGGTTCTCTAAGATCTGTCCCAATCTGTATCATTGATTCCCAGAGGTTCTCCCTCTCGGTTTGGGAGTTATGACCATAGACAACCGTAAGAAAGGTAACAAGATTCCCATTGCTTGTAACTCTGAAATGCATGAGTTGATCTGTTTTGGTTAGTAGTACCAGTTTAGGATCTCCTCTCCACACTACTGCTATTCTGCCATTGGGATGGGCACTGAGATTATGACAGAAATCCCATCCGGGGAAGGTCTTAGTCATGACAGGTTCCATATGTCCCATTTTCAGTTTAGTTTCAAGAAGACACATTATATTAATATTGTATTTTCTGCAGAAAAGAGCAAGCTCTCTCTGCTTTGCAGGGCCATTAAGGCCCCTAACATTCCAGATAGCACAGCTATCCATGACCACTATCGATGACCCTCTGCTTGGAAGGGTTGGCTATGGTTTGCTGATTCATCTCCCTCACCTCGTGTTGCATCAAATCTGCCCAAGACTGTTTCCTGTTAGCTTTTACTACAGATGGACTGTGATCCGATCTCTGTTTGCTAGGGCTGGGTTGTTGTCTCACTTTACTGCCTACTCCCTCAGATTGGTCCCTTACAGGTGGCTGTTCACTACTTGTATAGATCTCAGCACCTATGTGTGGCATCTCCTGACTCGGCTCTATAGTTTTCCGGGGAACAGGTTGCCATATTTTCTTAATCCCCTATCTACATACCTAAGTCTCATGGCCAAAGTTTTGACACTTAGAACATAGTATGGGTTTCCATTCATAAGTCACCTTTTGTTCCATCAGTTGTCCCTGTTCATTTAAGAACTGAATACTATCCTTCAATGGTTTATTGAGGTTCACTTCCACCATAACTCGTGCAAAGTGTATTCTTTCTTTTCTTTTGGTAAAATCATCGGTCATGATTGGGATACCAATCAGACTAGCTAGTTTGCTCAAGGTCTTATTTCCCCAATACTTCAATTCAAGTTGTGGCAATTGTATCCAAAGGGGAACACGGTCCACTCCTATCTTGTTCAATTGAGTAGTCTCTGTCCATGGAGTAAGAATCACAGGCTTTTTGTCAAAATGGATAATTTCATTTTGCAGTATTTTGTCCCGAGATTCAACACTGTCAAATCGAGCCAAAAATAACCCCTTCCTGACTTGCCATACGTTCATCAGTCCTAATTTTGCCCATTTCCTCTTCAAAAAACCTTCCATGATATTGTATGGTGGATTTGAGCCAAGGACATAGCATAATAATGCCGATTTCCAGTGGTCGATCTCTTCCTTGATTTCCTCGGCATCGATTATACCTATTTCAACTCCATTCTCAGTGAGAGGTTCCACAAATTGAAGACGGTTGTCCTGTTTTTTCAGCATTTCAGCATTGAATTTAATCCACGGGCTGGTCACTGACGTGTTACAATCGGAAGCAATTTTGTCCAGGTGAGCTGATGTTCTACCCAGCGCTTCATCAATCGTTGGCCAGATCGGTGCCCTAGGTGTCATACGCGATCGATCTGCCAATGGAACAGTATTTTCATCCCGATTTTTGGTGCTATCGCCAACCTTCATTTCCTGATCGCCAATCGATTGCTCCGCTGTAGTGTCCAAGGTCAAAGGTCTGGTGGTAGGGGGCGGCGTCCTCTCCACGACCGGCGGCGCCTTCTGTGTGACTGCCTTTCTCTTTTTCGCCATAGCTGAAAGAGAGAAAAGAAGTCTTCTTATTGACTTTCATTATCTCATGACTTGGAAGGCACAATATACACGCGGGAGAACCCAAATTACGCTGTTCAAGTCATCATTAAGAACGTGTTTTCATTATGGTTTGATGGTATAGCCGTTACATCAAGGTAAAGAAAATCATTTCTTTTTCTTATGATTTTTCCTTATATCCCGCAAGAAATCGATCTCTATGCTTCCTTTCTCTTTTAATCAAGCCAAATTTATACTCGATATTCTCACGAGAATTTCAGCAATAGTTAGGAGACGGAATTTCCGACACGTCTCCACATGGATTTATGGCTTTGGTTCAACCGAAAGCCAAAAGATCGATGCAATATAAGCGATCTCAAAGGACCATTGCTCATCAACGAAGAACATCGAATAATGACGCTACTTCGTCAAAATTTTTTAAGGTAATTCTCACTCATTCGACTCAAGTACCGAATCAACGGATGCTCTGATACCAAATGTTGGAAGTTGCGCGGGTCTCGATCACAATATCATGAGTTAATCCCGTTTTCATAAGCGGGATTACGACCATTATGCGGAAGCGCACGATGAACATGAGGTGGTCTCATTGTCGTAAGTGAGATCACCACCGGATCATCTCGAGTACATGAACCGAAATGAGGTTGAAACTAACGAATTACCTGTGTTTATCACAGACATCGTCGTAGGCGTCGGGACACAATCTTCGCCTCTTTCGCTCTACGGAGGTTGATGGAGAACCGTGTACTTCTTTAGAGCTCCCACGTTATAGTGATTTTTTTAACTCACCGTTCGATCGTAATGAACGGTTGTTATGTGCTTTTTGTATCTTGTACGAGAGCGTAATGTACAAGAAGGTTTTATTTTGTGAGTGATTTGTGTGTTGTGTGTGTTTGTAAAAGGCTCACATAAGGCCTTTATATAGAATCACTAGGAAGCCGAAATTTAATTATGTAGAGTAAGAGACGGGACCGGCCCAATTACTGTAAGGGTTATTAGTCCGTCCATCAAGGATTAATAACCAGGCAATAAATAATTAATGATTAAGGATCTAATAATCCCAAGTATTTAATTCTGTAGGCCAAAATAACGGGAATGGATTTAGTCATTCCAACAAAGCTTAGCCGTGTAGAATCAATTTTCAGTCAATCAATTCCGCAGGCATATTATATGTCTACGTGATTTCATGAGATATGTTTTACAGTATTATTGGTGTCTATATGAATACGTGCTACGTGTTACACGTATGTTATGTGTTATATGACTTACGTGACTGCATGGTACATGTTTTACGATATTATGTGGTTATATGATTTCGTACTACGTATGGTACCGTCTTACATGTGCTTATGTGTTATTAAGAAAGTTAACTTGGTCGGAGATCAAGATAATACTTAGAAATAGTTTTGTATAAGGTATAAAGCCTTTGGTAGGAAGTAGTTGCAAAGAAATTTGAGGTTCTGACTTAAATGATAGAATATAAGAATATTAAAGAAGTGTCCAAAATATTATTCTAAGTATGTTCTTCCTTATGATGTATTTTATATGCTTTACTAGATTGGGTTGTAATTGTAATGGGCTTGTTAGGGGCCCAATGGGTTAATACCTTTCCAAGGTATTTAAGCTTAAACCCTAACCCTCATTAATTAAGTTTTCCAATTTTAAACTCACGTACTCAATGTTCAAAGCCTCCAAAAGCACTATTCATATCAAATATCAAAGCTATAATCCATAGAAATAATCTGTGTTATTGGATAGTCTGGACTTTACATATACACACACACAAACATCAATACCATGAGTACAACTTCTAAGTCTCACGTAAACTCACACAAAATATAAATATAAAGACTTGGTTTCTACACTTAGCATATAGCTCACGAGAAGTATCCATACTCCATGAAAGATATATATACATATATATATATAGAGGAATGATATGGTACTCACCTTATGTGAGCACCTTATATGGGCACCTGCAGATTTGGCATCGATTCGTGCCAAATCAGCATGCCCTTTCAACATCAAATGTGATGTGGCATTAATTAACATATTTTAGGTGCCATAGATCGACACATATGATGCTGATGTGGCATGTTTACGTGGTATATATTAAGGCCACACAACAAGTGCCACATAAAACGTAAACATGCCACATCAGCATCATATGTGTCGATCTATGACACCTAAAATATGTTATTAATGCTACATCACAATTGATGTTGAAAGGGCATGCTGATTTGGCACGAATCGGTACCAAATCAGCAGGTGCCCATATAAGGTGCTCACATAAGGTGAGCACCATATCATTCCTCTATATATATATATATATATATATACACACACATATACATAAGCATGATACCTACACGTACACATAAGCACATGTCGAATACATATCTAAAACGCTGACGAATTATAGGTGATTTGTCACCTACAACCCGAACATCAAATAATTATTTACGTGTCGTAGTTGAAATTTTCACCTACCTCACGTCCGAAGTTTGTCTGATTAGGTTTTCCTAGCTCGATTGAAATTATTGTTCTTCATTTATTTCTTATTTGAACACGGTCTACCTTCGTTCATTATTAGTGAAGCATAATTATAGTTGAAACTTGATCTCATGATGACAAATAGATAAGGAGATTTTCTAATGGGTTAGGTATTACGCACTCTAATGCATAATCTGTTAGTTTGTATTAAGCATTTGTCTCTTTTATTGTTTTGCTTCTTTTTCTTTATTTTTATGACATATGGCTAAGTTTTGGATGCTAGGTATCGACATTTCCTCAATATTAGGTAAAGTTCACTTTCATATAATATTTTAGTTATTGATTATTGTCATTTACTCATTATAATAAATTTTAAAAACCTTCTATAACTTTTATTATTAATATTAATATTATTATTATTATTATTATTAGTATTATATTTAAACTTCGAATTCTTCATCAAAACATCTTCTCGACATAACCAAGACATTGTCAATTGTCTCATAAGTCTCGTATTAAATTTTTACGAGTACTACATCCTCCCCCCTTAAAAACATTTTGTCCCCGAAATTATGTCGATTGGAATAACTCGGGGTAACGACTTCCCATATCATCCTCTCGCTCCCAGTGGCCTCTTCAACGGATTGGTTTTGCCACAACACTTTAACGAACGGAATATTTTTATTCCGAAGTCGCTTCACTTCTTGCATGTGAATTTTCACTGGTCTCCTCGTAGCTCAAATTTGGCTTAAGTTGCTGATAGACACGTCTTACTTTCCAGTACGTGATTTGGGTCCGAGACAGTATTTTCATAACATCGATAGATGGAACATATCGTGAACTTGTGATAGTGAAGCCCACAATTCCAACTGATGCGACTTCGCCGACTCTTTTGTGTATTCTGAAAGGACCCATGTATCTCGGACTGAGTTTACCGTTCCGTTCAAATCATTTCACGCCCTTCGTTGGGGATATTTGCAAGAATACCAATCGTCTTCTGCAAAATCTGAAGGTCTTCGTCTTTGATCAGCGTAGCTTTTCTGTCGACTCTGGGCCTTCACATTCGTTCCTGAATCTTCTTTATGGCTTCCTTCATTTCTCGTACAATGTCAGGGCCTAATAATGCACGTTCACCGATTTCATCCCAATGTATCGGAGATCGGCATTTACGTCCATATTAGGCTTCATACGGGGCCATCCCAATAGTAACACGGTAGCTGTTTTTGTAGGAGAACTCGATCAAAGGAAGGTATTTGCTCCAATTTCCTTTGAAGTCGAGGATACACGCTCGTAACATATCCTCAAGGGTTTGGATTGTTCGCTCCGATTGCCCGTCAGCTTGGGGATGATAAGCCGTGCTGAATGACAGTTTAGTCCCCATTGCCTTTGCAAGCTCATCCATAATTTGGATAGAAATCTCGAATCTCGATCCGAAACAATTGAGGATGGGATCCCATGAAGTCGAACTATCTCTTGAATATATAATTCAGCGTATCGCTCCAGGGTAAAGGTCGAGCTGATTGGCAGAAAATGAGCAGACTTGGTTAAACGATCAATCAACAATTCTCAGCCGCAAAAACACCTCAACAAAATGGGGTCGTTGAAAGGAAAAATAGAACCCTAATGGAAGCCGCTCGTACAATGCTGATCCATTCTGGCCTTCCACATTTTCTTTGGGCTGAAGCAGTAAATACTGCCTGTTTTACCCAAAATATGACGGTGGTTCACAAACGGTTCAACAAAACTCCGTACGAGATTGTAAATAAAAGAGTACCCAACATCTCCTTCTTTAAAGTCTTCGGGTGCAAGTGCTTTGTGGCGAACGACAGAGAGCAACGTGCAAAGTTCGACCCTAAAGCATTCGAAGCAACTTTCGCTGGTTATTCTTCAACATCAAAAGCGTACGGAGTATACATCAAGTCCACCCGCACGATTAAGGAAAGCTACAACGTCACTTTTCACGAAGTGAACGAGATGGCTTCTGAACAAAACAGTTCAGGACCCGTGCTCAACTCGCTGGCTTCTAAAAACATCTCAGAACCCGTATTCACTGGTGTGTTTGGGGACCAAAGATGCTGCAAGCGTGTTTTAGTTTCTCTTCTCTCTCTTGTGAATGAATCTTTTTCGAAAATGCAGTTAGAACTCTTTCTAGCCAAACCAAGTGACCTCGGGGTAGGAAGAAGAAGCTCTGATTCCGATTCCTCTAGAGAGATGCCAATAATCTGGATGCCGGAAAGAGCTCTTTTCGGGAGAAACACAAAAGGAAGAAATTGAACTAGATGCCCCTATCACTCAAAATCGTGGTACCATGACCGCAATATATCAAGACTCGGGAATATCCTCCGATCTCTCCGAAATTTCATAAAACAGTTATTTTAGAAAGAGAAAATAGACTTCTTGGACGAGAGAAGAAGGGCTACTAGAAGCTCTTTCTCTGATTCCATAGATCCGGGCTACTGCTACTGAGACGTCCACGGAACTTTATCAATTCCAACGTAACTTATCCTTTTTGAGCTGACGTAACAAACTACGCGAGCTTCCCATCGGAAGAGTTTGTCGATGCTACTCGTATGTTCAAACAACGACTATCGATAGCGTTCGGACTCATGTGCCTTCCAGAACCAGGGGTCTTCGAGCCTGCTGCGTACGATTACTGACTTCGATCTAGGAGTCTTAGAAGAATAAAGACGCTCGATAAAAATAAAACTGAAAAGAGGTGTGCTGACTTATTGCATACAGGAATCGAGTTTGAAAGCTTGTATTGTTTCTTTGGCAACTTCGAGGAAGGCTTGGTTTTTCGCATTCCCATTACCCTTCCTTATCTTGTTTGCTTGTGTTGTTCGGATAAACCGTAAGGTAATGGGAAAATGAGGAAAACCTTCATGATGTCCGATTTTGTCTAGTCAAAATATGTCTTCAAGCTAGTTCATATTGGAGTTCGGGAATGACTAAAGCGAAGGATAGATCTCAGTGCAATACACTTTCCTGTCACTACTCTCCCACCCTTAAAACATCTTTCCTCGGGTTCACTGGAAACCTTCTTTTTTGTGCCCCGAAGGGGCTGGACATAAACTAATTTTTTTTTGAAAAGAAAGATCGATTCTTTGAAGATCGATGAGGAAGAGCCCAATCACATGTTTTTTCTCTAAAGGTGGGCACGTCTTTTAGCAGAACATTCCGCCCGCTCGCGCACAGCAGCGTACTTCGGAGTCAGAGGACTCTCGACGATCCACCACTAAAAACCCGGTAGCGTTCGTCGTCTTAAGAACTCCGCCTTTTCCGTGGGCATTTGTACACCAGTGGTTTAGTCTCCAAATCCTTTTCTTCTAGGTCTCTGCCGGCACAAAGCCAAGAGAAGATGGCAACAACTCAGCAATCACCGCCAGACGAAGCTCTAAGATTTGTGTTAGAAGACTTGGATTCCCTCTTTGAGCCTCTATATCCACCAGTCACCATCAATCATACACCCGACGAGGCCGATGTACCAAGTTCTTCAACAGTCACTACCTCACCCGATTCATATTTGCCACAGTACAATGAAGAACCTACCGTGGGTGTTGAGGAAGAATCATCAGAGTCGCTCCCTCCCAGTGCAGATTTGGAACTTCCTCACACTAATAAACAATCGAAGTTCGTTGGAAATCTAGATCCACAAATGGCTGATGCATCATCTTCAGCTTTGCCACATGAGTGCAAGTGGACTAGAGCTCACCCAGTTGATCAGATAATTGGCGATCCTTCGAGCGGAGTAAGGACATGACATCAACACAGTCTTTTCAGCTGTTTCTTAAGCCAAAACGAGCCCACTAAGGTAGCCGACACACTACTAGACCCAGATTGGGTTATTGCCATGCAAGAGGAAATAAACCAATTCGAACATCTTCAAGTGTGGAAATTAGTACCCCGTCCGCATGGGAAAACTATCATTGGAACAAAATGGATATTTAAGAACAAAAGGAATGAAGATGGCCAAGTGATCAGAAACAAGGCACGATTAGTTGCTAAGGGATACAACCAACAGGAAGGCATTGACTACGACGAAACGTATGCTCCTGTTGCCCAAATTGAAGCCATTCGTCTCTTATTGGCTTATGCGGCTCATAAAGCCTTCAAGGTCTATCAAATGGACGTTAAAACCGCCTTTCTCAATGGCGTACTTAAAGAATAAGTCTATGTCGCTCAGCCAGACGGCTTCGTTGCTCAAGAACATCCCTCATGTCTATCGATTTGATAAAGCTCTCTATGGACTAAAACAAGCCCCACATGCTTGGTATGATGTCCTGAGTGACTTCCTCGTAATGTCTGGATTTATTCGAGGAACAATCGATACGACCCTCTTCATCAAATCGCAAGACAAGGATCTGATGGTCGTTCAAGTTTACGTCGACGACATCATTTACGGTTCAACAAATCCAGGGCTTTGCAAGAAGTTTGGAGATCTCATGAAGAGTAAATTCGAAATGAGCCACATGGGAGAGATGCAATTTTTCCTAAGACTTCAAGTCAGGCAGCTCATGAGGGGATATTTATCAGTCAAACAAAATATATTAAGGACATCCTGAAAAGGTTCCATCAAGATCAGAGCAAGCCTCTCAGCACTCCCATGTCAACAAGTTGCAAGTTGGATGCCGATCTCACAGAACAATCGGTCGACACCACACTCTAACGCAGCATAATTGGATCTCTTCTCTACCTCACTTCTAGTCGGTCAGATATCATGTTTGCCACTTATCTTTGTGCCCGCTTCCAAGCCGATCCCAAAGAATCCCACATGCTCGCGGTGAAGCGTATTCTTCGCTACCTTAAGGGCACTACTACCTTAGGACTATGGTATCGTAAAGGCACGAACTTCAAACTTATTGTCTACACTTACACTGACTATGCAAGTTGCCGAATGGACAGGAAAAGCACCTCCGGTGGCACTCAATTTCTAGGCAAAAAGCTAGTCTGCTGGTCTTCCAAAAAGCAAAATTGCGTCTCAACTTCGATGACTGAAGCTGAATACGTCGCAGCCGCCGGCTGTTGCTCCCAGATGCTATGGATGCGGACTCATAAGAAAAGGGGTCAAAAACTACATAGATCTGATACCTTCTTCCCTCGGTCTAGTAGCTTCGCGATTATGGGTACAATTTGAATAATATACCCATATATAGTGATAACCAAAGTGTCATCGCAATTACGTGCACTCCTGTTCACCATTCACGCACGAAACACATAGACATTAGATATCACTTTATCAAAGATCACGTAGAAAAAGGCACCATTGACATGTACTTTGTGAACACGAAATATCAACTAACCGACATTTTCACCAAGGCATTGGATGAAAAACGATTACAATTGCTTGTCAGATAATTAGGCATGTTGAATCTTCCATGATATGTGCATTACCTGATCTTGCTATCACATGCTCTATTCTATGTATTTTCCATGCTCATTTGTCTTATCTTGTGTGATAATAAAAAAAAATAAATATATAATATATATATATAGAAATACACATAACCTATAATATAGGGGAATGAAGAAATCTTTAGGATGCTCGATCTATGTCACAATTAGATTTCTCTGGCATGCGACTGATTACTTGCTTAATTTTATCAGTCTAAGTCGCATTCTTGTGTCTAAAGCTCATTTAGTTTGCTCCACTAGACACAAAGCCACTTTACATAAGTAAGAATTCTGGCCTGTTATTTTTCATTTCTATTGATTTATTCTTGAGTGAGTCACACATCAATTGCTTGTCTTAACCAGTGATTCTTGGCTTCATAGTCACCTGTCGTTAGATCCTTAGGAAAATAATTAGAGCACTTAGGAAATTTCTCACTTGGCCTTACATATAGAAAATTTCAATCCATTAATATAGCCTTTAGTCATCCTTTTGAGCCTTCTCTGGTATCCTTTTCTTCAGTTGAACATCCTTTGAGCCTTCAACCGAACAACATAAGTCTTCGATGGGATAGTCAATCGAGAAAGGGGGGGAGAGAAAATGAGACGACAAAGAAAAAGATGACAAAAGAAGGTGAAAAACGCACACGAGGAATGCTCAACGCACAAAAAGCAGTTCAAAAGAACCTGCCCCTTGACTATCACAATCTCATATCATTAGAAGGGGGCATGGATCTTGCTGTGAACTTCTCCATCGATAATCTCATACACTCGTCAGAACGGCTGGAATGAGGAGCACCATGAAGTGAACTTCTCCAACGATAATCCGGTCTTATATCGAGACAACGAGAAGAGGAGCACGGCCTTGGGTTCGAATTCCACAACTGCGAACTTCTTCAAATCGATAATCTCTGAAACCTCACTAGGGATTAAGAGAAAAGGAGCGCAGTATCGGCCCGAGACGAACAAGAAGATCATCTTAAATCTCTCAGCCTCGTAGAGAAGCGGATCTTCACCTTGAGCAAGTGCAGACTGAGTCGAAGAAAAATCGTTAAAGGATGGGAAAGATAAACAATAAGAGAAAAACGGCAAAAAGGAGGAGAACGACGAATAAAAGGATGAAGATCCTTAGTCCACAATTCCGAAACTATCATTCCTTCTTAGTCAGAGCCAAATTAAAACCTTTCACAGTCTCTATGATCCACATCGACGATCTTTTGCAAAGGTGAAATGATTAAAAACGCCTCGATCATAGGTTAATTGACTTAAGATTGCTTGTGTTGACTAGAGTGATATAAATATAATCATCCCAAGGTAAAAATAATCGAGTGCTAGAGTGAACCCAGTGAGAGTTGTCGAAATGGATCATTCTATGAACTTAGGACTCTTTAGTTTGACGACATGACTTGACTGTATATGATCTTTTCCAGTGTCTTGTGAAATTTTAGGCGTGACAATGATCGTAGCAAAACAATCTGACCCCATACTATTAATAATATTAATATGCATATGAAAAATTATATATATATATGTAGATATATGATATATTTTCTGAATATTTTACTTCACAAAAAAAATCGCATAAACATCGTATATTTTGAAATGAAATTTTATATTTCATATGCGTTGACTTGTTTATAGTGGAACATGTATCTAGGCTAAATGTGTTGAATTCGCGTATCTCAAATTTTGGTACATTATTGAGGGGGAGCATTTACAAACATATGCCTTAAAAGCTCCAGATATTTTTAAAGTTTAATGATCTTCCTCTACGTGTTGCAGAAACAATGTGGAGGTCAATAATTCTTCAAGACTTGGAGTATTCGGCATAAAATTTGTTGGTTGGTTAAATTTTAGATCGCTAACATCTTTCTATGGTTTTGAATTTAACCAATTTTCTCTTATTAAGGGGGAGCTTTATTAAAACAAGTATTGCTTCCATAATTAACTCTAATCATTCTCGAACAGTTTGCTCTAAAGTTTTGCAGAGTAGCGAAATCTGATTTTGGAGCCAGATGTCATCATTCGAAATTTCAGGAGTTAATTGCATTTATTTTCATATCCAGGGGGAGCAATTATGTGATTAGATACTTAAACTTAGGGTCTGTCTGAAATATTTTGAAAAACAAATTCCAATCGAAAATTTGGGCTAAATTTGTAGTTTCCCATCACAAATTATCGATCGAAAATTAACTTGGGACCAAATGTCAATTTTCGCTTCAATTTCTCGAGCGAAAATCAAAATAGGTACCAAATTTTTCGATTGCAAATTTTTCGTTCGCAAACAATAATGGGCCTTGAATTACAAGTGACGAATAAACGTCTAATCAGCTCATTTAATGGATTTAATTCTTGCAATCGAAAAATTTCCAAATACACGCAAAACCCTCAATCGAAAAGTTCAACAGTCAAATTCTCTCGCGCCAAACCTGTTCTCTCAAAAGACGAACGTCAAAATCATCAAAATCTTTCGATTTTTCATCTAACTTTCATTTTTTAAAGGTAGATTTGACTTCTTTTAGGGGTTATCGTGAATTTAAACTAGATTTGCATCTGTATTCTGTGATCTTTCGCCCGATTCTGTGTTAAAATCTCGATTGTACTGAATGTGCAAACTCGCATGATATTTTGCTGTATTTACGAGCATTCTAGGTGTATAATCTGAGTTAAATCTGCATTTAAGATAGTATTAAGCATTCTGGGAACATATCGCTTCGATTATTTGCGTTCTTAAAGGTTAATTTTGTGTTCGACCACTAGGTTTTTCAAGTGTTTAAAGGCGTCGAAGAACTTTCTCTATCGCAAACAGTGTCAATTGAATTTCAATTTGATTGATTTACTGTTTGCATCATAAAAGATTTTCGATCGCTAAATTTCTTTTTGGTCGTTCACATAATAACGCTGATCGAAAAATAATTACAATCGAGAAATTGATTTTTGATTTTATGCGAGCGAAAAGATTACTGAAATGGATGGATAAAATATATGCAATTCCTTTTCTTAATTTTCGAGCGCAAAACTTACTGTCGATAATTTCAATTTCAATCTTGTTCTCGGTCGAAAATTCTAGCGGCGAAAAATTAATTTTTTTCGACGATAAAATATCTCGATCTTAAAAGCACACAGCGATAATTTGATCGATCAAAAATTTTCTCGATGGTTGACTTAGTCTCTCGTTGACAATATTCTCGATCGTAAAATTTCGCAGCGAAAAACCTTTTTAAAATCGAAAATCTTTCTCGCTCAATAAATTTCATAGCGAAAATTTTATTCACGCGCGAAAAATAACCTTTTCTTTGATTGTCCATTCTCCAAAACATGCATGATACTACTTTGACGCCTTATCAGGTTCCCATGGCCATATCGGGACTAGATTATGGCTATTCATTGGGTTGCCCGGAAGTGCGTAGTCGGCACTTGGTCCATAGTGCGTCACGCCATGTTTTGGCATCGTTGGTGTAGCATATATGACAGGAACGAAATCGACGATGGCACCAAGGCGGCGAGAGGGAGGCGTCCCAGATTATTGACATTGTTATCCGTACCCTTTTTATGCGTTTGTCTACTATTTCTACTAGATATAGGTTGCAGTGTTTAGCATTGCGTCGGTTATGGCGCATTGCTTGGTAGCATACAGTTTGCCTTTTTAACCAGTATATGTTATTGGTTGGTGCGTTTACACGCTGATGTACTCTTTCCCTTTCGTTTAGTGAACTTTACCCAAAGAAAAAGCTTCTGCCATTGTGGTGCTCCTTTAATGGAAAAAATCTTCCTCTCAGGAGGGTGATATACGTGATAATAGCAAATAGAGAAGAACTAAAATCAACACTTCCATTTGACCTGGAGGAATACAAGGGGTATTGGTCCAACAGGGGAACTCGAGACCTCAATAGTGTTGGGTTACCCGGTGTTCCGGAGATGCCACATCCCTAGATACGGTGTGGAACAAAACTTTTCCTGGTTTCTGCCCTCGTAGCTCGGATCAGAATAGTAACACATATTGCATGTAACAGGGCGGGTCAAACCCGTAGATATTTATCAGTTGAAGCGAGTGGCAGCTCCTCGTCCTTTTTTCAAGACTACGAAGATAGTGGTGGATGGCAATAGATTGTCATGCCGACCTCACGGTGCACCACATATCAAATTCTCTAACGATGGCTAGAGAGAATCGATCCGTCGCTTCAGGAGAAGGTGTGTGCGCGCTTTGGTGTGGTTTTGTGCCTTATGTGATTCGAAAATCTCAATTTTTCTTCTCGTACGGAGCATGAAATTTTGCCTATCTATAGGCTCGGATTTCAATTTATAAGTCTTCTGAATTATGAGAGATTTTTAACATATTTATCTGTCTGTTTCGAATTCAAAATCAATCAAGGAAACATACTAGAAATAGATTACTAACTTTTGATATTTAAGTCAAATAAATATCTTTAAATATAGAATCAAATTTCGAACTATATAAATTTCAAAATTTCAATCCAATCAAATAATATTCAGAATATTTGTATTCCATATTTATTTATATCAAATATGCAAATTCTGAAAATACCCTCAAAGGCATATTTCGAAATTAGCTTAATGTGAAAATCCAATATTACCCTCAACCTTATTAAGCACTTGTCCAACCTCAAGTCTTAAAGTTAGTATCGTGCGAAGTCCGACGTCGGTCCAATAAATGGCCAGAGGCCCATTAAGGCGCAGCCCGACGGTGCAAGGCCCGTTAAGGCCCAAAACACTTTTTCTCCTTATCAGTACACTTTGATGATTCTTTTTAAGCCTGACTCTTTAGGTTCGACTCAATCGCCAAGAGAGGAATCAAAGAGTCCAGTAGTTACCTAGCCAATTCTGCAGTACCAGACGGTAAACCCAATTTTAGTACGAATTTAGACCCAGTCTTTATTCCAAAACCTTACTATATATTATAGTGCTACGTATATAAACCCTTCAATTGTGTCCCAATCGAGTGAGAGCCTTGGTCTATGTCAAACTCATTGAACTCGATTCTATGATAAAACGGATATGAGGAAAATTACCAAACTACCCTCCATGTCTAACATGACTTATTTAAATACCTTGGCCAAGGATTTCATAATTTCCGTTCGCCATCCACATATGATACCAGCAATCACAAAACGTCATCAAGACCGCATCTGGCCCGCTGACCCATGCAATAGCAAATCGGGTCGAGTGGAACCACTGACAGTCGAGACTTCGAAGTCAACTCCGTCAAAGCCCCTTTGGTCTAAGGTTCATGCAGACTACTAGAGTGTTGTCGTCAGTCATTGCACTCATTGAGTAATAAACCATGTTCGACCGTACGACCCGTGTGCAAGTGTCCATGAAACAATTCAATTGCTCGATTCAATTCTTATCACATGTCATGACCTCCGATCCAAGCAGGATATCGACAAAGGATAAGTCATCGACAGACAAGCCTTAATCGGTTATCCACCCAACTGGAGCCTTAGGCTTACGAACTTTTAATGTTTGAGGTTAAGAGTCCACTGGTGCCTTCCTCTCTCGTGCCCATCGAGAACAGTGACTCAACTCGACATTTGGATTTGTTCATTTATTGCTTTACCAGATGCTAAGTAAATAACTCATATATCTAATAAACGAACAATGCCTCTATTAAGCACACGAAAATTTCTTATTACATAAGAAATCGATGCTAAATAAGGTAATGCCCTATACAATCCAATCCTCTTATAACATTCCATGGCATATTCCTAACAAAGCATAACTTCTTTCTCTTTTATATGTGCTGCCACTTCTTTATTACATTACCTTTTAGACAACCCCTCGAATTTCCTTAAAGGAATTGGTAAGACATAAGGAAGAGAAGGCTTAAACAAGTGAAGAAAGAAGGCTTTAGAATTCCTTTTCGTCATAAGTAATTAAGTGCCGAAAGCTTGCTTGCTATTGAGCTACTGAGACACTTACTTTTGAGAAAACGTTGGAATCAGCGCTTTGTCATGGTTCACATCCACTATGGTAGTGGCAACGTATAATATATTCTCATTACTTTTATACCATAATAAATAGTGGAACTCGCTCCAGTAGGAAAAAGTATGGAGTCTAACCCGTGCGCCCTTATTCCTGACCGAGACAAGAAAGTCTTGGGATGTTTTCGGCATAACTCGTGGTTATGACTTCCGTGTCTCCTATATCTATTTCTTTGGATTATGCAAATAGGAGTTCCAGCTTCGAGATTTGCTGCTACTCCTTAGTTCTATCCATTTTTGCTGGATCAAAAGGGTCTACGATGTAAGGAATCGGTGCACATAATCACGTATTACACGCAGCGGAAATTTAAATTTTATTTCAATATATCAAACCGATTCCACCAAGATCCATGCGAATTAAATCTTAACTCGTTCGTAGAGATCATACCTGATATTGTCTTGAGATGATTACGTAGTTTGAATACCAAACGTATGGTATCTCTACCGATATCCACCAAGAAAAGGACCAAAGAGTCGACCTTCACTAGCTAGAAGATTCGGAGGACGTAACTCGACTCACTGTTTCACGAAGAAAATTATCTTCATAATTGGATAAGAATAATTAAGTCTTATTTAATTATTCTTCTTGCCATGATTGAGATCATATCCCCTTTAGCAATCATGACCAATCATAGGAAATTCATTATGTTTAATGTAGCTTCCTTATATACTATATTGTTCATGATTAGCCCTTAATTTAAGGCAATAGTCGATTTCCTAAATCGGATCTTTTACCCTAAATTAATAACCATTAAATGCTAAATATATATCACATATATATCTATATATCATATATATATGAATCATTATTCCACATGTGAATCTTATCTATTTTGTATTATATTACGGACAAATAAATCATCTCATCATTAATTTATCAACACGTTTACATCTCTATATAAAATACAAAATTTGATTTCTTTGATCGTTTCCCTTTTGGTGTGACCCACTAGGATCCATGTCACATTGGCAATAGAATTAGAACTCATTCTAATTCTATAGATCATAAGTGGTACCTAGCAAATACACTAAGACTACCCAAGTGACATAGATAATAAGTATCTCAAATACGAATCATCATTCTCAAGCAGTAACTGCCCGTGTCAATTCCTTGTCGCATAATACCCTAAATAAGTTCGAGGTAGGAATGTGTCATCCTCGCAACTTACTATTTCTTGATTCCAAAAGTTCTATCGTAAATTACTCTTAATCACATTGCATGCATTACGATATCACCTTTATCAAGGGGCCCGTGGATATTATCACTCATATAAATGAGGGACAAAAAATATTCTTGATGAACATAATCCACTGCACTAGTCATGCCTGTCGTAACACCACCCGTATAGTTACCTTTTACGGCTAACGTTGAGCGATACTAACAGACACGTATTTCTAGTGTTGAAAAATGAACGTCTCATATTATAGAATTCAGGACACGTATGAAACATTAATGACACAAACACAATCCATAATATGTTTCATTTCGGGTCCATCTGATATCATAATCTCCATTATATATCTGTGTGACTAAATTGATAACTCTTTATCAAATAGTTTGTAGAATATAACTATCATTTAATCCACACATTAATCTTAAACATGATAATTAGTGTTCCATGCTAAGAATCAAGATTAAGGATAATTTAGAGTAAATATTATTTATTTAAATATGGAATTCTACAATCTAAGTCATCGACTTAAATAGCCCATAAATAATTAATTTACTCAAGGAACAAAATGATATAAATCATTCAATTCGTGAAAATAAAAAAAAACACAACAATATAAATGTTGGCTTCTTGATCATAATACTAACAATCTCCCACTTGAAGCCAAAACCAAACATCTCTATGCATGTAGCAATAAACAAGGGTCCTCAGAATAACCATATAATTCAAAGCCAATTTCCATCGTATCTAATACCCATAGATTCACTATGAGAAGTATGCTTGGCTTGAGGTAAAGGTTTTGTCAGTGGGTCGGCTGTGTTGCCGGCGGAATCGACTCTGCAAACCTTCACATCACCTCTATCAACGATTTCTCGTATTAAGTGATAACGACGTAGAACATGTTTGGATCTTTGGTGTGACCTAGGCTCTTTCGCTTGAGCAATAGCTCCATTGTTGTCACAATACAACTCAATTGGGCCATCAACACTAGGACTACACCAAGCTCAGTTATGAATTTTCTTATCCAACATCCATCTTTAGCCGCTTCAGAAGCAGCTATCTATTCTGCCTCAGTAGTGGAATCTGCTGTTGTTTCCTGTTTGGAACTCTTCCAACTAACAGCACCTCCATTGAGCAGAAAAACATATCCTGATTGCGATCTCATATCATCATGGTCGGTTTGAAAACTAGCATCAATGTAACCTTTTACAACGAGCTCAGGTTCACCACCATAAACAAGGAACATATCCTTAGTCCTTTTCAGGTACTTGAGGATATTTTTAACTGCACGCCAATGTGCTATGCCCGGAGTGGCCTGATATCTACTTGTCACACTAAGCGCGTATGACACGTCAGGGCGAGTGCATATCATGGCGTACATGATAGATCCAATTGCCGAAGCATATGGAACCCTACTCATCTCATTCAGCTCATCAGGTGTTCTGGGACACTGATTCTTGCTTAAATGTATACCATGTGACATAGATATGAAACCTTTCTTGCAATCTTGCATAGAAAATCGCTTCAACACCTTTTCAATATATTCACTTTGACTCAATCCTATGAGTCTCTTCGATCTATCTCTATAGATCTTGATGCCCAAAATATAAGCAGCATCGCCCAAATCCTTCATCGAGAACACTTTCATTAATGAGGATTTGACGAACTCCAGTGATGGAATATCATTACCAATAAGAAGTATGTCATCTACATACAGTACTAGAAAAACTATTGTACTCCCACTAGTTCTCTTGTATACACAAGGTTCCTCTTCGCATTTGATAAAATCAAACATTTTGATCTCTTTATCGAAGCGTTTGTTCCAACTTCGTGATGCTTGCTTCAACCCATAAATGGATTTCTGAAGCTTGCATACCTTCCTAGCATTCAATGGATCTACAAAACCTTCTGGTTGAGTCATGTACACATCTTCCTCTAAATCACCATTTAGAAATGCAGTTTTAACATCCATTTGCCATATTTCATATTCGTGATATGCGGCAATTGCTAGAAGGATCCGAATCGACATAAACATAACGACTAGTGAGAAAGTTTCGTCATAGTCAACTCCTTGAACTTGTTTGAAACCTTTCGCTACAAGTCGTGCCTTGTATGTAGTCAGATTACCGTCCATGTCTGTCTTCCTTTTGAAAACCCATTTGTTTTCAATGACTTTTACACCATCAGGAAGATCGACTAAGTTCCAAACTTGATTGTCGTACATGGACTGCATCTCGGATTTCATGGCTCCTAGCCACTCATCAAAGTCAGGTCTGTCTAATACTTCTTTATAAGTCATTGGGTCATCGGTGTTTAAGATCAATATCTCATGTAGTTCCAAAAACCTCGCAGGCATTCGGACTATCCGTGTTGACCTACGTAAAGGTTGTTCCTCCGGCTGAACCTCCTCCACAACAATTTGTGGTTGTTCAACTTCGACTGATGTCGAATCAGCTTGAAGCAATACTTGAGCCTCTTCCGCAACTTGTTGCGAAATTGGCTCTTCTTGCCTCGTGCTGGTGGAGACTATCATGGGCTGAGACACATGATAACCCATAACCATATCATCTTGTAGTGTCCCTTGAATTTCTTCAAGTCTAACGCTACTATCGTTGCCTTTTCGTGTGAGAAACTCTTTCTCCAAGAAAACGCCATGTCGAGCAACAAACACTTTGTTCTCCGACTTATGATAGAAATAATATCCTTTGGTTTCTTTAGGATATCCTACAAAGAAGCATTATCTGATCTAGGGCCAAGTTTATCAACCATCAACCTTTTGACGTAAACTTCGCAACCCCAAATTTTCAGAAAAGTCACATTTGGTACCTTACCAAACGACATCTCATATGGTGTCTTTTCTACAGACTTAGAGGGAACTCGGTTCAGTGTGAATGCAGCAGTTTCAAGCGCATAACCCCAAAAGGAAAGAGAAAGTTCAGTTTGACTCATCATAGATCGAACCATGTCTAACAAGGTTTTGTTCCGCCTTTCAGAAACACCATTCCATTGCAGCGTTCCAGGAGGAGTCAACTGCGAACAATTCCATATTCTTTAAGATAAGCACCAAACTCTATGCTCAAATATTCACCTCCACGGTCTGACCGTAAGGCTTTTATTTTCTTGTTGAGCTAGTTTTCAACTTCATTTTGAATTCTTTGAACCTTTCAAATGATTCAGATTTGTGTCTCATCAGGTAGACATAACCGTATCTACTGAAATCATCAGTAAATGTAATGAAGTATTGATAACCTCCCCGAGCATTAGTCGTCATCGGACCACAAACATCGCTATGTATTAGTCCTAGTAGGTCATTTACCCTTTCGCCTCTTTTGGTGAAAGGCGCTTTAATCATCTTCCCGAGCAAACAAGATTCGCATGTCTCAATTGATTCAAAATCAAATTGACCAAGAAGTCCCACTTCTTGTAATTTCTTAATGCGTCTCTCATTTATATGATCTAGGCAACAATGCCACATAAGAGTCATACTCTCATGAGAAACCTTGGATCTTTTGTTATTGATGTTTAAAACTTGCTTTTCCATCTCAAGCAAATATAGACCATTCTTCTCATAAGAACATCCATAATATAAATCATTCTTATAAAATGAAAAACAACCATTCTTAATGGTAAAATGGAAATCATCCATGTCCAAACATGAAATTGAAATAATATCTCTAGAGATAGATGGAACATAATGAACATTTTTCAGTTCTAAAATAAGCCCACTTGGCAAAGACACATCTATGCATCCAATAGCAACAGCTGCAACACTTGCACCATTCCCCACACGTAGTTGTACTTCGCCTTTTCTTAGCATCCTCTTATTCTTTAGTGCCTGCATATTCGAACAAATATGAGCGCACGATCCGGTATAAAATACCCATTCGGAATCAGAAGTAGCAATGTTAACTTCAATAACAAATATACCTGAAACGGTTGGAACCTTTCCATTTTTCAAGTCATCAAGATACTTGGGACAATTTCTCTTGCCCAATGCCTTTACAGTAAAAGCACTCAGCAGTAGCAGCAACCTTGACCTCGGGAGCGCTCGAAGCGACAACCTTAGCCTTAATTTTACCAACATTTGGCTTGCCTTTTATTTGGCGCTTGAATTTGTCTTTCTTAATCTTTTTCCCACCTGCATGAATTGCGAGCACACCACCTCCTTCTTCATGTCAAGTTCAGCAGTTTTCAGCATCCTATTGATCTCATCCAAGCTCTTGTCCATTCCATGCATATGATAGTTCATGATGAACGATGAATAGCTGGGAGGAAGAGAGTTGAAAATAATATCTGTGGCCAACTCTTTGCCCACAGGAGCTTCAAGTTTTTCCAACTGTTGCACATAACTCAACATCTTGAGCATGTGATCACCAACAGAGTTACCCTCAAACATCTTACATGCCAGCAGAGCTCTAGTCACATTATACCTCTCAGCATGTGCATGCTCTTGAAACATTTTCTTGAGCTGCTCCATGATATCGTACGACGTGATCAACTCGAATAGCTTCTGCAATTCGGGTACTATCGTCGCCACAATCAGACATTGTACATCGATCTCATCGGAACAATGTCGGTCGTACTCATCGACTTCTTCAACACTTGAATTAGCATTGGGTTCTTTGGGACTGGGCGTATTAATTACATATTCCTTACGCTCTTGCCTAAGAACGATTCTTAGGTTACGGTACCAATCAATAAAATTGGTCCCATTAGAGCTCAATTTGTCCTTGTCCGAAAGCGAACGCAACGACAATGCTTGTGCTGCCATTATCTACGTCACAAAGGAAAAAGGTTTTAGTATTTTCACGTAAATGTTTTATTCACAAAATAAAACCCCTTGCTAATCAAATCATATTTGACTCTTGGTTTTGTTAACATCGTATATTAACAAAACTTCTCCCCAAGACCCAAAACGGTTTTGGTCTCTTGATAAGTTAACTCATTCTATTTGATATGGCATGTCGGACATACCCCACGACTCTTAAAGATTGAACACGGTGCCTACTGAGTAGGTCCCACCAATATTCGTTCTAAATTCGGCGCGGATAGAATAGCAAGGGAGTAGACTTAATTTTTTTTAAAAAGGGACTATATTCGTTAATCATATTAACAAATATTTAAATCATTCCTGATTTAAAATATAAATCATTTAAAGATGCAAATTATCTAATAATCTTGCATACTATATGAGATAATCAAATCTCCATTTTCGGCCAATCGTATTAACCAATGCAGAAATCACAAGGTATATGCAACAACTCTCATATGATATACGATGCGATGTAAGTATAAACATGATATTTCGATCATCACAATCACGTTCAGCATGTATTGCAATTATATATACATATACAACATGTTCTGAACCGTAAACATCAGAGTCGGCTATGATCATGATATGAAAATAATAATTAAAACATGCTTATTTCAAAGCAATCATGACAGAAACCCATCGATGGAGACCCCTCTCTAGCTGTTCTTAGGCATATTAATAAACTATTATTATCGTCAGCATCATGTATATTAAATACATATTCAATCGAAGACACATCATCATGATATCTAAGCATATAATATATATCTATAATCTAAGCAAGTAAGAATCGACCATCACATGATATTATACAGTATACTGGTGACATATGATTGCATCTATGCAACGCCTTGAACATGCAATCAGATTAATCATGTGAATGAAATAATGAATCAAAACATTCATATTCCATAACAGTTAAGCAACGCAAGAAGGCTCTGATACCACTATAAGGAATTGGTGCACATAATCACGTATTACACGCAGCGGATATTTAAATTTTATATCAATATATCAAACCGATTCCACCAAGATCCATGCGAATTAAATCTTAACTCGTTCGTAGAGATCATACCTGATATTGTCTTGAGATGATTACGTAGTTTAAATACCAAAGGTATGGTATCTCTACCGATATCCACCAAGAAAAGGACCAAAGAGTCGACCTTCACTAGCTAGAAGATTCGGACGACGTAACTCGACTCACTGTTTCACGAAGAAAACAAAAACCCTTTTCTTTTTCTTCCGTTTATACTGTAATTCTATTAATGGCTATTTCAAATTGATCGATGACATATAAAGCCACGATCTTCACTTTTATAGGCCAATTATCTTCATAATTGGATAAGAATAAAGTCTTATTTAATTATTCTTCTTGCCATGATTGAGATCATATACCCTTTAGCAATCATGACCAATCATAGGAAATTCGTTATGTTTAATGTAGCTTCCGTATATACTTATTGTTCATGATTAGCCCTTAATTTAAGGCAATAGTCGATTTCCTAAATCGGATCTTTTACCCTAAATTAATAACCATTAAATGCCAAATATATATCACATATATATCTATATATCATATATATATGAATCATTATTCCACATGTGAATCTTATCTATTTTGTATTATATTACGGACAAATAAATCATCTCATAATTAATTTATCAACACGTTTACATCTCTATATAAAATAGAAAATTTGATTTCTTTGATCGTTTCCCTTTTGGTGTGACCCACTAGGATCCATGTCACATTGGCAATAGAATTAGAACTCATTCTAATTCCATAAATCATAAGTGGTACCTAGCAAATACATTAAGACTACCCAAGTGACATAGATAATAAGTATCTCAAATACGAATCATCATCCTTAAGCAGTAACTGCCCGTGTCAATTCCTTGTTGCATAATACCCTAAATAAGTTCGAGGTAGGAATGTGTCATCCTCGCAACTTACTATTTCTTGATTTCAAAAGTTCTATCGTAAATATGATTACTCTTAATCACATTGCATGCATTACGATATCACCTTTATCAAGGGGCCCGTGGATATTATCACTCATATAAATGAGGGACAAAAATATTCTTGATGAGCATAATCCACTGCACTAGTCATGCCTGTCGTAACACCACCCGTATAGTTACCTTTTACGGCTAACGTTGAGCGATACTAACAGACACACATTTCTAGTGTTGAAAAATGAACATCTCATATTATAGAATTCAAGACACGTATGAAACATTAATGACACAAACACAATCCGTAAGATGTTTCATTTCGGGTGCATCTGATATCATAATCTCCATATATCTGTGTGACTAAATTGATAACTCTTTATCAAATAGTTTGTAGAATATAACTATCATTTAATCCGCACATCAATCTTAAACATGATAATCAGTGTTCCATGCTAAGAATCAAGATTAAGGATAATTTAGAGTAAATATTATTTATTTAAATATGGAATTCTACAATATAAGTCATCGACTTAAATGGCCCATAAATAATTAATTTACTCAAGGAACAAAATGATATAAATCATTCAATTCGTGAAAATAAAAAAAACGCAACAATATAAATGTTGGCTTCTTGATCATAATACTAACATACGATTGGTTGACACCGGATCTGTTCTCGGGAGTACCCGAAAAAAAGGAACCTTTCCTCTCCCGAGATTGTTTACAGGGCACCGGGCTAGCTCGAAAAGAGAAGTTGAATCATAAAGATCCAGACAACACTGACAATGGCTGACCTTCTAGGCCAATAGATAGGGTTCCAGTTCATTTTATTCTATAATCTTTAAGATATGAAGGCTGGTGGTGGTCAATCTTCCATTGCTGCGGCTGGCCATTCCCTGTTTGCTGTTTCAGCAACCATCTTTTGATTCCAACACTGACTATACCCTCCTTCCGGTAGATAGAATGGACCCACGCGATCCATATTTTCTTTGATAATTATGTTGGGAAAAATAAAGGAGACTCTTATGATTTTTCGACATTGTTGATGGGAGAAGCTCGACCAACTAATCAGTATTGGGAGGGGAGAGAACTAATCTAGCTAAAGTAAGATTGCTTTCAAGCCTTAAATCCTATCTTTACACGGGTATTTACACAAAGGAGGAAGCATTTTATACCCAATGCTTTAACCATCAAAACCATCAAATCCAGCTACCTAAATCAGCTATCTGAAATAAATCCAGATCTAAATCCTCATACTCTTTGGCTCAAGCGTATTTGACCATCTGCGTCCAAACGTATCCACTTTTTATAACACATGCCGGGATCAACAACAGGGCCAATATACGTTATATTTTTGTCGAAACCGAGTTTAGTCAATTGCTTACATACTTCTACAAAGTCGAAAATTACTTCATCGTTTACAATAAAAACAGAATTTGTAAATCTAACAAATTCAATAGCAGAAATTTTTTTTGAAACTCACGATCGAAGGTTTCCATTAAGACAATATTAAACAATGGTCTAGTGATTTCACCCACTTGTGATATACCGCCTAATTGCAAATTGGATAATTCAAATAGATATTCCCTATTCCCTCGTTGGAAGATGTAAGAGAGACTCAAGGAGTTTATAAACTGTACCATCACCAACAAACAACTTCACCTTATCTAAGACAAAACTTAATGGAACCTTATTTAATGATGACTTTAAGTCAACCTTGTACAGCATTTTTACCTTTTCCATTTCTTTTAAACCGGAACAAGAAGAATAAATAAGATGATCATCGATTCGATAAGCTCCTTCTTGAAAGTTTCAAACTTTTTTGTAAGATTATGCATTTGAATATCTTTTCTCTCATTTGAGAGTTGCTTATACCAAAAATTCATTTGGTTCACAAGATGGTGTATCATTCTTCCTTAATTAAATATTGGGTAAATCTTCTCCTGTTTCGATACCCATTGATCCCTCTAACATTGATGAGCTGACATATTTCCGTTGCTCCTTTTAAGTAGAGTTTACACTCATTACAGAGTACCCGACAAGAAATAATATCCTGTTGGATTTTCCCGGAAGAAACTTTTATCCCTAAGATAAACCCATCTTGTTAGGGGACTTCTTGGGACTAGGTAAAAGATCCGTACTATCAAATACAATCTTCTATTCTGGTAGGACTTCAAAAGCAGTCACATGTCTAGATTCCTCAGGAAATGTTAGCTAGCTATTAGCATAGTGGAGAAGCAGCCCTAATCACTAGAGTAATCTGCCCTTTTCTCCTCTTTACATACTTCTAAGCTGGTCACTAGTCCCTTCCATTTAAGGAGACTTTACTTATCCAAGTTGGACTCTTCTTTTAGACAAATTCCTCTTATCTCTCTATAGTTGATAACTTAAGTAACTCAATCTTTCCTTCTAATATGAAGCTTCAAGCCTGGGTTCAGTAAAGAAAGCTCTTTTCAAATGGAGGTTGGAGGGCAGAGAGAGAGGGGCAAGTCAGGCGTTTTCAAAGGAGTGATAAATAGGTAGATTTGGAATATAGAATAAAAGAAGAAGGGGCTATCACAGAGTAGCTAGAAGAAGGAGAAGAAGATAAGAGCACTCTAAAGTCACCATCCTCTCCATTTGGGAGAGCTCAAACCCTTTTCTCCTTTCTGAGCTCTTCCAACTCCATCTTATGATCAACCTCCCTACTAGGTGCCAGCTTCTTGGCAAGTCTACATGGCATTCCGACCCGAGAAAGTAAAATGCTATCAACTACGGAACCTCTCGATCAAGCAGCTTCTACTTTTCGATCAAGGCAGAAATTATCAATTCAATTTGATAACAATTGTTTCCAGAAACTAGCAGCTAGACATAGGACATGTGAAGGCTTCGACTTTCCATCATCAGTAGGCTCCGGTTCAGCTTCAACCAGCTCATTTTCTACCTCCAGAGGACCGGACGATTGGGGGGTCCACTGTGGTTGAACAGACAATAAGGATTTGGTGGAAATTCCATGTTAAAGGGGTAGCCAGGCACTCCAGGGGTAGAGTGCCCTTATCAGTCAAAAGCTCCCCTCACTAAAACATTGAATTAGTGGCGTTCCTGGACATCAGACTGTCGTAGGATAGCACATTGAAAGACATTGGTAGGATTGGTGATCTCAGCTTTTCTATCTAGTTTTACGTTCCGTGACATCTAAGTTGTTCTAAAGAGTGTTATCATTTATCCTTCCCTTTGCCTTACCCTGGCTCTCCTCTCATTGTGGTGATCTATCTTACGTATGGCTTTTATGTGTCATTTTTACACTTCAGGTACACATACTTGGTTTGTAACTATTTCTTAAAGAATTTCTTGACTCGTGTTCAACGGCTGTCTACTCCCCTCCTCGAAGAAAGAGCTTCCTTTCACAAACTCCTTCCACACCCGACCCTTCCTCGAAGAACCTCTTCCTTTGAAGCAACCAAACCACCTAACCGTCAGGCGGAGCTCTCTAGATCAGTCAGTCATCAATAGTGGTCCTGGTAGTGGAATTTTTTTCCGAAGTCATATTCAAGAATAGTCCAATGTAAGATGATTACCTATGGGAATATTTAGAAAAGCAGGCAGATGTCAATGAAAAAGAAATTAAATTGATAGAGTCAGATTCGGCTGATTCTATAGATTCCAAAACACCGGCTATGGATTAAGTTCCCTTTCTAGCATGTCAACTGGCTTGGATGAAAGGGATAGGGATGAAATTCTTTTCAACATAAAAGCGGTTTTCCTTCCGTCATTTTTTAGTTGTTTATTGTCTGTCAATTCAATTCCTCCGGAGAAATCCTTTTCTGTCTCGTTGCATTTCCCAATTCCCACTCCTCGGTATAATAGAATAAATATCCTAACTAATTAGACAGAACGCCTTACTCATTTACGGTCCCCGCCTATAAATATCATGCATAGATAGATTTTTCTTGGGTTGAGAATCGGTGTGCAGCGCTGCAGCTTGAGTATTGACTTCTCTCCCGGGGGTCATTAGCTTCAGCGTGCTCCTGTACGGTAATACCTCTGTTTCATTGAGGCAATTTCATAGCTCCTCATTAGTTAGAAGTGATAAGGTCCGTTATTTCATATGTGACGACAGGCTGAACCAAAATAATTATCATTGCCTAAATGCGAATATGTTAGTGAACATCCCAAAAAAAACTACGGATATGCGTTTTCCACTTCGAACCCCAACGAAACCTTACTTAAACGAGCATTTTCAGGGAATAGCACGCTTGTTACAAAGCCAATATCTTTAATATGGTTAAGAAAGGCTTTCCTATCTATATGGTATGAGTTCGGTCCATTAGGTTCAATTTGTTCAGAAAAGAAGCGAGAGACAAGAAAACATCTTTGATTACGATTAAAAGAAACAATCCCAAGTAGACTACGGTCAAATTTCGAGTCATTTTTTGGTGAACAGGATCAGCCATAATCTCTTCGATCCCTTCATTTATGTGCCAGAATATAGAGAGATTTGGTAGGAAAGTGGAAGATACTTTTTTGTATATGAGAATCAAAAGGAGTAGAAAAGCCACATTAACTATAACACACCCCAAAAATACTTCCAAAAGGTTCAATGTTTTAACTTATATTATCTCCGAAAAATAGATACACGTCAAAAGCCACCATCCACCCTTTAAAAGTTTTGACTGTTTATGTACAAGTCAAAAGTTGATATGCTACAAGGGACCAGCCAAAAATGCGTTCGATGATTATATATACACACGCTACCCATAAACTCGAACTTTTCAAAAAACAAAAGTCCAAAAGTATCCATAAGCCGGCCACATGTCGTCCCTCACATGCGCCCCATAGCGCTGTTATAATCGTCCCATCCGTTAAGCATTTCCTCCCGAAGGAGGATCAGAAAGAAAATATATAATACCGGAAGTGAGTCAACAGACTCAGTAAGTACAAGAACATGTATATATACACCCCAAATACGTATTTATGCAAACAAGAAAAATCGAGCACCAGTCAACGACTACCACATAAATCGAACAAAACTCTTAAGCAACAGCACTCTTACCGGCCACACACACACTCCGACACATCAGCCACACACACTGATCCAGAGCTGTTTGCACTATATCGTTCGGCCCACATTGGCCCCAAGGCACACACTATCACAGTCAACGACCCACATAAGTTCCAAGCACGCCGAATAATCCACCCACTCACATAACACATGGAATAAATCATTCGCTAAAGCGATGCATAAGGTATCCATTAACGTAATGAGAGTAAGAAAAACCATTATATTCTAGAGCTAAATTCCACTACGACTCGTAAGCCGTTCTACAGCTCAAGATCAAGTCGATACTTCAACATAATATGCATTTGAATTATATATATACAAGTTCTACTCCCTCATACTTACCTCGGCAAAGCTTAACATTCGTTCTTCCAAACCCTAAAGAAAGCGACGTCCTTATTGCTTCGTCTTATTGCTCGAACTTTGCCTTGTTCCGTAACTACCAATATCATAGCACAAGCCATCAAGACGTGCCTTAAGATTGCATGCCACGCTCATGGACATTTAAACAAACACTTGGCGAGCAAAATACTATCCATAAGCCTTAGAACCTTACTAGTTCAATTCTTCCCCAGTTATCAAGCTTCTCACGAAACTAAGCATATACCTATTCCTAACATACTTCAAGAATGCTTATTAACCCTTCAACATCATCATACCAAGATCCAAATCGAAATATCTAATAAAATTGGAAACCCTAGTTTCCTACTCATACTTGCATCCACAAAAGATAAACCAGAAAGAAAGAGATGAGGTAAAGACTCTCTTTACCTAATATTTAGGCCTTTGGTCTCAAAATCTTGATTAACCCTCCATAGATAGCATCACGTCATCTCTCCCTCTTCCTTGGCCGAAAACGCGTGAGAGATCAAATGAGAGGTGATAGGTGATACTAATATAATGTCTTTATTTGCTAATAAGTCCTCATTCCTTTTTTCATTTATTTTTCCACTCTAAACTTCTTTAAGTAGACAACTTAGTCCGTATATTTTATTTCTTTCATTACCCCTTATTTTCTATATTCTCAATTCTACCTTAAGATTAATTAAACTATTATCATTACTATTATTACTATTATTTTAACCTAAAAAATGGACGTTACGTTCTTCCCTCCTTACAAAAATTTCATCCTCGAAATTTAAATTGGAACATACCGAATAATTCAGGGTGTTGGTGCCGCATGTCATCTTCCTTCTCCCATGTGGCTTCTTCGACTTTGTGGTTGCTCCGAAGGACCTTCACAAGTGGAATCTGCGTAGTTCTCTTACCCCTCGAGCAAGAATTTGTACCGGTCTTTCATCATAGGTCATATCATCTCGAAGCTCAAACGTGTCGTAGCTCAAAATATGTGAGGAATCTGGTATGTATTTCCTCAACATGGATATGTGGAATACGTCATGGACTCCATGTAATGCTGGAGGTAGGGCCAACCTGTACGCAATATGTCCAACCCGCTCGATTATTGGAAAAGGACCTATATACCTCGGGTTTAACTTATCTCGTCTAGCAAATCTTACTACGCCTTTTGTAGGTATCGCCCGAAGGAATACCATATCACCAACTTGAAATTCTAATTTACGACGCTGAGTATCTGCATAACTCTTCTGTCGATCTTGGGCTGCTTTCATTCCTTGCCTGATCAACTCAATCGCTTGATTAGTTTAATTACCATGTTTTCCACCCTCTGTTCTCTCAGTTCATCCCAATGTATTGGAGAACGACATTTGCGTCCGTACAATGCCTCATATGGTGCCATCATAATGCTCGAATGATAACTGTTATTATACGAGAATTCAATCAAAGCAAGATAGGAATGCCACGCTCCTTTGAATTCCAAAACACACGCCCGTAACATATCTTCCAAAGTGTGAATGGTATGCTCCGTTTGCCCATCAGTCTGAGGGTGATAAGTTGTACTAAAAGCCAATTTAGTACCTAGCGCCTCAGGCACGTTCTTCCAGTATTGGGATGTAAACCTTGGATCGCGATCCGAAACGATGTTCGAGGTATACCATGAAGCCTCACATTCTCCTCAATATATAATTCCGTCAATTTCTCCATGCTGTAAGTTATTTAGATAGGTACGAAATGTGCAGATTTCGTTAGTCTATCCACAATAACCCAAATAGCATCATGTCCTTTCTTTAATCTCGGCAACCAACAACGAAATCCATAGATACGTCGTCCCATTTCCACTCAGAATATGCAAAGGATGTAACTTTCCCACAGGGTGTTGATGCTCTGCTCTGACTTGCTGACAAATAAGACAACAGTTGACATGTTGCACGATGTTGTTTTTCATTCCATGCCACCAGAATTGCGCTCTCAAGTCATGATAAATCTTGGTGGTACCTGGATGAACGGAATACGGGCTACTGTGAGCCTCAGTAAGGATCAATTTCCTAACATCTCCAACATCAGGCACACATAGTCGGCCATGGAATGTGAGAATTCCATTAGGTGCAATCTCGAAGCCTTGAGCCACACCTTCTTCGACTCTTTTTTTGAACTCCATTAGTGTCGGATCTAGGAGTTGTCCGTCTGTAATTTGTTGTAGTAGCGTGGGCTGTAGCACTAAAGTGTTTAGACTATCCCCAGAATTTCGGGAAACAATGCTGAACTCCAGCTTTTGAACGTCTCTCAGAAGTGGGGTCTGCATTACCACCATGGTGTTTGCTTCACCCACCACTTTCCTGCTCAAAGCATCAGCTACTCGATTAGCCTTGCCCGGGTGATAGTGAATGGATATTATGATATTTCATTAGCTCAAGCCATCTCCTTTGTCGCATATTCAATTCCTTTTGCGTGAAGATGTATCTCAAGCTTTTAAGATCGGTTTATATTTCGCATTTCTTTCCGTATAGATACTGCGTCCAAATTTTCAATGTAAAGATCACCGCTGCCAAACCCTAGGATATCACTCACCTTCAGCCACCATCGTTTCCGACCCAAACCCTAGGGTAAAGGCCAGTTGGCGGTTGCGTGCATCCTTAGTACGTGAGGGCGACGGGTCTTGGGAGCTTTGATGGGGTTTTTCTTAAACTAAGGGCTAGGGCTTACTGTGCTATTGGATGACGTCAGACTCTGAGGGGCTGACGGGAGCAGATCGGCACGCTCCTATCACAACATCGATGACGATAGAGGGCGCGGCCAAGGTTTAATCACCAGCAACGGGCAATTTGGGGGCGTCGGGGGCTACATCTGATCGCCGATTGGGATTGCACCAGATCATCCCAATATCTGATCGGGGCACGACTATGACGGCGGACGAATCTGATCTATGGCGGCTAATCTAGGGCTACCAAATCTAAAGGCGCTAATGGCGGCTTATCCGGCCTTTGCGACCTGCTTTGATGAAGCACGGTTTCACGAGCTGATGGGCCATGTGCATGGGCCGCGTTAAGTTGGGGTGCAGGGCGGTACAGACACAACGTCGACGACGGTGGTGGGCTCATCTCTAGCGACAAATCAGCGAGGGTCACCTTCGTATTGGGGCTAGCCTTGTCCCGATAAAGGGCATCTTGAAGAATCCATCGCGACAAACACGACGAGTTCCATGGGGGAGACTGGGTACGCCCCCGCCGCGAGTGTTGAAAGCAAGGCGTCTCGTGGACATGGTAAATAATGGCAAAGACGAGCAGGCCGATGAAGAAATCATTGCTGACAACGTTATGGAGACGGACTCAACTATTCACGATGCATCTAGGGTTTCTGGTTTGGCCGACTGTGGCGACCCTACTTTTCTAATTAGGATTAGTGGCTGATTTCCGCAACGTAAGCCGCGGGAGGCCCGTCTAAATAAAACTTTTTCCTAAAATAATATACACTAATATAAAAATCCGTCTACATCGTTATCTCTGTACACGGGCCGAAGCCCCAAAAACTATCAAAAGAACAAAAAGCGCTAACGCCGCTCCACAGGTCTTCATCCATGTACCGCACCGCCCTCAAAAGTCCGTGGAGCACCGCCACCAGCCGCCTTAGTCACGACGCGTATCAGCGTCGGACTCAGTACCTACAACACGTAAACACTGAGCAATTTGCCCAGTAGGTGAATAAAATGCATGTATGCAAGTGTGCACTCAATCCCAACCCCAATATCTCACAACATAATATAATGCACACTCTTTCTCTTCCCACATTCCTATTTCACACAATACAGGGCCCTAGGTTAGGCTCAACACCCTCACGCGCAAAGACTACTGGGAGGCCACCCCCAAGTCTCGCGGCAGCCTACCCTGGTAGTGCACTGGACGATCACGCCAATGGCCTCCTACCGGGTCGCTCCGCATCAAAAGTATACACTGATAGTGCACTGGACGATCACGCCAATGGCCTCCTATCAAGTGTCAGGACCCGTCGTCCCGCCCTCGTATTCCGTTCTAATTCTAAGTGTTAATGCTTTGTTATTGTGCGTATACGTAAAAATGCAAATAAAATTTTCCATTTTAAAACGTGCATGCGGAAGTCTTATATACATGTCAAAAGAATATTCATAACTCGTTCTACGAATCATCGAAATCATATCTACACAAAATACAAGTGTGTGTGTGTGTGCAGCCAAAAGCTCCCTATGCGCCCGGCCTTCACAGGTCGTCATCCATACACACACTCCCACCTCAAAAGCAGCCGGATAGCTTCAAAAGATCGGCCTCGCGTAATGGTCGGATCACGTACCGTGATCGTTAGTACCTACAATACGTAACATAAAGAATGAGCCACCGAGGCTCAGTAAGCAGAAATTATGCATGTATGCACGTGTCCTAACGATCGACAATCCACGTCGTCGTTTTCTAATGCTCATACTCTCCTTCTCATTTTCTTGTCCTTTTTCTGACTCATACTTATTTTCTTATACTCTTACTTCGTGCGGGCCCTCGGCTTTCTATCCCTCTATGCGCCATTTCATAGAGATCTCATATGTGGAGGTTCTCACACTAGAAGGTCACCCGAAGGAATCTTCCCTTACTCAATGTGGCCTCCACGCGGACGCTTCTCACTGGTAGCCAACACCGAGGGCACTAACCGCGGAGGTCACCCGAAGGAATCTTCCCTCCCGATTAGTGTTTTACGCAATAGAAGGTCACACGCAGGAATCTTCCCTTACTCAGTGCGTGCCCCGGGCCGCCTCCTCCAGGTTGCATCTCCCGCATACGGGGTATTCCCCCAGCCTCTTGTACAGGCCTTATGGCTTCTTTTTGTCCATGGCTGCATAGGGGAGCCGTGACTCTTCATTGAGTCGACACAAACGCCAATATCGGCGAGTATACATCGCACACAGGCGATCTTATGCACGCTCTTACCTCGCGTCATACTTACTACTTGTGCGTGCAAGTGCTCATGACATGCTCATGTGAATATGCAGATCATGCTTATCATGCAAATAAAATAATCTTATCTTATCATGCACGTTTCACGTAAAATACACGAGCACGTAAATTCACATCATCGGACGCAGGCAAGTTACGTACTGTAGTTGAAATTTCTACTTACCTGGAGTCCGTAGATTAACTGCTACTGGTTCGGTGAAATTCCTAATTTTCAACCTTAATCATGAAATTATTATGTCAGTACATTTTCTAAAATATTGGTTATCTATGTACTTGAAAAGTGTTGAAATATTTTCCTTAATGTTGCATGTAAAGATCTCGGTATGTGTTTTCGAGATTACCTATAATATACCAATGTCGAGATATAACTAAATATCATACTTAAGATGTCGAGAGGTGAACATGACAAAATGTCGACATTAAGAGGATGAATGTCGGGGTGCATGAAGATTTCGATATAAGTATTATGTTAGGTCTCGACATTGTTATCGAGATTGCCCTCGAGATTTGTTAGAAATCTCGACATAGCTTATAAATGGGATCTCGACATTTTCAAGTTTCGACATTTTACTTTGTCATTTCGACATTTTACTAAAGGGTCTCGACATTTAGAAATCTCGACATTTAAACGATTTAAAGATCTCGACATTTTGTTCTTAATTTCGTTCGACATTACAAAAATCTCGATATGATATATATAGACATAAATTCAACATAGGTCTCGACATATTTCCTAACAAGGTTTCGACATTTCTCCTTAACACTTCGACATTTTGAGGGTTTCGACATTTATCGTTAGACATCTCGACATTGTATAAATCTCGATATGTAAGCTCGACATTTTAGCTATCATTCGACATTGTGCCTCGACATCTCTTGACTTCGACATCTTACCATGGCATCTTGACTTTTTACTCAGCATTATATTTACCATTCGACATTTACTTGAATATCCCGACATTATTCTTCGACATTTATAGTTGGAAATGTCGGCATGAAACTCAACATGAGTTTCGACATTTATACAATGAAAAATCTCGATATCATAGGCCTCGACATTTTTCGTTGGTTCTCGACATTTTCCCTCTAGCTCGACATTCTATTCGGTTCGACGTTTGTCTCGACATGTATATTAATTTCTTTGAATTCGACATTTTATCTAGTTAGAAGGTCTCGACATTTTGGAACACAAGATGTCGATATGGAATTTACCTCGACTTTTTACTCGACATTCACTATAAACTCGATATGTTGACTCGACATCCTACCATTTCGATATTTGCTAGCATCTCGACATTTACTTCGATTTTTAATTCGACATTCCTTCCTGCTTGTTTCGACATTTATTATCTACTTCATTCTTCATCCCGCGAAACCAGATTTTTGGCTAGCTTTACCCAGAATTACAAGTTCTAAATCACATACTAAGCTACCCAACTCCATATTTGCCCACACGAAAATCCTTAGAACTAACCTAAGCTCGGCATTTTAGGGTTTTCTCGTGTTCTTCCTAAAATTGCTTTTAATGACCTTAATACTTTCAACTACACCCACCATACGAAATTAAAAAGCTTAAAGAGGATATTTTTACTTACCAATTTCGAATCCTAAGCTAGTTTGAGGAGATTCTTGGTTCGAACTATCTCTCGGCCTTTCTTCCTTTCTTTGCTTTTCGTTGGTTTTGTAAATTGTGGTTATGGGGTTTTGGATTATTTTGATTAGATATTTTCTTACATATTGTTGGGGTGAACATGGTATGGGCGTGGGTTTCCCTTAAATTAGGGAATTTTGTCTCCCAACTTGCTTGGCTTTGGGCCTAAATTAAGTTCTAGCCCACTAATAATAAATTCCTAGTCCATAAGAGGTCTTAGCCCATCTATCAAGTGCATCTTCCTTTCTCTTATTATTTTCGAAAATCCCTCTCATGAGCTCGGGTCATCGTGAGCACATATCATTATCATGTATTTGCACGAAATTCTCGTAACATGTGAGAATGAAATTCGTAAGATCACATAAGCATATATCATTGTATGCGAATAATCACAAAAATCACTTAGATCATATACGTAATTTTATTGGCCGACCTAACTTGCGGGGACCGGGGTCATACATCCTCCCCCCCTTAAGGAGGATTTCGCCCCCGAAATCAGCCCGTGTGGAACAATTCGGGGTAACGAATTCGCATTTCGTCCTCCCGTTCCCATGTGGCTTCTTCCGTGGATTGGTTCCGCCACAACACTCTAAAGGAATGTCTTTGTTCCTAAGTCTTTTGGTCTCGTACATCAATATCTCCACCGGAGTCTCTTCGTAGCTTAGATCCGGTTTCAATTGTTGATGTAGGGACTCGTTTCCCAGAACGTGATTCGGGTCAGCTATGTATTTTCGCAATGTCGAGACGTGGAACACGTCATGCACTTGCGCTAATGACGCAGGCAGCTCCAATTGGTATGCTACCTCGCCTACTCTTTTCAGTATCCTAAACGGTCCTATATACCTAGGACTCAGCTTTCCTTTCTTTCCAAACCTTTTCACGCCCTTCATTGGCGATACTTTCACAAACACCATATCGCCTTCTTCAAATTCCAGCGGTCGACGTCTTCGGTCAGCATAGCTCTTCTGTCGACTCTGTGCCGTTCGCATTCTTTCTCGTATGGCGGTAATAGCTTCTGTCATTTCTCGTACGATGTCGGGACCTAACATTGCCCGTTCGCCAACTTCGTCCCAATGTACTGGGGATCTGCACCTACGCCCGTATAGCGCTTCGTACGGTGCCATCCCAATGGTGACATGGTAACTGTTGTTGTACGAGAACTCGATCAGTGGGAGGTACTTACTCCAATTCCCTTTGAAATCGATTACACACGCTCGGAGCATGTCCTCCAGGGTCTGAATGGTTCGCTCGGACTGACCGTCCGTCTGTGGATGGTAGGCGGTACTAAAAGATAGCTTCGTTCCCATCGCCTTTTGCAAGCTCGTCCAGAATTTCGACAGAAATCTGGAGTCGCGATCTGAGACTATTGAGGATGGAACGCCGTGCAGTCGCACTATCTCCTGAATATAGAGCTCCGCGTACCGTTCCATGGAAAACGTCGTGCTAATGGGTAAGAAGTGGGCGGACTTGGTGAGTCTGTCGACAATCACCCAAATCGCGTCGTGCCCCTTCGTGTTCCTCGGAAGTCCTACTACGAAATCCATGGTAATGTTATCCCATTTCCATTCCGGAATGGCTAACGGTTGTAGGGTTCCCGCCGGCCTTTGATGCTCGGCTTTTATCTGCTGGCACGTCAGGCACTGACTCACGAAAGTTGCGATGTCCTTTTTCATGCCTGGCCACCAGTAGTTCTCCTTTAAACCTCTGTACATCTTCGTTGCTCCTGGATGTACTGAGTATGCGGTAGCATGGGCTTCCGTCATTATCGTCCTTCTTAGCTCAGCGTTGTCTGGTACATACAACCGATCCTTGAAATACAGTCGTCCGTCTTCCCGTACCATGAGGTCTCCGGTTGTTTGTTCCGGCTGTGCCTCCTTAATTTTCGCGTACAGTTCGTCTGTTCCTAGCGCTGTCTTAATTTGCTCCAGCAACGTTGGTTGCAAAGTTAAGGCCGCTAGCTGCGCCTCAACTTCGCCTAACCTTACGACTTCGACTTCCAGCAGTTGCAGTTCTGCACTGACTGCTTTTCTGCTTAAGGCATCGGCTACTATGTTCGCCTTGCCTGGGTGGTAGTTGATTACGCAGTCATAATCCTTAACTAATTCTAACCACCTCCTCTGCCTCATATTCAGCTCCTTTTGCGTAAAGAAGTACTTGAGGCTCTTGTGGTCCGTGTATATCTCACACCGCTCTCCATAGAGGTAATGCCTCCAAATCTTGAGAGCAAGGACCACTGCCGCCAATTCTAGGTCGTGCGTCGGGTAATTCTTCTCGTACTCTTTCAGTTGGCGGGAAGCGTATGCTACTACGTTCCCGTTCTGCATTAGTACGCACCCTAATCCGTTCTTCGACGCATCACTATACACCGTAAACCCTCCGGTTCCCGAAGGTATTGTGAGAACTAGGGCTGTCGTAAGCCGTTCCTTCAGCTCTTGGAAACTCCGTTCACATTCCATGGTCCATTGAAATGGAGTATTCTTCCTGGTCAGCCTCGTCAGTGTCGACGCTATTTTCGAGAAGTCCTTTATAAACTTCCTATAGTATCCTGCCAGACCGAGGAAACTTCGTATTTCCGTTACATTGGTCGGCCTGGGCCAGTTGCTGATGGCTTCTATCTTGTTCGGGTCTACGGAAATTCCTGCTCCTGATACTATATGCCCCAAGAAGGCAACTTGGTCAAGCCAAAATTCACACTTCTTGAACTTGGCATAAAGTTGCTTATCCCGTAATATACTCAGAACTATTTTCAGATGTTCCTCGTGTTCCTCCTTCGTCCTTGAGTAAATTAGGATGTCATCAATGAAGACGATGACAAACCTATCTAGATAGGGTTTGAACACCCGGTTCATTAAGTCCATGAAAGCTGCAGGCGCATTAGTCAGCCCGAATGACATCACCAGAAACTCGTAGTGGCCATAACGGGTACTAAAGGCCGTCTTCGGGACATCTTCCTTCCGGATCCTCAGTTGATGGTAGCCCGATCTTAAGTCGATCTTGGAGAAAACCGTTGCGCCTTGTAGTTGATCGAACAGATCGTCTATCCTAGGGAGTGGATACTTGTTCTTGATTGTTAACTTGTTCAGCTCCCTGTAGTCTATGCATAGTCGCATAGACCCATCTTTCTTCTTCACGAATAGCACCGGCGCTCCCCAGGGAGAGAAACTCGGCTGTATGAACTCCTTCTGCAGGAGTTCGTCTAGTTGGTCCTTTAACTCCTTCATCTCCGTCGGTGCTAGCCGATAGGGGGTTTTAGAAACTGGCGCCGCTCCAGGTACCAGATCTATAGCGAACTCTATTTCTCGCTCGGGTGGTAGTCCCGGTAATTCCTCGGGGAATACGTCAGGGAACTCCTTAACTACCGGCACTTCCTCGAATTTCGGAGAGGGATCCTCCTCCGACTTGATAGCGAATACCAGATAGGCTTCGCACCCTGATCTGATCAGTCGTTGGGCTTTCAGCGCTGATATCCTAGAGATCATAGTCCCCTTACTAGTCCCTACAAACTTAAGGGGTTCATCCCCGTCCATATTGAGCGTGACTATCTTGCGGTGGCAGTCTATGACGGCTCCGTACTTCGATAGCCAATCCATTCCAAGGATCACCTCATAATCATTCATGGGAATGATTATGAGGTCTATGGGTAGTTCCTTACTCCCGATCACTATTGGGCAATCCCGTAGGACGTGGTTAGTTTGGGTGGGATTCCCGTTTGGAACTGTTATCCTAAACTCACACTCAGCCCGGTGAGGCGTGACTCCTACCCTCGTAGCATACTTAGTGGATGCAAATGAGTGGGTCGCTCCCGAGTCGACTAGGACGCATGTGGGGGTTTCATAGACGAGAAGGGTACCTGTCACCACTGCCGGGTTATTTTCCGCTTCCTCGGAGGTTATAGTGAAAACCCTGGCTGGTACCCTTGGTGGTGCTGCTTGGTTTCCAGCTTGGCTTCCGGATCCACCTTCCGGACATGCCCTCAGATAGTGGCCCGTCTTGCCACATTTGAAGCAGACGGCATTTTGGGAGTTGCAGGCTCCCATGTGCCTCCGTGCACACTTCGGGCATACGGGTAGGTCGAACTGGGGTCTACCCTGGTTTGGGTTAAACTGTGGGGGTGGTCCTGGTCGATTCTGAAAGTTCGGTTTTCCACCCTTGGGAATGAACTGCCGCTTTGGGTTACTTCCGCTCCCTTGCGGCCCTTGTACGAACTTGCGCTTGGCTTCTTGGGCGCGAGCAATTCTAGCCTCTGCCTGCTCCGCCACAAGCGCCCTTTCAGCCACTTGTGCGTATGTGGCTCCTTGGATCCCAGCCATGCTCACATCCCGGTATAGCTCGGGCTTCAACCCTTCCATGAACCGTTCGATCTTGAGCGCGTCCGTACTGACCATGTGAGCGGCAAACCTTGAGAGCTGCTCGAATTTCCTGATATACTCCGCCACTGTCATTGCTCCTTGGCGGAGGTTGATGAACTCACTCATCCGTTGTGCTCTGACAGGGGCGGTGTAATACTTTCCCCTGAAGATCTCCTTAAACCTATCCCAGCTCATCGTTAGGGGGTTTTCGACGGCTGAGACGGTTTCCCACCAGTGTCCGGCGCTCCCCCTTAGCAGGTAGGCAGCGCACATGACCTTTTCCGCCTCCGGGGTGCGGCTGTGCTGAAACATGTTCTCCAGCGTCCTCAGCCAATCCTCGGCGGATGTGGGGTCTACAGCATCCTCGAACAGTGGAGGATTTAGTTTCCTGAACCTCTCCCCGATCATCTCGATTCGTTCAGGTGGGGGAGGTAGGTTAGCTGATTGCCCACCAGCATTTTGCTGTTGGATCAGCTGCTGGATTTGGGCCTACTGTTGCCGGACCAATTCGGTTAGTTGCAGGATGGTAGCATCCCGGCTATCAGGGGGATTATTGGTATCTCTACCCTGATCAGATTCCCTGCTTCCTTCACCCCTAAGTCTAACCATTTTCACCTATCCTGACAATTCCTAAGGCCAATAAATCAAGCCATACAAGCAATTCACATAACAGGGTACTTACAAGCAAGGCCGCTTCCGCGCTTTTGAGTGTGTGTGTATGGACAGTCTGCAGGACCTGTGACCGAAGCTCTGATACCACTCTGTCAGGACCCGTCGTCCCGCCCTCGTATTCCGTTCTAATTCTAAGTGTTAATGCTTTGTTATTGTGCGTATACGTAAAAATGCAAATAAAATTTTCCATTTAAAAACGTGCATGCGGAAGTCTTATATACATGTCAAAAGAATATTCGTAACTCGTTCTACGAATCATCGAAATCATATCTACACAAAATACAAGTGTGTGTGTGTGTGTGCAGCCAAAAGCTCCCTATGCGCCCGGCCTTCACAGGTCGTCATCCATACACACACTCCCACCTCAAAAGCAGCCGGATAGCTTCAAAAGATCGGCCTCGCGTAATGGTCGGATCACGTACCGTGATCGTCAGTACCTACAATACGTAACATAAAGAATGAGCCACCGAGGCTCAGTAAGCAGAAATTATGCATGTATGCACGTGTCCTAACGATCGACAATCCACGTCGTCGTTTTCTAATGCTCATACTCTCCTTCTCATTTTCTTGTCCTTTTTCTGACTCATACTTATTTTCTTATACTCCTACTTCGTGCGGGCCCTCGGCTTTCTATCCCTCTATGCGCCATTTCATAGAGATCTCATATGTGGAGGTTCTCACACTAGAAGGTCACCCGAAGGAATCTTCCCTTACTCAATGTGGCCTCCACGCGGACGCTTCTCACTGGTAGCCAACACCGAGGCCACTAACCGCGGAGGTCACCCGAAGGAATCTTCCCTCCCGGTTAGTGTTTTACGCACTAGAAGGTCACCCGTAGGAATCTTCCCTTACTCAGTGCGTGCCCCGGGCCGCCTCCTCCAGGTTGCATCTCCCGCATACGGGGTATTCCCCCAGCCTCTTGTACAGGCCTTATGGCTTCTTTTGCCATGGCTGCATAGGGGAGCCGTGACTCTTCATTGAGTCGACACAAACGCCAATATCGGCGAGTATACATCGCACACAGGCGATCTTATGCACGCTCTTACCTCGCGTCATACTTACTACTTGTGCGTGCAAGTGCTCATGACATGCTCATGTGAATATGCAGATCATGCTTATCATGCAAATAAAATAATCTTATCTTATCATGCACGTTTCACGTAAAATACACGAGCACGTAAATTCACATCATCGGACGCAGGCAAGTTACGTACTGTAGTTGAAATTTCTACTTACCTGGAGTCCGTAGATTAACTGCTACTGGTTCGGTGAAATTCCTAATTTTCAACCTTAATCATGAAATTATTATGTCAGTACATTTTCTAAAATATTGGTTATCTATGTACTTGAAAAGTGTTGAAATATTTTCCTTAATGTTGCATGTAAAGATCTCGGTATGTGTTTTTGAGATTACCTATAATATACCAATGTCGAGATATAACTAAATATCATACTTAAGATGTCGAGAGGTGAACATGACAAAATGTCGACATTAAGAGGATGAATGTCGGGGTGCATGGAGATTTCGATATAAGTATTATGTTAGGTCTCGACATTGTTATCGAGATTGCCCTCGAGATTTGTTAGAAATCTCGACATAGCTTATAAATGGGATCTCGACATTTTCAAGTTTCGACATTTTACTTTGTCATTTCGACATTTTACTAAAGGTCTCGACATTTAGAAATCTCGACATTTAAACGATTTAAAGATCTCGACATTTTGTTCTTAATTTCGTTCGACATTACAAAAATCTCGATATGATATATATAGACATAAATTCAACATAGGTCTCGACATATTTCCTAACAAGGTTTCGACATTTCTCCTTAACACTTCGACATTTTGAGGGTTTCGACATTATCGTTAGACATCTCGACATTGTATAAATCTCGATATGTAAGCTCGACATTTTAGCTATCATTCGACATTGTGCCTCGACATCTCTTGACTTCGACATCTTACCATGGCATCTCGACTTTTTACTCAGCATTATATTTATCATTCGACATTTACTTGAATATCCCGACATTATTCTTCGACATTTATAGTTGGAGATGTCGGCATGAAACTCAACATGAGTTTCGACATTTATACAATGAAAAATCTCGATATCATAGGCCTCGACATTTTTCGTTGGTTCTCGACATTTTCCCTCTAGCTCGACATTCTATTCGGTTCGACGTTTGTCTCGACATGTATATCAATTTCTTTGAATTCGACATTTTATCTAGTTAGAAGGTCTCGACATTTTGGAACACAAGATGTCGATATGGAATTTACCTCGACTTTTTACTCGACATTCACTATAAACTCGATATGTTGACTCGACATCCTACCATTTCGATATTTGCTAGCATCTCGACATTTACTTCGATTTTTAATTCGACATTCCTTCCTGCTTGTTTCGACATTTATTATCTACTTCATTCTTCATCCCGCGAAACCAGATTTTTGGCTAGCTTTACCCAGAATTTCAAGTTCTAAATCACATACTAAGCTACCCAACTCCATATTTGCCCACACGAAAATCCTTAGAACTAACCTAAGCTCGGCATTTTAGGGTTTTCTCGTGTTCTTCCTAAAATTGCTTTTAATGACCTTAATACTTTCAACTACACCCACCATACGAAATTAAAAAGCTTAAAGAGGATATTTTTACTTACCAATTTCGAATCCTAAGCTTTTCGTTGGTTTTGTAAATTGTGGTTATGGGGTTTTGGATTATTTTGATTAGATATTTTCTTACATATTGTTGGGGTGAACATGGTATGGGCGTGGGTTTCCCTTAAATTAGGGAATTTTGTCTCCCAACTTGCTTGGCTTTGGGCCTAAATTAAGTTCTAGCCCACTAATAATAAATTCCTAGTCCATAAGAGGTCTTAGCTCATCTATCAAGTGCATCTTCCTTTCTCTTATTATTTTCGAAAATCCCTCTCATGAGCTCGGGTCATCCTGAGCACATATCATTATCATGTATTTGCACGAAATTCTCGTAACATGTGAGAATGAAATTCGTAAGATCACATAAGCATATATCATGTATGCGAATAATCACAAAAATCACTTAGATCATATACGTAATTTTATTGGCCGACCTAACTTGCGGGGACCGGGGTCCTACATCAGGTCAAATCGATATCTCGGCGGTATGCACCTCGGGACGGTCACGCCCGAGTAGACAGATCGATCACGCCTGTCTCCGCCAGGTGCCCAGTGAGCCCAACCTCGACTCCTCTAAGAGTCACCAGTCACAAGCCTCTCATTCTACCCCGTACGTTAATATCTCATATCACCGTCTCAATACGGTACAACCATCTCTCTCTCTAACGTGATATGCATGTGCTATGCATATACATAAAATTCATAAAGCATGATCCACGTAAAACGTACGTAAAACAGGTAAAGCATGTAAATCACATAAGCCACGTAAATCACCTAACCACATGAAAACACATAAATGTGTTTACGTATTGTAGATGGATAATCCACCTACCTATCCTCCCGATATCGCTAAATGAGGGGTCTGATGGAATCCCTATAAGTTGATTCTCTGAATAAATAAATATTATTATATCAGTATATTTGCTAAACTGTATAAGTTTTTAAGTTTCCAAACTCTAATTATAGAAAACCCTAAAATTTATGAAAACCTAAAAATAATGATATTCCTAAAATAAATAATCCCTAAAATATTGAAAACCCTAGATATAGCAAAATTCTAAAAGACCGAAAATTTATTAACTAAACCAAAATGTCGAAATCATCTAATAAAATGTCGAGTTTGGTTAGAAGTATTAAATGTCGAAATGGCATGGAGAAATGTCGAGACTTAGCTAGTTAAAATAACATGGAAAATGTCAAATTAATAGTAGATGTCGAGACCTAGTTAAATGTCGATACTTTGTAAATGTCGAAGTGTTTGTAAAATGTCGAGACTTTATTAAATGTCGAGGTAACAAATGTCGATATCTTACAAGCTTGCCGAGATCTAAGTCGAAACCTTATAAAATGTCGGGACATATCAAAAATGTCGAGCTCAAACAAAATGTCGAGACATACAAAATATCGAAGCCTACTTCTTATATCGACATCTTCATATAAGAGGAACTACTGTATCATCTCGATACTTATTTATTATCCATCTCGACTTTCTAGGTTAACCTATCGAAATCTTTTTATGTAAAGAACTAGCACATCTCGACATTTATACGATTTATCTATTTCGAAATTTATCAAAACCTTTCTATTACAAAGCTCGAGATTTCTATATAGTATCTCTGATACCACTTTCATTATATGGTGTCGACATTTATATATATAAAAAAAACAGAAATGTCGAGTCCCTTGTTAAACTAAATATCGAGACCTAGATATAAACTAATCGAATTCTTACTAAATATCTAACCTAATGTCGAAATATCATACCGTCTTTATGATGATATCGACATCTATATAGGGAAATCTCGTGATCAAAAAAATGTTTCTCCTAGAAAACCCTAAAATCGTATCTTTATATCCCCCTCCAAACTGCACTTAACCCCAGCAACTAAGTTCTAATTCTTCACTAATCCTCAAGAAATCAACGATTTCAAGAATGATTATGTGTACATACATCTATATGTATATATACATATATATATATATCGAAGGTATAGTATACTAAGATCATTAATTACGAAAGCTTTGGCATACCTCTTTGTGTAGTTCTAATGTAAATCTGAGTTCTTGGTTTCGTCCTTTGATATATCAGTTTTTAGATTCTTTCGTAAGGGTAACTCTTCCTCTCTTAACATTCATCACATAGTAGATATACATGAGCACATCGACTTTTGTGAGTTTGATTAGACTATAGTTTTTCTTCAAGTCTAAGTAATGTGTTATTACCTTATCTTGTATTTTCTAAGCCATTGGGCCTTACTAAAATCGAGTGACCCAATTAATAAAAGAAATTTGTATAGATTATCTTAATTTCTTTGGATAAATGTTTGAGGTAAGCAAGTGTTATTAAAAGCCATAGTTTCATTGGATGATTTAAATTTCGTCATCAAGTTCCCTAATACGAAAAATATTATACAGATAACCATGGCAAAATCCTGTATTAATTTTACGGGTATTACACCGACTCACATTCTCCTCACATCGCCAACCGGGTGACGACAGCGATGGCGCGGCATGATATATCTACGGTGGCAACGACTCCAAGTTCGGCCTGATCACCTGAGAGGGCCAAGTCGTGGAAGAGGCGTCAGATCCACAACGCGTGCCTGACACATCCTTCGCAGCGAATGTGAAGGGGCGAGCAGCCTGAACAACGCGTGTCTGACACATCCTTCGCAGTGAATGTGAAGGGGCGAGCAGCCTGAAGGTAGTCCAGAACCACCTGGTGCTAGCGTACAAGCCTTCCACACTTGTGGCTGATTCTATCCCGGTGGTGGCACCATCATGGGGGGTCGTTGAAAAGGGGTTACCACGTTGGGCGAACACCTTGGTCGGATACTTTACGGGAAGAAGCCATACTTCCCGTTAGTCGAGCGCTTTGTACGTTCATCGTGGAAGGGATTGCTAGAAGTCCGAGCCACCACGAATGGTTTTCTCAAGTTTTGATTTGTGTCAGATTCGGTGATGACAGTAGCTCTTGAAGGGGGTCCATGGTTGATGCAAGGCAGACCACTATTGTTGGAACTTTGCGACCGGGCATGTCGTTAGAGCGTCGGGAAATCAGCAAGCTTCCACTTTGGGTAAAGCTGTGGAATGTCCCAGGTGAGTTTTGGACTTAAGAAGGGTTGAGTGAAGTGGCTAAAGTGGGTCGACCGCTCTTCACCGACGGGATAACAGCCCAGGGAAACCGGATTGATTATGCGCGCATCTGCGTGATGAAAGCTCTCGCTACCCCCATCGTAGAGCTTCTTTATATTCGGTTGCCACGTCCTGATGGCGGGGCGGCAGGTGATGTCTCTGTGGGGGGGGGGGGTATGAGTGGCGCCCGTCGAAGTGTGAGGACTGCTCGACTTGGGTGCACTCAGTAGCGCAATGTCCCAAGCGCGTTCAACGAGTAGCACCCGAAAAGGTTCAGCCACGGACAACCAAGCCAGCCATGCCACATGGGAGTACAAATTCTGGTCTGACGAAGCATCCTAAGCGTGGGGGGGATGTTCAAAGGGACCCTACGCGACACCGTCCGAGGCCGAGCCGATCACGGGGCACTGAGGCTAAGATGAAATGGCGCCAAGTGGGTGCTAAAGGCAAAGCGGTGATTGTTGCTTCGCCGCCGATCCAGCCGACATTGCCAAGCATACCTACGAATCCACGTGGGGGATCACCGGGAGCGGGCTCCTCACACGGGTCGCACCTACCACGGCGCACGGCAGCCGTTGGGCAATCTGATCATAATTCATTTGCTATGGGCCCTAAAGCGGATGCAGGCCGTCATCTGCCCCATTCATCATACAAATGGGATCGTGGAACGTCCGTGGTCTTAACAGGCATGACCACAGAAGGGCAGTGGGGGAGAGGATGGGTCGAGCTGGTTTGCAACTTGTGGGTCTTCTTGAGACGCGGGTTTCTGTGGCGAATGCGTCTAAAATCTCGGAGGGTACTAGGCCATGCTGGACATGGTTTTCGATTATGACGACGGTCCAGGAACCCATCTATGGGTGTTTTGGGATCCGTCTTGGCTTCGGGTGTCTATTGTCGCGAAATCCAGCCAGGCGGTGCACTGTCAGGTTGAGCTGCTTGGGATGGGTGAGACGGTCTTTTGTCTCCTTTGTTTATGGGAATTCTAGACGTGAGGATTACCGTTCTGTTTGGGAGGAGCTGAAACAATTCTCAGCCTTACGTGTGGATGACGCATTGCTGGGGGCTGGGATTTCAACACCATCTTGCATGCGGGTGAGGGCCGGGGGGATGCCAAATGCTCTCGATATGGCTGACTTCCAGAGTTGCTTAGCACATGCGGACTTCTTAACTCTTCCATCCACGGGCCACGAGTTTACTTGGTATAATCAGCAGCGGGCGCTGGCGGGTAGTTGTCGCATATTGGACGCATGTTAGGGAATCCCCAGTGGTTCGTCAGGTTTCCAGACATTTATTATCGATGCGAGCTCCCAGCTATGTCAGACCACTCGCCACTTTCTTTGGGGGCTGTGGAGACTCAGCCACGAGGCCCGAGCTTTCGATTTGAGAATTTTATTATTAACGAGCCAGCTTTCTTGGAGCAGGTTCCTTAATAAGAGTAATATGAGTAGGATGAAGCGCCTTAAGCCTATATTCAAGCAGATGCGTCGGGCTAAAGGGGATTTTGCGGCCAATGTCGCAGAGGCCATGCGATTCTTGGGGATCGTTCAAGACTTTGCGGTGAGATATTCATTGCAGGGCTTGTTTCATGACCTTGAGCGCCACTGTCGTCTAGTATATGCACGCACTATGGAAGTCGAACACACGGCCTTGTCCCAACGTGTTAAGTTCGCATGCTTAAGGATGGGGATCAGTGCTCGGCCTACTTGTTCAGGAAGGTAGCACTACATTGAGCGACCAACCATATATTATCTCTGGAAAATGAGGCTTGGCTCCACTGGTCAAGCTGAGGCGCTTAGGCCCAGACATGTGCAATTGACCTGGACGAGCTGCTTTGCAGGTAGTGGGTCGGCCTCGGGGTTTCACCATCGGATTTCGCCGGTTACAAAAAATAAAAGAAAGTGCGAATGGGGATCTTGGATACGCCGGACGCTGTGGAGGGGGAGCTGCTGGGTTTTTTCCAAGGCTTGCTAGGCCAATCCGCGAGGGCCTCTCCCGTCACCAGGGACGAGGTGCATGGGTCCATAAAGCGTAAGCTTTCCCCAGCGGCGGCTTTAGATATGGACCGGCTGGTTAATGCGCATGAGGTATGCCAGGCGCTGTACTCTATGGGGGATGAGAAGGCGCCTGGGCCAGATGGCTATACCGCTGCCTTCATCAAGGCAGCGTGGGATGTGTTGGGATCTGACCTTATTACGTCGATTCTGGACTTTTTCGTGACTGGAAATCTCTTGAAGGGCCTGAACAGTACCCTTATCACGTTGATCCCTAAGTGTCAATACCAAGGACCAACGGATTTTAGCCCGATCTCATGCTGCAATGTCATCTACAAAGTCATTTCGTAGATTTTAGCGAATAGGCTAAAGACGTCATTGGGCGCTTTAGTCCATAACTCACAGACGGCGTTCATTACTGTAAGACGAATTAGCGACAATATACTTACGGTGCAGGAACTATGCTTGGGAGATACGAGCAAGGGCCGGCCACCTAGAGCCATCCTCAAGGTGGGCCTCGCCAAGGCCTATGACAAGGTCTAATGGAGCTTTGTACTTGAAGCCATGGGGTTTCAACCAACTTATATTGTGTGGATCTGATGTTGCTTGACTACTCCGACTTTTTCATTAACATTAATGGTCGATCAATGGGGTTCTTTGCTGGCAAGCGGGGGATTAGAGCAGGGAGACCCCATTTCGCCCCACCTGTTCACGCTAGTTACGGATGTTTTTCATGGCATAGTTGAGGATCACATATTGATGGAGCCACAGCTCCGCTACCACTGGAGATGTGATGCTAACTTGTTGTTTATACTGGTTTTTTGCGGATGATCTTCTCCTTTTTTGTCATGCTGATACCGCTTCTGTGGGGGTTCTGAAGAATGCATTGACGGCTTTGCGACTTTGTCAGGTTTGCATCCAAACCCTGACAAGAGTGAGATGTATTTATCATGACACGCGGAGGGCTTTCTACTCCCTCGTACTTACCTCGGCAGAGCTTAACGTTCTTCCAACCCCTAAAGAAAGTCGACTTCCTTATTGCTTCGTCTTATTGCTCGAACTTTGCCTTGTTCCGTAGCTACCAATATCATAGCGCAAGCCATCAAGAAATGCCATAAGATTGCATGCCACCCTCATGGACATTTAAACAAACGCTTGGCGAGCAAAATACTACCTATAAGCTTTAGAACCTCATTAGTTCAATTCTTCCCCAATTATCAAGATTCTCACGAAATTAAGCATATATCTATTCCTAACATACTTCAAGAATTTTATTAACCCTTCAACATCATCATACCAAGACACAAATTGAAATACCCAATCAAATCTGAAACCCTAGTTTCCTACTCATACTTCCATCCACAAAAGATAAACTAGAAAGAAAGAGACGAGTAAAGACTTTCTTTACCTAATATTTAAGCCTTTGGTCTCAAATCTTGATTAACCCTCCATAGCATCACGTCATCTCACCCTCTTCCTTGGCCAAAAACGTGTGAGAGATCAAATGAGAGGTGAGAGGTGATACTAATATGAATCTTTATTTGCTAATAAGTCCTCATTCCCTTTTTCATTTATTTTTCCACTCTAAACTTATTTAACTAGACAACTTAGTCGTTATACTTTATTTCTTTCATTACCCCTTATTTCTTTATTCTCAATTCTACCTTAAGATTAATTAAACAATTATCATTATTATTATTACTATTATTTTATCCTAAAAAAATGGACGTTACAGTAACTATTTGGAAAAGCTCGGTTCTCTTTGTCTTGGAGCTTTCATTCCTCAATCCACTGGTTTGTTTCTTAATATACCTTCCCACCAATAGATAGAGACAAATGGGACCGAACCACGTCTACAAAATGCCAGTACCATGCAGCTGCTTCAAAGCCAACGTGATGCTCCTTGGTCAGATGACCAAGATATTGGCGAATACCACATATGATCAAGAGAAGTCACATGACAAACTATTTTGGAAGAGAAACAACCGACGCAATTATAAAAAACTGCAACCAATAACTCTCTATCTGAACCTAACCCCCTCTCCCCGTCCACCTACCCCTCCCACCTCCATATCCGCCCTCCCGCTCCCCCCTCCACCGCCGCCCTCCCCTTTCTTCCACCCTTCCCCTCCCACCTCCACCGGCCCCCATCCCCCCACCCCTCCCAACTCCATAGTCCCCCTTCTTCCCCCCTCCCTTTTCCCACTTCCACCGACGCCACCCATCCCCCACCCCCAACTGTCCCTCCTCCTCTCACCAGATCCGCCACTCATCCCCACCCTCCACCATCGTCCGCCCATCCTCTTTTCAGATCTCACGACCTACCTTCTTCCCCCCACCTTTATCCCTCCTCACTCTCCACCTACGCCCTGCACCACCAGATCTGCCATCCTCACTCTTTCCATTATGCACGTCAGGTGTTCGACTGAATGATGTGTACCTCCAGCACGATCAGATAGCGTTGGCAGGGCCAAAGAGATTACCGTTCTAGGTTTGTGGGTTTCTTTGTGAGTTGGTTGTAGCAACATGGCGACAGCCTCGTCGATGTGCGGATCAACAATGTCGTCATCTTCATCGGTGGTGCCTTTGATAGGGGATCTACCGGATCTCTCGTCTCTGAATTCGACTTACCCAGAACTTGCGGCGAAGTTTGACGGGAACGGATTTTAAAAACTTCTGCAACGAGTGCATGGGGACGCAATGGCGAGTCTTGAGGTATCTCGAAGCAAGGAAGACGAAGAGGTGGTGGCTGAATGCCACGCGGCGGGCTTCGTTGCGGCAGCGAATTCGGGGAGGCGGAATGTTTCAATGCCGGCAGCTGGGTCGTCTTTGAAGTCGTCGACCATTGGGAGGCCAGCACTGAGTACGGGTGAGAAACGGGGCCATGTGATGACCGTTCCTCCTCGTGATGAATCGCGCGATGGTGTACGAGTCCGCTGGCAGGGTACACCGCCACATGCGGCGGCTGGGGCAAGGTTCAGGCTCTAGGGCTACTGGCGTCGGGTGGTACTAGGATACGTCTAAGCATTGTTCGGGCACATGTGGTGGGGCATGCGGATCTGTTGGTTGTCTCTGACCAGCAGCTGTCATAGAGATGTGGGGGTGCGAATGGGGCCGATGCAGGAGGCGGGGCTGAGCATGTGTAACTTGCTGCACGTAGCTTCTCGTCTTTCCTCACGGGTGAAAAATTCAGGCTCTTCCGTTTGAACATTTTCATCTTTCTTACACACCACCGACTTTGGTCGACGGAGTACCTGAAGTTTCTCCTTCGTGGGAGATTGCTAAGCAAGGCTTTGCTCGCTGGGAGCACACTTTGGCGGGATATTTTTTGGGAAAGAGACCTTTTTCCCTTTGTCGAACATTTCATCAGGAAGGCTTGGTGGGGTGGTTGAAGTTTGTTCGACGATCAAAGGTTTTTTCAAGTTTAGTTTTGGCTCTGCGGAGGCGATGAATTTGCTCCCTCTAAGTGCGGATATATCATGTCCTTTTCAAAGTTATATCATGTGTTCAAAATTTTGAAATTTACCCGTGAGTGTGCTCCCCCTGCCTAAGTGCGCATTTTCTAAGCATGATTCAAGCAATCAGATAATCATCACAGCAGACACTTAGCAGTTATCATGAAATCTCACACACGTTAATTAGCGCAGATAAGTATCAGAGTATCACTGTTTCAGATTATAATATCACACATCGCAGCACAAAAGCATTACTGATATATCCTACGGTCAGAGCAAAATATTAAGCAACGCATAAAAGCATCAGAGATATATCATAAAAGCAAAATATATTAGGGTTCCACGAGCTTCCCTATACACGACCTACCTTCCAAAGGCCGAAAACACTTACACGCTCAAAAAAACACTTTGCCTTACTCCCCCTTCATTATCAAAAAGGTGGGAGGGACACCTAAAAACCGAACTTGCAGAAACGGAATAGAAAGGAATATCCTAAAAGCAACTAGGATCAGAACGGAACAAAGGGCAATCTATTGTCTTGAGAGCTTTCGGAATCGGCGGATTTAGGAAGGGACTTCTTGATCAACTTGGAGAGCTTGGACAGCTTCAGCAACAACTCAGTGTACTGTTCTTTGAGCTTGCAGAAGCGCTTCTTGTTGTCAGCCTTGATATCAGAGATATCGCGGCATATCGCTGAGATTCCTTCCTTCCCGATGCTGAGCTCATCTTCATAGTCGTTGTTGGAACTATTTAATTGTATTCAATTAATATAGTTGTCTTAGTCTTGCTATGCAAATTAGTAGTCTTAGGCTAAATTGTAATTAGTCATTTTGTAGGACTACTTATGTAAATATACCACGAGGTGTATATATAAGTGAACTCCTTAGGAAGTAAAGAGCGCGTTGTACAAGGGAATCACTATTCATCGCGAAAAATTATTGTTCATAGCGAAATTGGCACTGTTCAACGCTGAATTTCGAACTGATTTTTCATAATTTCGATTGTGCGTTTCCAATCTGTCTGAGTTAAACTTTGGATGATCGAACCACAAATTTTAGCGAATTTTTTGAAAATCTGATCGAAATTGTTCTTTGGAGCTTCATTCTGATTTTTTTTTAAAACTGGACCGATTTTGCTTGGATTGTGCTGAATTGAGTGTTTGTTCTTGTCAATTTCGTGATTTCGATCGATTACCCGGACTTTAGTAGACCGATTCGCTGTTTTCGTTCGAATTTGTGATAATATGTGTTCTTCGTGTTCTTCGTGAAATTCATCAAATTCTGGAAATATTCATCATGTTTTGTTGTTTTTTGGTTTGATATGTGTTAGAACTGTTATTCTATGATTTTCGATCAATAACTCATGCTTAATTGCATCATTAGTTTGCTTTGGGTTGAATCGCTTTTGGTAAGCTTCAATAATTGTTTTACGATGATACTGTTTGAGAGAGTACATGAGCGAGAAATTACAGATTGTACTGTGCCTGATCGAAAAAAATAGCAATCGAAATCAGTCCTATTCACTTAACCGAGAAAGTCTGATCGAATAATTTTTTAATGCTCGCAAACCATTCAAAGAAAATAGCTAGCGAAATTTTTTGTTTTACTCCAATGATATTCAATGATTACATGGGTAGAGTGGTGGTTGGTGGGTCGATGTGGGTAGAATGGTGGTGCGGTGCGTGGCGTGGGTAGTTTAGGTGGTTTGTGTTTGGGTGGTTTGGGTTTCACCTGCTCCAGCGCCTGATTGCGTTGCGCCCGAGCCTTGTGCTTGGCCACTTGTTGTTGTCCTTGGCCTCTTCTCCCCCTCATGAGGATCCTGATCGTCAGGATCGTCATGTCGGCTTCTTGAGTGAGAGCTTTGGCCTCGGCATGTTTGGGTAGGTGGCTCAGGATGGTCTACCAGTCGCCTATAGAGTGACTCCTCCTGAGGCGACCGGATGGTAAGACCGATGAGGCGGGCTAGAACGATGTCATGGAGCTCGGTGATTGGGACGGTATATGGGTTGATTAGGATGGAAGTGTTTTGTAGAGGGTCGGTGGGTGTGGGTTGTGCGGTTGTGAGGCCGGGTTGTGCTGAAGTTGACTCTGAGACAGGTGCTTTCCCTCGATCTTGTCGGAACGTCTCGATAGTCGTACGCATGCTCTCCATGATCTTGTCTTCGAAAGATTTAAGTGCTGAGGAGAGAGCGGCCTTGAGTTGGTCTTCAGTCACAAACGGAGCAGACGCCTCCGTGGATGTTCCAGGACGACAGATGTCGCCTGTTAACAACCCATGAGCAGGCACCGGCCCCTCAGGTTGGCTCAGAGTCACGTAAGGTTGTGACTCTACAAGACTTCCACCCAATCCTTGAGTCGAATCTAGAAGATTCTCCTCTATGGGTGTTTCGGCAGGCACTAGTAGATTTTGTTGCGGCTCAAGATTGAGCGAAGAAGTGGCCGCAGCACTTGAAGAGACGATCGGCGCGGTATCTGGTGCGGTGGTGACGCGGTGAAGAGGGACTCGATTTGTATGCTAAGTCGTCTGGGAGTCCGTTTCATCTGGCTGATCTCCTCATCTGACTCCGTGTCGGATGAGGTGGCTGTGTGAGGAGTGAGGCCACGTTCTATGTCCTCAGGAGCCTGATCCATCACCCGTGGAAGTGAGCTCCCATTTCTATCTCGGGCTGTGCTCCTTGTTGAAGAACCTCCTCAATAGTTTCTTCGAGCACGCCAACATGTACAGGCACTTCCACTTCGAATGTTTCTTCAGAAGCTTCTAGTTCCAACTCTGTTGCCACAGCATCGATCAACGTGGCGTCTATGTCAGGAATGTGTTCGTCCTGAGTTGGTAGCTCCTGCTCTAGCTCCTGGGCCACTTCATCAATCATCATGGCCTCAGGGCTTGAGTGTTGTTGTGGCGGGCTCACGTGGAAATCTGTCGGGGGCCCTCAAATCATCTGCTCTGTGAGATGATGTTCCCGACAGTATCTTTGATATTCGGCTCCCGTGGGGTTAGCGAGCCGAAGAAGGTTGAGTGCAATGGCCATTGAAGGCTGAGCTAGGTCTACTAGCCTTGGTGGCTGATATTTTCCTCCCGGAGGCAGGCGAGGAATGTTCTGCTCGTGCATCTCCATATGTTGGCGGATGATGACGGAGAACCATCTCGCATACGGCACGTTCTTGGACCTTCTGTTCTCTTTTTGTCTGATCTACTCTGCTAGGTCGTTCCAGATTAGTTGAGCGAAATCGTAATTCCGTGAGAACACGACTCTGTGAAATATCCGGAGGATGTGGCCGTTGCCTTTGTCGAAGCCCGCGTGCTTCGGGATAGACACTTATTTATAATCTCGAATAGTGTCTTCCATGGATGGGGACTCCCGTTGCTCTGCATCTGAGCTAGCTTGGTGAGTGGCGGACGGTATCCCATCTGGAGGAAATCATGATCAGTTCTGCATCTGATGGGAGGGGGTCGTAGTTTTGGCTGTGAGGGAGGTCGAGCAGAATTCTGAACTCGTTCTTGCCCATGCAGATATGTCTTGTCCCTACAACCGTGGTAAAGTGGTATGCCCCGTCCAAGATGAGGCTCTTGATCATCCTCCAAAACTGTTGGAGGTAGACCATCAGCACTGATGCCGTCACTGTAAGTGCATGCCATAGTGGATGGCCTCGCAGAATGGACACGATGATGTCATCTGGACACCGGAACGTGGTTACGTCTAACTGGAAATTCGTGTCGTGGACGTTGAGGTATAAGGCCTTCTCGTAGATGTCGTTATATGTAGGGTATTGATCCATCTGAAATTCAGATAAGAAATGTAAATCATTAATTCAAAAATTGAGTCGAAATTAATTTGAAGAATGTATGGATTAGCACATAGATATACGAGAGTGACACACAAAAAAATGATATTTCGACCTATGCATAATAGTCATAGTCGAAAATTTATCTAAGTGTTTAAATGCACTGTTCAGTCCGTCAGATTTTTCGCACATAAAATTGAAATTTCAATTTTGATTTCCTAAGTGCCGTTTTATTTTGCGATCGAAACTTTTATTCGCTATTTAAACTACAGTGAAAAAGAGTTAGAAATTTTTCTAAGTTTGTTTTGACCTTAAGACACGATACTGTAGCAGAGAAATTTTACGATCGAGAAAAATTTTCGTGTAGATTTACGATCGAGAAATTAGATTTCCGAGTAAATTTAAAATTGGAAAATTTTTCGCGCGTGAGTAAAATTTTTCGCTATGAAAATTAACGAGCGAGAAAGTATTTCAATTTTTAAAAGATTTTCGCGATGAAATTTTACGATCGAGAAAATTGTCAAAGATAAACTAAGTCAACCATCGAGGAAATTCTCAATCGAATAAAGTTTCACGGCATGTTTTCGATCGAGAACAAAATTGAAATCGAAATTTTCGAATGTAAGTTTTGCGCTCGAAAGTTTTTAAAGATATAGCATCTATTTTGTCTAATCCACAAGTAATATTTCGCTCGCCTAAAATCAAATTGAGTTTCTCGATTGGAAATAAATTTCGATCAACGTTGTTTATATTAGTGACTAACTCAAAATAATTTGCGATCAAAAATCTTTTACGATGCAAACAGTGACTTAATCAAACTGGAATTCAATTTTCACTGTTTGCGAGCGAGAAAGTTCTTCGATGTATTTAAACCTTTAAACTCCAGTTTAGTCATATCTGTCAATCGGATGCTATTAACGCATAAAATCGAAGTTATAATCACCCAAAATGATAAAGAATCATCGAAACTTGCCTATTATGCAGTTTATAACCCAGATTTTACTTAGAAACAGACATATTAAACTGCTAACGAGGATTTCGAGTTCACAGAGTATGAATAGTCGAGAAATTTACACAGAGTCATGCGAAAAATTCAAAATACAGATGCAAATCTACTTTAAATGCACGATAAACCCTAACAGAAGTCAAATCTACCTTCTAAAGACGAAAATCAGTTGAAAATTTGAAAAAGTTTGAAGATTTTGACGTTCGTCCTTAGGAGACGTTTTTCGCTCGAGAAATTTGACTGTTGATTTTTGCGATCGAGGGTTTGCATGTATCTAGGGATTTTCGACTGCAACCTAATGATTTTGTTTAATATGGGCTGATTAGACATTTTCGACACTTAGACGATTAAGCCCATTACTATTGTTATTCGAGAAACTTACGATCGAGAGATTTGATTTGGTTACTGTTGAATTTTCGCTCGACGATTCCGATCGAAAATCTTTTTTGGTTCCTGTTTAATTTTCGCTCATCAATATTGTAGAATATCATTTGTAATTGTGCTTGATTTCATTAGTTGTCCTTGTAATTAGGGGCTTTACTTATATTAGTCTTTAGATTAAGGACTAGTTAGATATTTATACCAAGATTATTGGTATAAATACTTGTAAATGAATTGAGCTGAATAGAGAAGGTTTAGAGAATTGATCCGAAGGGCTTGCAAATCGATTTCTAGAGAGAGAAACAACAGTAACTTTCTCACTCTAATTGAATTCTCTCTCGTGTTCTTATTTTGAGTTTTTCGATCGAATTCAATTGATCATCTAAACGATCGAAATGCTATGGTTTCTAGCCTAGGATCGTAGAGTTGTTAATCTGGGGACCTAACAATTGGTATCAGAGCGGATTCGTTCTGTTCAATCGTAAATTGTTAGAATTGGATTGAAATTTTATTTCGAACACTGTTCCATCGAAGAACAGATTTCGCGAAAAGATTTTCGATCCAATAGCTTAATTTTGTGCTTAATTGACTTGAATTTGATGTTTCTGTGCTGAGTTAAGTGCTAAATGTTGATTACGATCAAATCTGTAGCTGTTTGAACGTCGAATTGAGGATTAACTTGATTCTAGAATTTTACTGTTGACGAAGAACATGAAGAACACGTTCTGATTTTGTTCAAATTCTATATATTTTGCTTCATAACGTGTTTAATTGTTTGTTCGTGCGTGGTTAGTACTTGATTGCGAGCGATTACCTGAAATTTCACTGTCTAATTCCTTGTTTTTGCTCGAATTTGTGTTAATCGTATTCTGTGAATTTTTCTCGATTGTCCTAATTTTTCTCGCTAGGGTTTGCGATCGGATTAGTTTCTCGATCGAAAAATTTGGCGCGAAAATTTTTCTCGGTCTGAATACGAAGTCAGCGCTAGAATCGTCATTAGCAGAAATGATTGTAGTTAGAAATATTTCTCGAGCATTATTCAGCGAAAAACTTTTTCGAGAGAGACTAATTTTGACTTGGCATGCGTAAAAACTTTCTCTCGAAAAACTTTTTCGGTCAAACGTTTAACGTCTGACCAGGCGAAAATCATTTACACGCGAGAAACTTTTCTAGTCAACAGATTTATTTTGACTTGTCGAGAAACTTACTAACGTACTGTTTCTTTACGATCGAAATAAATTCACGATCAAGAAATTTTTCTCGACCAAATGATTTTAAGCAATTTTTCTCGCTCGTAAAATATTTCGCTGACAAAATTTCTCGCACGAGAACAGTAAATACATTCTATATCGACGAAATTAATTTCGATCAAACTTCAAAGATTGAATCGAAAAGAATTGTCGATCTAATTTTCGAATCAAACGCTACTAACTAATTTTGTCACTTGTTAAGCACTTTACATCATTTTCATCCTTCAAAACAATCAACGAAGATTCTTCAACAACTCGAACACTACAATACAAACATGGATGCATACTCACTCGGAAATGACAACCGTCCGCCGATCTTGCAAAGAGGCGAATACACAGTGTGGAGAAGCCGCTTCCTGAATTTCATAGCTCTAAAAGATCAAGCCGAAAATCTACTGCAGTCCCTTGAAGAGGGACCGGCACAGTTCTGGGTTCATGTGCCCGGGGACAAATCAGCCACTCCAGTAATTCCAGCTTCTAGGCGACTAAAGGAGCCCAGAGAATACTCTCTGGACGAAAGAGCTCGAGCTAAGGCTGATCTAGTAGCCATGAATACCCTTATGCAAGGGATCTCCAACGATATATACAGACAAATCGACAGCCTTTCATCGGCTAAGGGAATGTGGGATGAGCTGCATAGGATGATGCAAAGGACGGAAGTTGGCATAATGGCAAAGAAGGCAAACATTTCACTGCATACGACTCCTTCAAAGCTAAGCCGGAGGAGAGCCTATACGAAATCTACCAACGATACCTCACTCTTCTCAGCGAGATGAGGAAGATAGAAATAACAAAGACAAACATGGAAACAAACATTAGATTTCTATCTTCTCTGCCCACGGAATGGAAGAAAATATCCACACAAATACGACAAAATAAAGATCTCGAAGAGTTGGATGTCCATGCCGTGTTCGATAATCTAGCTCAACATGATGATGATATCCGAGAGATTATCAAAGAGCAGAATGTCAAACAAATCGATGACACGGTTGCCTTAGTCTCGGAGAAGAGGAGCACAAGATCAAGAAAAGAAAAGATCGTTAGGCCACCTTCATCATCGGAGTCGGAAGATGAATCGGACTGCGACATAGAGCCGAACATGAAAGCCCTTGGAAAGCAGTTAGCTCTCATTGGACAAATGATGAGCAAGAGGTACTTCAAGAAGAAGTCTTCAACCTCGGCCAACAGACTTCGAACTACAAGCTCCAAGAACAAAGAATGTGCTCCGGAGAGTTCCGAGGTCAAGAACCCCAAAGAGACTAACAAATGCTTTAATTGTGGCAAAGCAGGTCACTTCGCCAGAGAGTGCACTCTCCCAAAGAAGAGGATGCAAACTACTACTCCAGGAAGCTTCAATTGACAAAACAGAAAGAAGCTGCAATAGCTCTCATGGCCGAGCAGGACCAATGGCTCGAGGACACGTCGAGCTCCGAAGAAGAGAACTTAGCCCTCATGGCTCGTCTCGACAACGAAATGGACGCCGAAACATCCACTCGTACGGACGACGACAACGCATCCACGTCTTCAAATGAGGTAGTCTGTCATTCCACATTATTGATCATGTTAGATTCGTATCAATTAGCATACACTAACATGAAACGTGAGCTAAAAAGTGTTAAGGAAGTAGAGATCAAACTTGAGAGAGCTCAGGAGAAGATAAATAGTCTCGAATCAGACCTGAGAAGCTCTAGTGCAAAAATAGAAGAACTTACTAAGAGCTTACATTGTAGAGAGACTAGTCAACCTCCTTTAGGACAGCATAGTGATAAGGTCAAAGAATTAGAAGATAGGCTAGCAAATAACTACAGTTGTTTGGTTAGGAATCTCAATGAGAAAGCCACCTTAAATTGTAGGATAACCGAAGCTACCACTAAGATCACTAACTTAGAGGCTGAATTAGAAATATCTAACGCTAAGGTTAGTGAGCTTAGTAAGGATCTAGATGCCTGTCGAGCCGCCAAACTGACGGTAGAAAATAATTATGCACTCCTAAGTGAGGAACGCAGGAAGCTGTATGCAAAAAATAAAAAATTAGATGATCTTCTTACGCGTAGAGGACACTCTGAACAGACGATATTCTTAAACAAGCCCAAGGATATAGAGTTTTATAATCCAATAAGCATAGGTTACACTAACCCATGTATTTTACAAAAGAAAGAAATGTATGACATTAAGAACATGGGTTTAGCTGCAACCTCTCTTAGGAACATTACGGAATCGATGTATAAAAATGCGTTTGATTCATCTATCAAACAAGCCTCACATGGGCCTGAGATCCCCTTTGACTATAGTGAACTAATTGAAAAGGACAAAAATAGGAAACCTACTCTAACACCTGTCAGCGAATTAGCTCAAGTTCTACCTCCGGACTCTCAAGAATACCACGAGGAAGTCAAAAAGGTTAATTATCAAAATTCTCTCTACAAACCCCATATCATAAAACAGATAGAGGAGTCACAAGCGAAACTTGACAAAGAAAGAGAGAATTTCGAAGCTGAAAAGGAAAAATTCTATAAGGAGATGAAAAATCTCAAGGCTTCCTCGTCCTCCCAAACTATCTCACGCTATCATAAAAAGCGTGAAAACAGAAAAATCGCCATCGAAAGATCAAAAGAGCATTATTAATTCTGTTAAAAGTGCTAAGACTAATTTTACTTCACCTACGTCCACAGGGAGCGTAGAGCCAGCACCGACTACGAAGGCGAGAGTGTCTAGTCCTAAAATAAAGAAGGAGCGAATAGATTTAAATGTTTTTGAACATGTTATTCCTTTTGTCAAACTAAAAGACACTCATAATAATAAAAGAGCCATTTCTACGTTCAAAATAAGCTTCTACGTACTCACTTAACCCCATCACCTATAGAAGCAAAAATCCCGAAATAGGCTCTACATCGAAAATTACTAACAATCATTCTGAAACAAATGCCAAAAGGAAAAATCGTAGGAAACAAGATCCGGCCATAAAGAAAGCTTATGGCGCCGTACATGACTGTACTCACCTAAGGTATCCCGTAGAAATTAAATCCCCCAAGCACCTTAGGAGACTATCACAAGAAAAGATCTTTTCCTCAGTCAAACCTTCCAAGGCATTTGTACGAGCTGAAGTTAACCTTCCCTGTAAGGTTCAACCCAAATGGGTTCCTAAATCTCCGCCTAGGACGACAAAAGCCAAAAGGGCCAAGTCTCCTACAGAGGCAAAACCCAAACTCACTTCTCCAAAAGTGCAATGGGTTATTAAGACTCTTCCCGAAATAGATTTAGGAGTCATATCTGAACCTAAGATTAAATCTGCTAATCGGAGAGGACCCATGCTTAAGTGGGTACCTAAAGCTCTCTAAATTGTTTTTGCAGATCCATCATGTGTGGTACCTCGACTCTGGTTGCTCCACACACATGACTGGTAAACAAGAGCTGCTGAGCAACTACAAAGACCGACCAAATGGCAAAGTCAGATTTGGGAACAACGATTCAGCCCCGATTCTAGGATTTGGGGATATCATTTTGGAGAATCTGACCATCAAAGATGTCTCATACGTCGAAGGCCTCCGCCATAACTTGTTCAGCATAGGCCAATTCTGTGACAAAGGCTTCCAGGTGGTCTTCCATGCTGACCGGTGCACAATTTTGGATAGTCAGGACATAGAACTCTTTCAAGGACTCCAGAAATCCAATCTTTACACGATCAACCTGACGTCCGTGCGGCCCTCGACAGCTGTATGCCTCATTTCTCAGATTGATATACAGAGGAACAACCTATGGCATCAACGACTGTCTCATCTAAACATGAAAGCTCTCCAACGTCTTTCTACGAAAAAGTTGGTCCACGGTCTTCCAACTATACAACTACAAAGGGAGAATCATTGTTCGGCATGTCACCTAGGAAAAATGAAGCGAGCATCTCATCACGTCAAGCAAATTGCGTCTACTTCTCGACCATTGGAACTAATTCACATGGATCTCTGTGGTCCGATGCAGACCCAGAGTATCAATGGAAGAACGTATGTCCTAGTGATTGTAGATGACTAGTCTCGCTACACGTGGACAAAGTTCCTCCGAACGAAAGATGAGACCGGTGACTTGATAATCAATTTTTTGAACACAACTCAAAATCTCTTGGAACAGACTATTCAAGTTGTTCGAACAGACAAAGGCACTGAGTTCAAAAACAACCACCTCAGTGATTTTTATCAAAAACTTGGAATAAGTCAACAATTTTCAGCCGCCAAAACACCTCAGCAAAATGGGGTCGTCGAAAGGAAAAATCGAACACTAGTGGAAGCCACTCGTACAATGCTGATCCAGTCAGGACTTCCACGCTTTCTATGGGCTGAAGCAGTCAATACCGCTTGTGTTACTCAAAACAGGACGGTGGTTCACAAACGGTTCAACAAGACTCCGTACGATATTGTGAATAATAGAGTGCCCAATATCTCTTTCTTTAAAGTCTTCGGGTGCAAGTGCTTTGTGGCGAACGACCGATAACAACGTGCAAAGTTCGACCCTAAAGCATTCGAAGCTACATTTGTCGGGTACTCTTCAACTTCAAAAGCGTACCGAGTATACATCAAGTCCAACTGAACTATGAAGGAAAGCTATAATGTCACTTTTCACGAAGTGGCAGAGATGGTTCCTGCTCAAATCAGTTCAGGACCCCCCGATGGCTTCTGGTCAACTCAGTCCAGGACCCGTGCTCAACCCGATGGCTTCTGAAGACAACATTTCAGAATCCGTAATCACTGGTGTGTTGGCACAAAACCAATAGAAGATGGCAACAACATCAAAGTCAATGTCAGACGAAGCAACGAGACTTGCAATAGACGACTTGGAATCTCTCTTCGATCGATCAGATAATTGGCGATCCTTCGGATGGTGTGAGGACACGTCGTCAACACGGTCTTTTTAGTTGCTTCCTGAGCCAAAACGAGCCTACCAAAGTAGCAGACGCACTTCGAGACCCGGATTGGACAATTGCAATGCAAGAGGAAATCAATCAATTCGAACGTCTTCAAGTGTGGACCTTGGTACCCCGTCCGCATGGGAAAACAGTGGTCGGAACTAAATGGGTTTCCAAGAATAAGAAAAATGAAGATGGTGAAGTGATCCGGAACAAAGCAAGGCTAGTAGCTAAGGGATACAATCAACAGGAAGGGATCGACTGCGACGAGACTTATGCTCCTGTTGCCCGTATCGAAGCTATCCGCCTCCTGCTGGCTTATGCGGCTCACAAAGACTTCAAAGTCTATCAGATGGATGTTAAAACCGCTTTTCTCAACGGCGTGTTAAAAGGAGAAGTCTACGTCGCTCAGCCGGAAGGTTTCGTTGATCAAGAACATCCCGATCACGTCTATCGTTTGGACAAAGCTCTCTATGGACTAAAACAAGCCCCACGTGCTTGGTACGATGTCCTAAGTGATTTCCTCGTTAAGACTGGATTCATACGAGGAACGATAGACACAACCCTCTTTATTAAATGGCATGACAAAGATCTGATGGTCGTCCAAGTATACGTCGACGACATCATCTTCGGATCAACAAATCCTCAGCTCTGCAAGAAGTTTGGAGATCTCATGAAGAGCAAATTCGAAATGGAGTCACATGGGAGAGATGCAATTTTTCTTAGGCCTTCAGGTCAGGCAGCTCAATGATGGAATTTTCGTCAGTCAAACAAAATACATCAAGGATATTCTGAAGAAGTTTCATCAAGACCAGAGCAAGCCTCTCAGCACTCCTATGTCACCAAGCTGCAAGTTGGATGCCGATCCCTCTGGTAAATCGGTCGACATCACACTGTATCGCAGTATCATTGGATCTCTTCTCTACTTCACTTCGAGCCGGCCGGATATCATGTTTGCCACCTGCTTGTGTGCCCGTTTTCAGGCCGAACCCAAAGAATCCCATATGCTCGCGGTCAAAAGAATTCTTCGCTACCTTAAGGGCACCTCTACCCTTGGCCTATGGTATCCAAAGGGTACGAATTTCAAACTTATCGGCTACACTGACGCTGACTACGCAGGCTGCCGAATGGACAGGAAAAGCACGTCCGGTGGCGCTCAATTTCTAAGCGAAAAGCTGGTCTGCTGGTCATCAAAAAGCAGAACTGTGTGTCCACTTCGACGGCAGAAGCAGAATACGTAGCTGCCGCCAGCTGTTGCTCACAGATGCCGTGGATGCGGACACAGCTTCGCGACTATGGGTACAATCTAACTAATATACCCATATATAGTGATAGTCAGAGTGCAATTGCCATTACTTGCAATCCTGTTCATCATTCACGCACAAAACACATAGACATTAGATATCATTTTATCAAAGATCACGTAGAAAAAGGCACGATAGAGATGTACTTTGTGAACACGAAATTTCAACTAGCCGACATTTTCACCAAGGCCTTGGATGAGAAACGATTCCAATTCCTTGTTGGAAAATTAGGCATGTTGAATCTTCCGTAATATGTGCATTACCTGATCTTCTGTGCTATCACATGCTCTATTCTATGTGTTTTCTATGCTTATTTGTCCCTATCTTGCATGATATTATTAACAAAAAAAATAATAAATAAAAAATAATAATAATAATAAAAATAATAAATAAATATACATATATATAATATAATGGGGTATGACGAAATCCTTTAGGATGCTTTGATCTAACGTCACTTAGAATTTCACCCTGACATGCGATCGATCTAATTGCTTAATATTGTCAGTCTAAGTCGCATCATTGTGTCTAAAAGGTCATTTGATTGTTCCACTAGACACAAAGTCACTTTACATGCGTGAGGATTCAAGCCTTGTTCTTTTTCCATTCTTTGGATCTACTTCTCGAGTGAGTCACACATCAATTACTTGTCTTACCTAGTGATTCTTGGTTTCTCACCTTGCGTCAGATCGTTAGGAAAATGATAAGGGAGCATAGGATATTCCTCATACGGCCTTATATAAATTCCTCCACGTTTACCCTTAGTCATCCACTTTGAGCCTTCTCCGACGTCCTTTTCTTCATTTTGAAACCCATTCCCAGCCTTCAACCGAAATCTATACTCTTCGAATGGTTGTGCAAAGAAGAAAAGAAGGGGGAGATAACAAAAGAAAAGTAAGATGATGACAAAAGAAGGCATTGCTCACCGCACAAAGACCAAAGGAACCGGCCTCCCAACTACCTTGTAGAAAGTGGCATGGTTCCTGCTGCGAACTTCTCCAACGATAATCTCGTACGCTCGTCAGAACGGCTGGAAGAGGAGCACCACGAAGTGAACTTCTCCAACGATAATCCGGTCTTATATCGGGAAACGAGAAGAGGAGCGCAGCCTCGGGTACGAATTCCATAACCGTGAACTTTTCCAAATAGATAATCTCTGAAACCCATCAAGGGACTAAGAGAAGAGGAGCACGGTATCGGCCCGAGAATCAACAAGAAGAACTTCGCCTAAGATAATCTCCTATAGCCTCATGGAGAAGCGGAGCTTCAGCTTGAGCATAGCTCGTTAAGGGATAGTAAATGCGGGAGAAAAGAAGAAAGATGCCGAAAAGAAAGGAGACAGGCATAGAAATGGAAGATGACGAAGAGATAAGCTCACTCTCCTCTAAATTCCTTCCCTTCTGAGTCCTAGCCAAACTAAAACCTTTATGCCCCTTTGATTCTAATCGACGGTCTCTCGCTTGGGTAAAATGATTAAACACGCCTCGATCACAGGTAAATTGACTTGAAACTGCTTGTGTTGACTTGAGTGATAATAATATAAAAATCCCAAGATAGAAATTAGTGAGAGCAAGAGCGAACCTTGTAGAGTTGTCGAAATGGAGCAGTCTATGAACTTAGGACTTTAGTTTGACGACAAGACTTGACGGCATTTTCTCTTTCAAATGTCTCGTAAAATTTTAGGCTTGACGATTGATCGAAGCAAAATAATCTGACCCCATACTATAATAATAGTAAAATACAAAAAAAATAAAAAAATTATATATATATATATAAATATATACTTCGCACATTTTGACATGAAATGTTATGTTTCATATGCGTTGAATTGAATAAATGTGAATTTCCTTAGTATATCGCACATTTTAAATGCAATTTTAGATTGCATTGGTACTGAATTGTATAAAATGCGATAAGTTTTTCTATGCTCTAACCCTCGCACAATATTTTGAAGTACATGTTTTCGGGGACCATGTACACGTACTTCCTTGGTAAATTTGTGTGTTTTTATTCTCGTGGCTTGAATTGATTTAATATGCTTGCATAATTAATTAATTCTTGTGCATCATTCGAGGGGAAGCAAGTATAAAAATCGTGGGTTAGCTCCAAATATTTTTGACGTTTATCTCTGAGTATTTCAGATCTTTCAAGCTCAAGGAATGAGACGTCGACACTACAAGAAGAGGCGCTAGACCCAAGACCAGATATTTCAAAAATAACATTGCCAAAAATAATTTTGATTAACTCCATTATTACTAACGTTTATCTCTAAGTGGTACAGATTTTGTTTAAACTACTACCAGGGGAGCTAGACGTTACTACTCGGAAAATACAGGGAGTTAATTGCATATATTTTAATTACTAAGGGGAGCCTTATAATGGGTTTTATTTTGAAATAGGGGTCAATCTGAAATTCTTTAGAAGAACTTACTATCGAGAAACTGGATATTTGAATTAATTTGCCATCTAAAGTTTCTCGATCGTTAACAGTGTCGGGATAGATTTTGATTGGCCGCGATAATTTGCGATCGAAAAAAATTTGAATTGAGAAGCAATTTTCGAATCAAAAGTTTCTCGAGCGCAAATAGTAATGAGCCTGATCCATTTAATCGCAAAACGTCCAATCGCAAACCCAACATTGATTTACAGCGAGTTATTAAAGTTCACCTTTTTGTCAGTCGCAAAACTTTTTCTCACGCAACCCTAATCGAAAGAAATTCTCCTCACGCAAAACTTTCTCAGACGATACAAAATTCTTCAAAAATCTTCTAATTTTCACTTCAAATCGTCTGATTAAGGTAGAAATTCGATTCGGTTAACGATTGCGAATCTTATAACTTGATTTGCATTTACATTCTATAGTTTTTCGCATGTTTAGTTAAGATTTTCCGACTGTTCTTCAAAAACGATTTAAACGTATACTGTTTCAGAAAATCTAGGCATGTTTCTTGGATTTTCTGAGTTAAATGCCTGTAGATAGATTCGATGTTTTTGATGAAACAGATAGCGTAAATCGAAGGAAAATTTCCATCTGTGATGATAAAATGGTTTTCGATGAAACTGGATACTTTGAAGTTTTGAAGCTGTCGAAGAACTTTGTCGATCGCAAATTATCTTAATTGGATTTCAATTCAATCGAGATACTATTTGTGTCGATTTAGTTTTCGATCGCAAAATTTTGATTTAAGTCATCACGAAAAGATTTTGACCGATAAACTTACCATCGAAAAATCCAATTACAATTTTCTGCGAGCGAAAAACTTATGCACTGAATAGATAATTTAGATGCAAATTCAAATCGAGCGTTAAACTTACCATCGCAAAATTAAAATTTTGATTTCACTTCATTTCGGTCGCAAAAATGTTAGCAGCGAGAAATTTATTTTTCAATACTTAACTTTTTCGATCGTAAAATTCGCCGCTTAGAATAAACTGATCGAAAAATTTCTCGACGATTGACTTAGTTTCGTCGTTGACCAATTTCTCGATAAAAATATGTCGCCGCGAAAATTTTTTACTTACAATCGAAAATCACATATCGCTCGACAAATTTTCAAATCGAAAAATTTTATTCACTCGAAGAAAATTTGTCGACGGTAAATTTACCGGAGTAATAATTTCTTGATCGTAAATTTACACGGAATTTTTCTCGATCGTAAAATTGATCGAATACAGTCTCAATTTGAAACTCAACACTTAGTAATTTTTTCCTAAGTCTTTTACACTGTAGCGAACGCTAGCGAATAAAATTTTCTCGATCGAAAAATTACACGGAAACGTTTCAATTGAAATCAGTGTATATGAAATCAAATTGCAATTCAATTTTCTCGAGCAAAAATTTTCTCGGCATGAACAGCGACTTACTGATTTAAACACTTACGAAATTTCGAACCAATTTTCACGCGACAACTATTTCCTTCGAAATTACATTCATGCCATCAAGATTTTTGAAATTGACCATACAATATGCATTTGATATGATTTCAATTCAAAATTCATCGAACATGCTATTATTTGCAATATTACTATAGTTTGATGAAATTCAATCATATTGCGACTGAAAAATAAAATTGAACTAATGAACTTTTATATATCTTATATTTCAGATGGATCGCTACCCAAGATACAACCACATATATGATCACAATATGTACTTGAAGGTTCAGGATACGAACTTTCAGCTTGATCTGGACACATTTCGGTGCCCGGACGAGATCATCGTATCTATTCTCAGAGGTCACCCCATTTGGCACGTGCTGACGGTCACTGCCTCAGTGCCGATGGTCTATCTCCAGCAATTCTGGGGACATATACAAGGTGTTGTAGCAAATGGAGCATTCTCCTTCACTACAAAACTCGGGGCGCGGCATATTCTTATGAGCAAGAGCCAGTTCGGAATGATACTGGACTTGCCTCACCACGACAACTACGACCCGCTCCCAACCGACGCTGAGATGATTCAGGACTTCATGCACATGGGATACCATCCGCCGCTTACAAGATTAGCTCAGGTCCAGAGCAGCGGTATCCCTCACCCCTGGAAGACATTGTTCGGCATAGTGAACAAGTGTCTATCACCCAAACACGCTGGATTCGACAAGGGCAACGGCAACATACTGCGGAACTTTCATGGCCTCGCCTTCGCCAGAAACTACGACTTTGCACAGCTGATCTGGAACGATCTAGCTGAACAGATTCGGCTGAAGGAGAACCGAAGGTCAAAGAACGTGCCCTATGCTCGCTGGTTCAACGTAATCATCAGGGAGTTCATGGAGCTACATGCAGAGAACATCCCTCAGCTACCTCCTGGTGGAAACTACCAGCCACCAAGGCTTAAGTTTTTCCACAACCCACGGCTCACGGACCTGGACCAACCGTCGATGCCAATTCCACTCAGCTTACTCAGGCTCGCCGACCCCGCGGGAGCTGAGTATCAGAGGTTATGCCAGGAACACAACTTAACAGAAGCATTGATTAGAGGGCCCCCGGCAGATCACCATGTGAGCCCTCCCCAACACCAACCAAGCCCTGACGACACGATGATCGATGCTGTCGCTCAGGAGCTTCAACAGGAGCCTCCCTTGGTCGAAGAGCCAATGCCCGACGTAGAAGATACTTTGATAGACGTCGTGGCTACTGAGATGGCGCTCGAGGCTCCTGCACTCGAATTACAAGTGGAAGTGCCCATACAAGTTGGCGTGCTCGAAGAAACTTTTTGAGGAGGTTCATCAACAAGAAGCACAGCCCGAAACAGAAATGGGGCAAAGCTCTCTTCCACCGGTGACGGATCAGGCACTGGAAGACGTCAATCGTGACCTCACTCCTCACACGGCCACCCCGTCTGACACGGAGTCTGACGAGGAAATAAGCCTGATAAGGAGGACTCCCAGGAGACTAAGCATTCAGCTGGAGTCTCTCTTCTCGGCCATCACTGCCGCACCAGATACTACGCTGCCCACATCGACAAGTGTTGCTGGCACCTCTTCGCTCAATCTTGAGCCGCAACCAACTCACGTGGTGTCTGGTCTGCAGGCGCAACCTGAGCCTGCCTTAACACCCATAGAGGCGAATCCTCTGGATTCGACTCGAGGATTGGGTGGAAGTCTCACACAGTCACAACCTCAAGTGACTGTGAGCCAACCCACAGAGTCGGTGTCTACTCAAGGGTTGATAACAGGCGACATCAGTCGTCCTGGTCCATCCATGGAGGCGTCCACACCATTTGTGACGAACGAGCAGTTCTAGGCCGCTCTCTCTGCCGCTGTACAGTATATGGAAGACAAGATCACGGAGAGAGTACTTCAAGCTCTCGAGGCATCCCGAAGAGATACCGGGAAAGCACCTGCCTCTGAAGGCCCTTCGCCACAAACCCACCCCACACCTCCACAACCCACGCTCACCGACCCTCTAGCCAATTCCTCCATCCTCATCAACCCATACACCATCCCCATTACCAAGCTCCACGACATTCTCCTCGCCCGTTTGATAGGCCTGTCCATCCGATCGCCTCAGAAGAATCCCTCTATCGGCGATTGGTGGATCATCCTGAGCCACCGACTGACACCTGCCGAGGCCAAAGCTCCCACTCCCGGCGGAGACATGACGATCAGGACCATCATGAGGGATAGAAGAGGCCGAGGACATCTACAACCGGCCAAGGACAAGGCTCGGGTGCTACGCGGACAAGCGCTGGAGCTGGTGAAACCCAAACCACCCATACTACCCAAACTACCTACCAAACCCAAACCAGGCCCCGCACAGCCACTCTACCACATATCGACCCACCAACCTTTCACCTCAGGACGCCTCCGCCCACACCGCCGATCTACTCAAGCCCCTTGCTTCCGGAAGAAGAAGCCAGCGCTGCAATGCTTGTAGCTCTGGCAGCTACCCAAGCTACTCCCTCCGTCGCTCCAGACCAACCGGGACCCTCTGGACATGGAGTCAATCCACACGAAGTATTAGACAAGTACATCTTCGAAGGCCAGTGGATGACCCATTCCATGCCCGAGGAGCATCAGAGACAACGGCTTCAGGACGTATGCCACTTCTTACAACAAGCATCCGTGGACCTCGTGATCATTGAAGACGACGAACTTCAAGAAGGTGTAGACTATCAAAATGAAATCCCAAGGCTACCGGAGTTGATCGCACAGCGAGCGGCCTCCCCTACAAGATAGATGCCATGGACCGTTCGGATTGACACGCCGTGGGAGAACATCCACATAGAGAGACCTTTCCTTGAAGAAGTCAGGGAAAACATTTGGAGGTCACCGGATCGAATTAAGAAGCCGGATGAGTTCGAGCTGAGAGGGATCTCTCACTGGGATCAGCAGAAGAGAATGACATATCTGTGGATGCTGACCCAACTAGGACCGGACGTGAGGCTGGGGATCCCGAAGAATCGACTGAAGAGTCACTTCAGGGAACTCTCCCCAATTTGCCAACTCCTCAGTGTCTATTGTGCCAATGGAGGACTTCCAACACCTCACTACATCATCGAACGAGTGGACAGGACCCGAGAGGAACTGAGCGAGAGCTACCTGCCGTACCTCCCCGCCTATGAAGTCTACCGTCTTTATCAGCTATACGTGGAGAAGTACAAAGGTCCTCAGGGCTTCATCAAGAAAGAAGGCCTCGAAGGGCTCTATCGGTTCATGATGCGACAAGTCAAGTACTTCGCCACTCACGACCTTCAAATGGCGCTTGAGAGCAATATGAAGAAGATCAACATGGCCGAACCACTCCTCAAAGGACCTGAGATCGAGAGACTTCCAAGCAATCACATACACATCAGCTCTGTCACTGGCATCACCTACAACAATCCAATTGCCAAGAAGACCAGGATGATGCTGAAGACAGAAATTCACAATGCGACGGAACCCTCAAGATCGTCAGGCGAAATATCGAACAGAGGTTGGAAGAGATAAACAGAGACACGATGCTGAGGATCCACCGGTTTGTGAGAGAATAGCCGCTCCTGATGGAATTGTTGGATGACATCGAGGAGCGCCTGAAGCTCAGGGAGACTGTTAGGGACCACGAGTACGCGCTGGGCTTACGCAGATCGTACTATGCCCGACAAGGACGAACAGCGCGGAGACGCAATCAAGCACAAAGGGGGAGAATGTAGAATATCATTTGTAATTGTGCTTGAGTTCATTAGTTGTCCTTGTAATTATGGGCTTTACTTATATTAGTCTTTAGATTAAGGACTAGTTAGATATTTATACCAAGATTGTTGGTATAAACACTTGTAAATGAATTGAGCTGAATAGAGAAAGTTTAGAGAATTGATCCGAAGGGCTTGCAAATCGATTTCTAGAGAGAGAAACAACAGTAACTTTCTCACTCTAATTGAATTCTCTCCCGTGTTCTTATTTAGTTTTTCGATCGAATTCAATTGATCATCTAAACGATCGAAATGCTATGGTTTCTAGCCTAGGATCATAGAGTTGTTAATCTGAGGACCTAACAAATATGAAGGCGAAAATTGCAATTTGGTCCCAAATCAATTTTCGCTCGAGAAACTGCGATTGAAGATTACAAATTCGCCCGAATTTATCGATAGTAAGTTTTCCTTAATACTTCAGATTGATCCTAAATTTTAAGAATAAACCACAGAATTACTCCACCTACGTATAAACGAAAATGCAATTTAACTCCCTGTATTTTCAAAGAATTGACATTTGGCTCCAAAATCGATCTTTGAAAATCCGCAATACTTAGAGCAAAATGTCGAGAATATGAGAGTTAATAGGGAAGTAATTTTTTTAATAAGGCTCCCCCTGGATTGTTTTACCAATGTCTTGAGTCCATAGTCATGAAGATTTATGAAGTCCTCCTTATTTAAGCGTTATCCAAAGCGAATCAAAATGAAAAATTTCTGCAACACTTAAAGGAAGAACATCAAAAATATTTGGAGCTCAAAACATAAAATCATTGTAGATGCTCCCCCTCAAATAGTGCACATGTATTGATTTAACATGTAATTATGCAAATCAATACAAGTAACAATCATATAACACGCAATTAACCACTTAAGACTAGTTACATGTTCCCCTAATCATGTAATAAAGATTTGCGCGAGGGTATGAGCAAAGACAAATATTCGCATTTTAATCAATTCAATGCCAATGCAAGTTAAACATGCATTCAGAATGTGCGATTAGTTTTTTTTCTTATGTATATTAATATTATTAATAGTATGGGGTCAGATTATTTTGCTTCGATCAATCGTCACATCTAAAATTTTACGAGACATTTGAAAGAAGAAAATGCCGTCAAGTCATGTCGTCAAACTAAAGTCCTAAGTTCATAGACTGGTCCATTTCGACAACTCTCACTAGGTTCGCTCATGCACTCAATTATTTCTAACTTGGGATTTTTATATTTATATCACTCAAATCAACACAAGCAATTTTAAGTCAATTTACCTGTGATCGAGGCATTTTTAATCATTTCACCTAAGCGAGAGACCGTCGATTGGAATCAAAGGGTTGTAAGGATTTTAGTTTGGCTAGGACTTAGAAGGGAAGGAATTTAGAGGAAAGTGAGCTTATCTCTTCGTCATCTTCCATTTCTACGTCGGTCTCCCTTTTTTTTGCGTCTTTCTTCTTTCCAATCTTTTCTCCCTCTTTTTCTTTTACGAACTATCCCTTTTTATGCTATGCTCAAGCTAAAGCTCCGCTTCTCCACGAGGCTATAGGAGATTATCGTAGGCGAAGTTCTTCTTGTTGGTTCTCGGGCCGATACCGTGCTCCTCTTCTCTTAATCCCTATAGAGGTTTCAGAGATTATCTTTTTGGAAAAGTTCACGGTTATGGAATTCGTACCCAAGGCTGCGCTCCTCTTCTCGTTTCCCGATATAAGATCGGATTATCGTTGGAGAAGTTCACTTCTTGGTGCTCCTCTTTCCAGCCGTTCTGACTAGCGTACGAGATTATCGTTGGAGAAGTTCACAGCACGATCCATGCCACCTTCTAAGATATAGTCGGAAGGCAGGTTCCATTGGTCTGTTTTTTTTTGTGCGTTGAGCATTCCTCGTGTGCGTTTTCTACCTTCTTTTGTCATCTTTTTTTTCGTCTCGTTTTCTCCCCTCCCTTTTCTCATTTAAACAACCATCCGAAGAGTATAGAATACGGTTGAAGGCTAGACATGGGATTTATAGGAAGCAAATGACATCAGAGAAGGCTCAAAGTGGATCACTAAGGGCTAATGTGGGGAAAAGAAAAAAAAATTATACGGCCGAGTGAGGAATAACCTAAGCGCCCTTATCCTTTTCCTAACGATCTAAGGCAAGGTGAGTATGAAGCCAAGTATTAGTAGTTAAGACAAGTAATTGATGTGTGACTCACTCGAGAAATAGATCCAAAGAAAGAAAAAACAAGGCTTGAATCCTCACATTTGTATAGTGGCTTTGTGTCTATTGGAGCAACCTAGTGACCTTTAGACATAAGAATGCGACTTAGACTGACAAAATTAAGCAATTGAATCGATCGCATGTCGGGGTAAAATTCTAAGTGACTTTAGATCAAAGCATCCTAAAGGATGTCGTCATCCCCCTAATATTATAGGTATATGTATAGTTATTTTTTTTGTTCACGCAAGATGAAGACAAATAAATATGGAAAACACATAGAATAGAGCATATGATAGCACAGAAGATCAGGTAATGCAAATTTTAAGAAAGATTCAACATGCCAAATTTTTCGACAAGGAATTGGAATCGTTTCTCATCCAAAGCCTTGGTGAAAATGTCAGCTAGTTGATATTCCGTGTTCACAAAGTACATGTCAATGGTGCCTTTTTCTACATGATCTTTGATAAAGTGATATCTGACGTCTATGTGTTTTGTGCGTGAGTGATGAACAGGGTTGCAAGTAATAGCGATGGCACTTTGACTGTCACTATATATGGGTATATTATTTAAATTATACCCATAGTCGAGAAGCTGAGTCCGCATCCACAGCATCTGAGAGCAACAACTGGCGGCAGCCATGTATTCCGCTTCGGCCGTCGAAGTTGACACACAGTTTTACTTTTTGGATGACCAGCGGACCAGCTTTTCGCCTAAAAATTGAGCGCCACCGGACGTGCTTTTCTTGTCCATTCGGCAACCTGCATAATCAGCGTCAGTATAGCCGATAAGTTTGAAATTCGTATCCTTTGAATACCATAGTCCAAGGGTAGAAGTGCCCTTAAGGTAACGCAGAATTCTTTTAACCACGAGCATATGTGATTCTTTGGGATCGGCTTGAAAACGGGCACATAAGCAGGTGCCAAACATGATATCCGGCCGGCTCAAAGTGAGGTAGAGAAGAGATCCAATGATGCTGCGATACAGTGTGACGTCGACCGACTTGCCAGAGGGGTCGGCATCCAACTTGCAGCTTGGTGACATAGGAGTGCTGAGAGGCTTGCTCTGATCTTGATGGAATTTCTTAAGAATATCCTTGATGTATTTTGTCTGACTGATGAAAATCCTATCTTCGAGTAGTCTGACTTAGAGTCCTAAGAAGAACTGTATCTCGAACTTGCATTTCATTTGATCTCCAAACTTCGTGGAGAGCCGTGGATTAGTTGATCCGAAGATGATGTCGTCGACGTATACTTGAACGACCATCAGATCTTTGTCTTGCCATTTGATAAAGAGGGTTGTGTCTATCGTTCCTCGTATGAATCCAGACTTCACGAGGAATTCACTCAGGACATCGTACCAAGCACATGGGCTTGTTTTAGTCCATAGATAGCTTTGTCCAATCGATAGACGTGATCGGGATATTCTTGATCAACGAAGCCTTCCGGCTGAGCGACGTAGACTTTTTCTTTTAACACGCCGTTGAGAAAGGCAGTCTTAACATCCATCTGATAGACTTTGAAGTCTTTGTGATCCGCATAAGCCAGGAAAAGACGGATAGCTTCGATTCGGGCAACAGGAGCATAAGTCTCGTTGTAGTCGATGCCTTCCTGTTGATTGTATCCCTTCGCAACTAGCCTTGCTTTGTTCCGGATCACTTCACCATCTTCATTCTTTTTGTTTGTGAATACCCATTTAGTTCCAATAATTGTTTTTCCATGCGGACGGGGTACTAAGGTCCACACTTGAAGACGTTCGAATTGATGAATTTCATCATGCATCGCTATTACCCAATCCGGGTCTTGAAATGCGTTAGCTACCTTGGTAGGCTCATTTTTACTTAAGCAGCTGAAGAGACTGTGTTGACGACGTGTCCTCACTCCATCCGACGGATCGCCAATTATCTGATCAACCGGATGACCTCTCGTCCACTTGCGTTCATGAGGCAAGGCTGAAGACGATGCATCAGCCATCTGTGGATCTAGATTTCATGTAGTCGCTGATTGATCAATTGCTTGAGGAAGTTCCAATTCTGTACTTGGAACGATCATGTCTGATGATTCTTCCTCAATAACCACTGTAGGTTCTTCGTTATTTTGTAGCAATTCTAAATCGGGTGAGGTAGGGACGTGAGAAGCACTTGGTACGTCGGTCTCGTCGGGTGGAGAATCCACTATAGGTGTAGCAGTGTGTGACCGATACACTGGCTCGAAGAGAGAGTCCAAATCGTCTAATGCAAGTCTTATTGCTTCTTGTGACGTTGAATTCGGGGTCGTTGCCATCTTCTGTTGGTTTTGTGCCAACACACCAGTGAAAACAGGTTCTGAACTATATTCAGAAGCTATCTGGTTAGGTACGGGTCCTGAACTGTGATGTGCCCAGAAGCCATTGGGTTCACTTCGTGGAACGTGACGTTATAGCTTTCCTTAATCGTGCGGTTGGACTTGATGTATACTCGATACGCTTTTGATGTTAAAGAATACCCGACGAAAGTTACTTCAAATGCTTTAGGGTCGAACTTTGCACGTTGCTCTCTGTCGTTCGCCACAAAGCACTTGCACCCGAAGACCTTAAAAAATGAGATGTTGGGTACTCTCTTGTTTACGATCTTGTACGGAGTCTTGTTGAACCGTTTTTGAACCACCGTCCTGTTTTGGGTAAAACAGACGGTATTTACTACTTCAGCCCAAAGAAAGTGTGGAAGGCTGGAATGGATGAGCATTGTGCCAGCGGCTTCCACTAGAGTTCTGTTTTTCCTTTCCACGACCCCATTTTGTTGATGTGTTTTTGCGGCTGAGAATTGTTGACTTATTCAAAGCTTCTGATAAAACTCACTGAGGTGATTATTCTTGAACTCAGTGCTGTTGTCTGTTCGAATAACTTGAATAGTCTGTTGCAGCAGATTTTGAGTAGTGTTCACAAAGTTGATAATCAAGTCACATGTCTCATCTTTGGTTCGGAAGAACTTTGTCCACGTGTAGCGAGAGTAGTCATCGACGATAACTAGCACATACTTGCGTCCATTGAGACTCTGTGTCTGCATTGGCCCACAGAGGTCCATGTGGATTAGTTCCAATGGGTGAGAAGTAGACGCAGTTTGCTTGACATGATGAGATGCTCGCATCATTTTTCCTAATTGACATGTCGAACATTGATGCTCCCTTTGTAGTAGTATAGTTGGAAGACCGTGGACCAACTTTTTCATAGAAAGGTGTTGGAGGCTTTCATATTCAGATGAGACATTCATTGATGCCATAAGTTGTTCCTCTGTAAAACAGTATGAGAGATGAGGCATACAGCCGTCGAGGACCGCACGGACGTCAGGTTGATCGTGTAAAGATTTGATTTTCGAAGTCCATAGAGGAGTTATGTGTCCTGACTGTCCAAAATTCTGCATCGTTCAGCGTGAAAGACCACTTGAAATCCTTTGTTTCCGAATTGGCCTATGCTGAACAAGTTATGGCGGAGGCCTTCGACATACGAGACATCTTTTATCGTCAGATTTTCCAAAATGATATCTCCACATCCGAAAATGGGAGCTTAGTCGTTGTTTCCGAATCTTGATTCCAAGTCATGTGTGTGGAGCAACCAGAGTCGAGGTACCACACATGATGGATCTGCAAAAACAATTTAGAGAGCTTTAGGTACCCACTTAAGCATGGGTCCTCTCAGACTAGCAGATATAGTTTTGGGTTCCGATATGATTCCTAAATTTTTATTTGGAGGAGTTTTAATAACCCATTTCACTTTCGAGAAGTGAAGTTGGGTTTTGCCTCTTTAGGTGACTTGGCCTTTTCGGCTTTTGTCATCCTAGGCAGATATTTAGGAACCCATTTGGGTTGAACCTTGCAGGGAAGGTTAATTTCAGCACGTACAAATGCTTTGGAAGGCTTGATCGGGGAAAAGATCTTTTCTTTTGATAATCTCTAAAGGTGCTTGGGGGACTCAATCTTTACGGGATACCTTAGGTGAGTACAGGCATGTAGAGCGCCATAAGCTTTCTTTATGGCTGGATCTTGTTTCCTACGAGGCTTCCTAGTCATTTGTTTCTGAATGATTACAAGTAATTTTTTAAGTAGAGCCTATTTCGAAATTATCGCTTCTAAAGGTGATCGGCTGAAGTGAACAAGTAGAAGCAATTATCTTAAACGTAGAAAGGGGTCTTTTATTACTACAAGTATCTTTTATTGTAACAGAAGGAGTAACATTCTTAGAAACATTCAAATCTACTGGGTCCTTCTTTATCTTAGTACTAGACATTCTCGCCTTCGTTTTCAATGCTGACCCTACGCTCCCTGTAGACGTAGGTGAAGTAGAATTAGCCATAGCACTTTTAACAGAACTATCTTTGCATTTTTTATCTTTCAAAGGCAAGTTTTCGATTTTAACACTTCCATAATAGCGTGTGAGCTAGTTGGGAGGATGAGGAAGCCTTGATATTTTTCATCTCTTTAAGAAACTTTTTCTTTTCAGCTTCGAAATTCTCTCGTTCTTTATCTAGCTTTTCCAGTGACTCTCTATCTGTTTTATGATAGGGAGTTTGTAGAGAGAATTTTTATAATGAACGTCTTTGACTTCCTCGTTGTGTGCTCGAGATTCAGGAGGTAGGACGTGAACTAAATCACAGACAGGTCTTAAAGAAGGTTTCATATTTCTATCTCTTTCATTTAGTTCACTGTAGTCTAAGGGGATCTCAGGCCCATGTGAGGCTTTTCTCATAGATGAATCATAATTATTTTGGTACGTCGATTCAGTGAATTCTCTAAGAGAGGTTACTCCTAAACCCATGTGCTTAATATCATATATTTCTTTCTTCTGAAGAACACGTGGGTTAGTCAAACCTATGCCTTCTATAGGATTATAGAACTATATATCCTTGGGCTTGTTCAAAAATATCGTCTGTTCGGATTGCCACCTACGCGTAACTATACCATCTAATTTCTTAAATTTAGCATACTTCTTGCGTTCCTCACCTAGGAGAGCATAATTATTTTCTACCGTCAGTTTAGCGGCTTGACAGGCATCTAGATCCTTACTAAGCTCACTAACCTTAGCATTTGATATTTCTAATTGAGCTTCTAAGTTAGTGATCATAGAGGTAGCTTCGGTTATCCTACAATATAAGGTGGCTTTCTCGTTGAGATTCCTAACCAAACAATTGTAGTTATTTGCTAGCCTATCTTCTAATTTCTTAATCTTTTCGCTATGCTGTTCTAATAGAGGTCGACAAGTCTCTCCAGAATGTAGGCTCTTAGTAAGTTCTTTAGAGCTCCTAAGTTCTGATTCGAGACTATTAATCTTCTCCTGAGATCTCGCAAGTTTATCCTCTACTTCCTTAATACTTTTCTGCTCACGTTTCATGTTAGTATATTGTGTTTGATATGATTCTAACATGGTCAATAATGTGGAAGAAGAAACTACCTCTTGTGATGAGGTGGATGCGTCGTCTTCGTCCGTCCGATTGGATGTTTTGGCGTTGTTAGGAATATTTTAGAAGTGTCCAAAATATTGTTCTAAGCCTTGTAATTTCTTTACGATGTATTATCTTATGTATTTGGGTTGTGTTTGTAATGGGCTTGTTAGGGGCCCAATAAGCTTAAATACCTCTCAAGGTATTTAAGCTTAAACCCTAACAAGCATTAATTAAGTTTTCCGTTTGCAAAACCCTCACGTATTCAACACTAAACCTCTATAGCACACTATTCACATATTACGAAGGTTAAATCTGTTGAAGTGTTCTTGGATAATCTGGAATTACAAGTGGTATCAGAGCAAGCGTGTAGGTGAGGAAACTTCATTTCAAGCTTTAAAGAATTTAGCAGGGTGAGTTCTTGCGTGGTAGTTCATTCTCTGTCGCAAAGCTCATACTCACGTGTATCAACTATTCTCGGAGATATTCTGTTTTTTTTTAAGGCCAGTCTGTGTAGCTTTCAGTTCTGAGCTATCAAATTGGTTTCGATGGAGGCTGTGTCAGATTTGTTGGATTTCTGTCTAAAACATTTGAAGAACAGCCCTATTCCTCAGTCTGTTCTTGAGTTTGCGCACGGAATTTCTTTTGGGAACTAGATTTGCGAACTCAAGGATTCTTTCGTTTTGCGGCTCATTCATTTCACAAGGCGTCTTTGCAATCCTAAGTTCACAAACTTGGTTTGCGGGGTTTCAAGTTTGCGCATCGGCACTTCGCAAAGCTCTACTTTGCGAGTTCGAGGTCACCAAGCAGTCAGATTCTCGAAGATCAACGTCTCAGGATTTTCTTCACTTTGCGTTCTCCAGTCTACTTTGCGAAATGGAAACACTTTGCGATCTCTTGATTTGCAAACTCACAACCGCTTTGCGAACCCAGGACAGTTTGCGAAATCATTTATTCACTCTGCGAACTTTGCTCACTTTGCGAACTCCAGCTTACTTTGCGAATTCGAAACACTTTGCGAACTCAAGTTTACTTCGCGAATTCAACTCACTTTGCGAACCTTGAGAACTTTGCGAACCTTACTCACTTTGCGAACCTTGTAAATTTTTCGAACTTTACTCACTTTGCGAACTTTGTGAACTTTGCGAACTTTGCCCACTTTGCGAATCAAGATGGCTCGTGAACTCTCTCATTAACCCGTGAAGCAATTAAATTTCGAACTCAGAGATCAATTCGCAAAGTCCTACTCTTCTCCATTCCTGCAAAACATACCCATATAATTAAAAAAAAAGGGAAAATTTTTTTAACCAAAATTCGCAACGATCATACCCAAAACACAAGCAATGGACTCTTTCAGCATGGGAAATGACGTTAGACCTCCCATCATCCGACATGGAGAGTACGCAGTCTGGAAGAGAAGATTCATCAACTTCATAGAAAGCAAGGACAATTCTGATAACCTTCTGGAATCTATTTACAATGGACCTACACAGTATTGGACCATAATTCCCGCCACTACTGACACCACCCCTGCAAGAGAGGAACAGAGGATCCTGAAAACTACTGATCAATGCAATGATGAAGAAAAACTGCGACTTAAGGCAGATAAAGTGGCGAAATCATACATGATGCAAGCCATTCCCAATGACATTTTGATGCAACTCGAATGTGGTGAGAGCGCAAAAGAAATGTGGGATGCTCTTCGAATTATGATGCAGGGGACAGAAGTTAATACAATGGCAAGAATGGCGAACACACTCATCTCGTATGACCGCTTTCATGCTAACAAAGGGGAAACTCTCCAAGAAACCTTCCATCGATTTCTTGTTCTTCTAAACGAGCTAAAGATGAATGGAGTCACAAAAGTGTAATGGAGATCAATATCAAATTCTTAGGATCACTTCATCCAGAATGGGAGGCTACTGCTATTATGATAAGACAGATGAACGACCTAACCAAAGTTAGCATTCATACATTATTCGACTACCTCAATCAACATTCCAATCATGTGGAGAAACGAAGGGAGGAAATTAAACCAATAGGAAGCGACTCCCTTGCTCTTATGACTGAACGATCATCAAGAAAACAATTCAAGGACAAAGAAATTATCCAGTCATCACAAGTTAAGGAGGGAGAAGACTCTGATCCTGATGACGAATCCAAGGATCTTACAAAACATGGAGACCAGGAAATCACCCTCAAAGATCTTGCTAAGCAACTCGCTCTGGTCTCAAATTTCGTGCAGAGAAAATATTATAAGAAGACTGGTTCCTCCTCCAACCGTCAAAGAACTTCCTCCAACTCTAAAGGAAAGACTCAGGATGAGGACAACAACTCTGAAACTCCTCATCAAGGCGGCAAGTGCTTCAACTGCGGTAAGAATGGACACTTTGCCAGAGAGTGCAGAATGCCCAAGAAAAAGGATGTTAACTATTATCGTCGAAAAGTTCAATTAGCTGAACAAAAAGAAAAAGGACTAGTCTTAATGGCAGAAGAGGATCATTGGCTTGAAGATACCTCACAGCGAGAATGAGAATGTGGCACTGATGGCCAAACTAGATGACGAAGAAGATGGAGCTGGAGCTGAAGGCAGCGAGTCAGACAGGGAAACTTCTAACAATTCAAACATGGTAGAGGTAAGTGAAGCAGATTATGATTCCTTACTTAAGATAAAAAATGAATTTTTCTCCTTATATAAATCTAACAAATTGGGAAAAAGGAAAATCAAAGAACTTGAAGCTAACTTAGAAAAGAATTTAGTAGTATTAGATAAGTTTAGATATGATTATGCATGTGAGAAGAATCGTGTAATTGTAGCAAATGAAAAAATTGCTAAGCTAGAAATAAAAGTGCAAAAATCCGAAGCTAAAGCCAAGGATTTAGAAAAGGAAATGAAATCTCATAGAGATCAGGCAATGGATGCTACAATTAAATATGACTTACTAAGCAAAGAACGAGAAAGACTGTACTCCAAAATAAAAAAATTGGAGGACGTTTTAACCCGACGAGATCAGTCAGAACAAACGATCTTCTTGAACAAACCAGCTAATGTTGATTTTTATAATCCCCATAAAGGACTAGGTTTTGAAAACCCATGTAAGTTAAAACTAGGCATATCAAGATCACCTTATCTATATGATCTCAAATTCATGCAGACAGGTTGCCTGGCAAATCTTATGCCTTTTGTCAGTGAAGATGAGACGTCAACACACACTAAAACTCAAACATCACTTAACTACACAGAAGTAAATGATAGCTATAAAGTAAGAAGTTGTCCAGCAATAACAGAATTTGAATCAGATATTCCACGTCCACATGAAGGAGAAACACAAATGGTTACATATACAACAGGATATATGCCTGATTGCATAAAGAAAATCAGTGATCTTCACTCCACTATCGAAAGCGAGAGAAAGTCATTTGGTGAAGAAAGGCAGAAACTTCTTCAGGAAATATCTTCACTTAAAGAAAAATTAAAATTACACACAATTTCATACACCTTGGTTTCGCATGACAAAATTTCCTGCACTAATACATTGAAATTTTCAGGATCCACAAAAGAGCCATTGAAGGGGCAAGTATGGGTTAAAAAGGAAGATATATTGAAGGAGTCTTGTGATCTCAATACACCTTTTGTCATTGAGTTTTTTCCTCCCAAAACTTTTGTACCTTCTATATGTCGCAATGTATCAAAAAAATTGTCTTCTAATTCAAAAACAAAGCTTTCCGCACATGATCATGTTACCAAGCAAACGCACAAAACAATTCCTAAAAATAAAATTACAAAGTTAAGACACAAATCAAAACCAAAAGCTATCCAAAAAACTGTGCACAAATGGGTTCCAAAACTTCAGACTGCAGGAATACAAATCCCAACCCTAGAAATAACTAGTGACTCTGTGTTATCCACCAACAAAGGAAAATCTAGGGAATCTAAACGGACTAATAAATATAATAGAGGTGGACCCATATTTCAATGGGTACCTAAAACCCTCTAGTTTTATTTTGCAGGCCCTTCATGTGTGGTACTTAGATTCTGGTTGCTCCACACACATGACTGGGACAAAGGAACTGTTGAGCCACTACGTTGATAGACCAGGAGGATTGGTACGCTTTGGCAATACCAATGGAGCCAGAATCCTTGGTTATGGCGATCTCATATGCAATAGACTCACAATTAAACAAGTTTCTTATGTTGAAGGACTGACACACAACCTCTTATCAATAGGACAGTTCAGTGATTTTGGACTCCAAGTGGTGTTTCTAAAGAAAACCTGCAAAATTCTCAATGCCAATGGTGAAGAACTTCTCACTGGAACTCGCAAGACAAATCTTTACACCATTGATATTAGAACTGTCAAACCAAAGACTGATATCTGCCTAATCACCAAAGCAACTTCAACTCAAAATGACTTATGGCACCAGAGATTATCTCATCTTAACTTCAAGACCCTCAACAAGCTGTCAACCAACAAACTAGCTATTGGACTTCCACCACTGAAGTACCAAAAAGAGCATATGTGCTCTGCTTGTGAGAAAGGAAAAATGAAGAAAGCTTCACATCCTACAAAACACTCAGCATCCACTCAACATCCTCTAGAGCTTTTACACATGGATCTGTGTGGCCCGATGCGAACTGAAAGCATAAGTGGAAAACGATATATGCTGGTTATCGTCGACGACTATTCCCGATATACGTGGGTACGATTCTTACGAACTAAATCAGAGACAGTCGAACATATTCCAAGCCTAATCAGAACAACACAGAACCTCCTCCAGAGATGTGTTAAAATAGTTAGATCAGACAATGGAACATAATTCAAGAATCAACAGCTCAATGACTTCTATGAATCCATAGGGATTACTCAACAGTTTTCTACTATCTACACACCTCAACAAAATGGAGTTGTCGAAAGCCGAAATCGAACACTCGTAGAGGCTGCCCGAACAATGATCATCCAATCATCACTACCTCATTTCCTTTGGGCTGAAGCAATGAATACTGCTTGCTATACACAGAATCGCACAAACATTCATCTAAGATTTGGTAAGACGCCCTATGAACTTATAAATGGAAGGCTGCCCAACATTGCCCATTTTCGAATTTTTGGATGCAAGTGCTTCGTCGCCAACGACCGCGAAGACAAGTCCAAACTTGATCCAAAAGCAACTGAAGGAATCTTCGTAGGCTACTCTGCACAATCTAAGGCATACAGGATATTTCTCAGAGACAGAAGGATGATCATTGAAAGTATAAATGTCACCTTTGATGAGGAACTCGAACTTTCTACTGTACATAGCAGTTTGGGACGAGTATCTAGAACACCACACCTCACTCACTCTCATACAGAAGAAGGAGAGTGTTCAAGAGATGCCTCTGAACGGAACTCTTCAGAACCGGGCTCGGACAAAGGAGGTTTGAAACCAGCTCAACAAGTAACTGACCCTTCAAGACAAAGCGACCCCACATGCTTCACTCAACGAGCTCAAGAGGAACTGGATCTGGATCTACTTTTTGAACATATATATATCTCTCAAAATCAGACAAGACCATCCACCGATCCCTTTCCAAATACTGAATCCAGCCCTAGTTCATCAACTCATGAGTCAGAACCCATTCCTAACCAGACAATTCCTCCCTCAGATGCAGAAGCCTCGATCCCAACTACTTTGACAACAACGCAGACAGAGGCCTCCTCTTCAACTTCAGCCGGCAACACTACCGTAACTGCAATCGACTATCTACTTAGTGAGGAATCCCAAATAGACGAAACGACATTACCCCACGAAAAGAAATGGGTCCGACATCATCCTACAGATCAAATAATAGGAGATCCCAATACAGGGGTAACGACTAGAAGATCACATTCAAATGAATGTAATTTCACCTGTTTCTTGAGCCAAACGGAACCTAGACGAGTAGTTGATGCACTACGGGATCCCAACTGGATAGTGGCTATGCAAGAGGAGATTAATCAATTCGAACGTCTCAAAGTATGGAACTTAGTTCCTCGTCCAAAAGGGAAGACTGTGATCGGAACAAAGTGGGTTTTTAAAAACAAAAAGGATGAAGATGGTGTTGTAATTCGAAACAAAGCCAGGCTCGTAGCTAAGGGATATAATCAACAGGAAGGAATTGATTACGATGAAACGTTTGCTCCTGTAGCCAGGATCGAAGCTATTAGGTTATTTCTTGCATATGCCGCACACAAAGACTTTACAGTATATCAAATGGATGTAAAAACAGCCTTCTTGAACGGAATTCTGAAAGAAGAAGTGTATGTCTCACAGCCAGACGGATTTCTCAATGCTGATCATCCCGACTTTGTTTACAAACTTGACAAATCACTATACGGACTTAAACAAGCTCCAAGGGCCTGGTATGAGGTGCTCTCTGACTTTCTTATCTCTTCAGGTTTCACGAAAGGGAAAATTGACACTACGTTGTTCGTAAAGAAAGATGGTTCTGATATAATGCTTGTACAAATCTACGTGGATGATATCATTTTTGGCTCTACTAATCCTAAACTTTGTGAAGATTTTAGCATTCTGATGCAATCGCAATTTGAAATGAGTATGATGGGAGAAATGTCATTCTTCCTCGGATTGCAAATCAAACAACTTCAGGATGGGATTTTCATCAATCAGTCAAAGTACATCCACGATATTCTCAGAAAATATGGGATCGACAAGAGCAAATCATCAAGCACACCCATGTCCACCTCGTGCTCACTAGATGCGGATCACTTAGGTGCACCTGTAGATGTTACTCATTACAGAGGGATTATTGGATCACTGCTCTACCTCACTGCCAGTCGACCAGATATCTTATTCTCTACATGCCTCTGTGCTCGATTTCAAGCTAACCCCAAGGAGTCGCATCTTCATGCTGTCAAAAGAATCTTGAAGTATTTGAAAGGAACACCAGACCTTGGACTGTGGTATCCTAAAAACTCAACTATGAAACTAATAGGATATTCTGACGCAGATTTTGCAGGATGCAGACTGGACAGGAAAAGCACTTCTGGACACATGCAATTCCTAGGCGATAAACTTGTATGTTGGGCCTCGAAGAAACAAAATTGTGTGTCAACTTCCACGGCGGAAGCAGAATATGTCGCTGCAGCAAGTTGCTGCTCACAAATTTTGTGGATCAGAACTCAGCTACGGGACTACGGGTTTGATCTAAATAAAATTCCTATTTACTGTGATTCCAAGAGTGCTATCGCAATTACATGCAACCCTGTTCATCACTCCCGCACTAAGCACATAGATCTTCGATATCACTTCATAAAGGACCATGTAGAAAGAGGCATAATAGAAATGTACTTTGTCAATACAGAGCTTCAACTAGCCGATTTGCTTACAAAAGCATTGGATGAAAAACGCTTCCAATTCTTAGTTGCAAAGTTGGGAATGTTGAACCTCAATTTTTAATTTCGATTATGCCTTCCTACAGTTCAATATTTATCTATTTGCTATGTTTCACTTTTCTCTTATTTTGTGTGTGTTTATTATGTTAATCATTTACTTAGGACTTTAGTTTTTTTTTGTTTAACCTTTTAATTTCAATAAACTGTTTCTTGTTTCCAATAAGTCAATGTAGCGCCAATGCTGGTGGCGTTACATCGAGGGGGAGAAATGCTATATCCATGCATCGAGGGGGAGTAAGTGAATTCATAAATAAATGCTATATCCATGCATCGAGGGGGAGTAAGTGAATTCATAAATCATTTTAATCTTTAAGATACTCGATGGGCATTATAAATGCTATATCCATGCATCGAGGGGGAGTAAGTGAATTCATAAATCATTTTAATCTTTAAGATACTCGATGAGCATTATAAATCATTTAATTTTTAAGATAATTGATGGGTATTGCATCTAGGGGGAGTTTTACAACAAATACATAAAACTCTTCAAAACACGAACAAGGGGGAGTCTCTCAACAAAAACATAAAATTCTTCAAAACACGAACAACTCTCTCAAACACATAATACGCAGATAACTCTTAAAAACTCGTATGCCTGATTAAGACCCAAAGCAGAATAGCAAGTAAAACAACGAATAAGCTCAAAAGAAGGAAAATCTCAATAACCAGCATATCCAAATTATGCTCAAAGTTGCGTCTTAACTCTTCATGTTCCTCGAGCTTCTTCTCTTCTTCCTTTTTCTGCCAATTCATCTGTAAACGAGAAAAATAAGAGATAAGTTAGTTCTTAGATGTTAGGTACTTCAATGAGATTTGAGACATATCTATTTTATAAACACGAAGGAAACTTACGTCATTTATTGTCCCGACATTAAGACGAATTTTGACTAAGGCGACGATTTTTCTTCTCCAAAAAGGATATCGTATCATGAAAATCGATCTTGAAAAACCCATAGATTTGATGTTATCCTTGTGATCGATCGAGTCAAAATTGGTAGTATTTGAGTCATTATTAGATTAATTGATATCGATGGTAAGTTAAAAAATCTCGTACATTCATTTTTTTTTATTCGCAAAACTAAAATTTATTTGGACAACTGTTATTCGCAAACCATCTTCAATTTTGACCAGTCAATGAATCAAGTTGCGAACTCACAGCTCTCAAATCGCAAACTGATCGATTCGCAAACTACCAATTCGCGAATCTAAGGTGGGCCTTTTTCTCAAAAGTTTACAGCCCAACTCAAAACTAGGGTTCACACTTTAGGCCCGCAAAGTTGTTTTTAAAAACCAATTCGCAAACTGAACTCGCAAAACTAAAACAATCCCAAATCATAAATCTCCACTTTGCGAATCCCGTTCATCAAACCTTCCATCGTCGCTTGCTTAGTCTGTGGTTTGCTTGCTCAAATCGTTACCGTCACATACTCGCGTTCATCTCTGTGGTATGAATGAAAAGTTACTTTAACTTTTACTGTATTTTGCTTACGATTGATTTTCTTAATTGCAGGTGTGATTTCTCAAAGAACAGGTGTTTTGCAGTTGATTCCTGTAGAAATTTCGTTGCTTTTCAGTGATGATACGAGCTTATCAGTTTGATTTTTGCACTAAATCGAATTTATTTTCTCAAATCTGGTGTTTTTCAAATCGATGATTTAATTTTTTGGTTCGAAATCGTTTAAGAGTACTTTTTGATTCTTCAGAATTAAGCTTTGCGGGTCCAAAAGTGTTTATTTTCTCAAACTCGCGAATCACTCACTTTACGGGTCATTTACTTTGCGGCTTTGACCGTCTGACTGCTTACTTTGCGAATTCGAGGATTGCGAATCTTGGGATTCGCAAATTTTATTTTGCGAATTGATACTTTGCGATTCCCTGATTGACCTGGTCAATTTGCGAATCCTGAGGCTGCAATACAGAATACGCAAAGTTCTTTTCAACCAACCCGCAAACCTCTGAGCTCGCAAACCTTTGAGTTCGCAAAATATGACTTGCTAAGATGAAGCTAAGCTAACTACTTTAAAGTGAACCCGCAAACCATACTTAGGAAATTTTTGACAAAATTTTTCTCAAATGGGCAATGTGTTGGGCCAAGACTTTTTCATAAAACGAAATTTTATTCCAACCCATCACTATTCATAACAACCAAGCCTTATCATGACATATCTAATCACATTTATCTTCTGTGTTGCAGTTTCAGCACGAACTCCCGGTGTCAAAACAAAAAAAAAAAAAAGAAAATGACGACACCCACAGATCTAGTCTACCCAACCTCAAAATGGATAACGACCAAGGACAATAATTTCCAGCTTGACCTTCATACATTCAAGTGCAAGGAAGAAATTATATTATCCATTCTGAGAAATCACCACCTTGGGTATGCTTTTTCGGCCTCGATCCAAGTCCCTACAGTTTACCTTCAACAATTATGGGGGACAATGAAGACCAAAATTGCCCAAGATAATAGCATCTACTACGAGGCCCAAATAGCAACTGAGACTGTCATCATCACAAAGGAACTCATTCGTAGTATTCTAAGAATGCCAAGTCAACCTCAATACGAACCTGAGGCTTCCGAAAATGAGCTCCTGGAGGACATGATGAGGATGGGATACTACACGCCGATCAAGTTTGTCTCCCATTTTCAGAACTCCATGATCCCGCATCCATGGCGAACGCTCTTTGCATTTGTCAATAAGTGCTTCTCACCCAAGCACTCAGGATGGGATAGATGCAATATCACAATTCTTCGGATCTTCCATGGGATCGTGTTTCGAAGAAATTACGACTTTGCCAAACTTATCACCACAGATCTCGACGACCAACTTTACCAACGAACTAAGTCCAAAAAGCCACAGAATTTGCCATATCTCCGGTGGTTCTCACTTATCATCCACCATTTTCTGACCACAACAACAGGAATACCATCACGACCCGTGGAAGAAAACTTCACTCCACCCAAACTGCGCTACCTTCATAAAGGAAAGACTGATGAGAAATACTCGCGCACTGCAATGCCAATCCCTCACGAGTTACTCATACTTGCAAACCCCGACCTTATCGATGCCTACTGCAAAGATTACAAAGTTCCCCACCCCACGACACAGGATAGCCCACCTGAGTCTAACCCAGGGGGTAGTAATACTGAGAGAGCTGAAACGAGCGAGAGAGAAAGAGAGAGTGAGATGCTGAGAGAAACCACAGACACTGAATTTATTCCCCACACACAACAGACTACATCTCAACAAGCAATCCCTGACCAACCACCACCATCCCCTGAACAAACCATACCTGAACAATCTCTCGAACAATCACATGCCGAACGACTCGAACAACCACTAATAGATGTTCCCGAGATAACTACGACTGCACTACCTCAGTCAGAAAAGGCCGGGTCAATCCCTAGGATAGAAGACGTCGTACATGACCTAACGACGCATGAGCGAACCCCACCTGACCATTCACTTGTCTCCCAACAGACAAGTGTCTCAACACAACACGAACCACCCCAAGCCTCCAGCAGCTCGGTTCCTGTGTCTGAACCAACTCAAGAAATACCCATTCTTGTGACACAGGCCGAGCCTCAACCTGATCTTCAGGTCTCAACGTTCATAGAAGAGCCGCAAATAGAGGCTCTTCAAGGATTGGACGGAAGTCTCTCGGATGTTGATGATCTCAGCAGCTCACCATCCGCGAGCCACCGTACAGAACCTGTTTCTGGACGTGTGCTAACGAGACGCCTTGGCGATCTCGGTGACAGCTCCACCCTAGCCCGTCACACTGACGTGGCCACAACGACCCGAGCACCATCTCCAAAAGATGTGTCGCAAGGAGAGGTCGGAAGACCCGTGGAAACTGAAGTCCATCCGACTTCGGTTGACAAGGGCCACCGTACAGAACCTAGTTCTGAACGTGTGATAACGGCAACTCCTAGTGATGCCGGTACACCAATCCCCACACCCCTAACCGTGACGACGGCCTATCTGGAAAATCGCCTTTTTGAGTTCTTTGAATCCGTGACCTTACCACGGGTTCGAGGACTCATTAAGGATGCCATGCAATCAGCCTCCACAGACAAAGGCAAGGCACCATTGGTAGACCAATCGTCACAGCCTCGCCTCATCTCACTACCACCACCACGAGCACCGACTGATCCCAGCCCATACAGCATGCCTCTACTTGAGCTCTTCGATGTTGGTATTTCTCGCATTATTTCCCTCGACAATCAGCGGACTCCGGAAGAAGAAGCTTTCTACAAAAAGCTGATTAAAGGTGGAATCATACCTCACCCCACCACATGTCGTCAAGAAGGCTCGAGTCAGAAGCGTCGTCATGACGATCCTGATGACCAAGATCGTCCTGAGGGGGAGAAGCGACCAAGAGTCATGCATCCTGTCACTCGCGGCGGACGAGGGCGCGGGGTCCTAACTCGTGGAGGTGGTTCTTCCCGACAATCCAACCCACCACCAAAGTCCTCTAGGGGCAGACAAGCTACGCCAGGGCCAAACCAGACAATTTCCCTTGACGAAGTCGAATCTGACTCCTTGAGGATTTCCACCCAATCAGTCCAAACAACCACAACCCCACGTCTCACAAGCCAGATAAGTCCCCAAACTTCCAACCCACCCCTTCAGATCAACAATCCAGACACCTCAGTTGAAGAACTTTACAATCCACATGATGTCGTGGAGAGGTACATCTTTGGCGAGGAATGGAGAACTCATCCTGTTAATCCGACTATGGCCAGAAACCTTATGGACAATGCTAGATACTTTCTCTCGAAAGCTAACATTAGTCTAATTCGTCTTAAAGATGAGGAGCTCGAGGAAGGAGAAGACTACGAAGCAGAGATACCCGAACTTCCAGAACTTCTAAAACACACGGTCATAGACGAAGATTGCCCTCCAGATACACACAAAGGAATTGACGAGTTGCAACTTCCATGGAAAAATGTGAAGGTTAATGCTCCTTATCAAGAAGAGATACGAAGAAAAATCTGGAGGAGGGAAGACAGGATCTTGAAGGTGGATGAACTTGACCTCAGAGGTTTAACCCATTTCCCACGACCAAAAGCCATTCAGTACCTGTTGTCTATCCGTCGATCACTGATGTTTAGAGGAAAAGAAACGAACGTCGATGATCTCCGAAGACTTGAGGCAAAACGACCCAGAATCAAACAGATTCTGACCGTTCGAAAGGAGCGATTTGCAGATATTGATTTCCCTATTTACATTGTACGACGTGAAGATAATTCAGCTGAAGAACTGAATGAAGGGGATCTCTCCTATCTCAGAGGTGAAGACATTGATCAATTAGTAGGAGATTATAGGAGACTTGGAGTACTCAGGACTCCAGAATTAAGGATGGGCTATGCTTCATTAAAAAGGTTCATGTTACGTCAAGTGAAGTTCAACTCTACACATGATCTCCAAATGGCAATTGAAAGCAACATAAAAAGAGTGAATCTCACGAAGCCCTCTTTTGAAGCACCTGAGTCAGAGAGCTACGGAGAAGGCCATATCTTTGATGGAGAAGACCTTTCGGTAATCTACATCAATTACAAGGGAGAGAAGAGACTGATGAGAAAATCAGAAATCCACAAGTTCTGTGATGGAACTCTCCGTATTATTCTTGCTAAGCTCAAGAGGATCGTAGAAGAAATGAGAGAAGTGGAATCTGAAGTACAAGAGAAGTATCATAAGATGATCGAAATCATCTCCGACAAAATTTCTTTTCGTAGAAGATTGAGATCATATGAATTAAAACTTGGACTCAGAAGATCAGCCTACGAACTTCTGGAACATCGGCCTCCTCCCCGCTCGAAGAAAAAGAAGACCTGAAGACTTAGATAGGTTTATTTGTAATTTGGACACTTAGGGGGAGAATGTTAGGAATATTTTAGAAGTGTCCAAAATATTGTTCTAAGCCTTGTAATTTCTTTACGATGTATTATCTTATGTATTTGGGTTGTGTTTGTAATGGGCTTGTTAGGGGCCCAATAAGCTTAAATACCTCTCAAGGTATTTAAGCTTAAACCCTAACAAGCATTAATTAAGTTTTCCGTTTGCAAAACCCTCACGTATTCAACACTAAACCTCTATAGCACACTATTCACATATTACGAAGGTTAAATCTGTTGAAGTGTTCTTGGATAATCTGGAATTACGGGCGTCCGATGTGGTATCCAGGCGGACCATGAGGGCTAGATTCTCTTCCTCAGAATCCGATGTGTCTTCGAGTCAGTGGTCCTGCTCTGCCGTGAGGGCTACTCCAGCTTCTTTCTGCTTCGTTAGTTGGAGCTTCTTGGAGTAGTAATTAGTATCTCTTTTCTTGGGAAGAGTGCATTCTCTGGCAAAATGACCAGGCTTGCCGCAGTTGAAGCACTTGTTGGGCTCTTTGTGTTCTTGACTTCGGAGCTCTCTGGTACATGTTCCTTGTTCTTCGAGCTTGAGGTCCGAAGTCTGTTGGCCGAAGATGAGGACTTCTTTTTGAAGTATTTCTGACTCATCAGTTTTCCGATTAACACCAACTGCTTCCCTAAGGCCTTCATGCTTGGCTCGGCGTCGGATTCTGGATCTTCTTCTGACTCAGATGAGGAAGGAGGCCTAACGATCTTTTCTTTTCTAGACTTTGTCCCACGCTTCTCCGAGACTAGAGCAACGGTATCGTCAATCAGCTTGCCCTTCTGCTCTCTCTGAATCTCGCTAACATCTTCATCATGTTGGGCGAGATTATCGAAGACGGCATGGATATCCAACTCTTCCAGGTCTTTGTTTTGTCTTAATTGGGTGGATATCTTTTTCCAGGCCAATGGCAACGATGATAGAAATCTAATATTAGTCTCCATGTTGGTCTTACAGATTTCTATCTTTCTCATCACATTTAGAAGAGTGAGGTATCTTTGGTATACATCGTATAGGCTCTCCTCTGGCTTAGCTTTGAAAGAGTCGTAGGCAGTGAGAATATTCGCCTTTTTGGCCTTGATGCCAACTTCCGTCCTCTGCATTATCCTATGCAATTCATCCCACATTCCCTTAGCCGTTGGAAGGCTGTCTATCTGTCTGTAGATGTCATTGGGGATGCCTTGTATACGTGTATTCATGGCCATCAGATCAGCCTTTGCACGGGCCCTTTCCTCGATAGAGTATTTCCTAGGCTACTTAAGTCGCCTAGTAGGAGGAATTGGAGGAGTAGCCGTTTCATCATCGGCTACGTGGACCCAAAATTGTGCCGGTCCCTCTTCGAGTGACTGCAGTAGATTTTCAGCCTGATCTTTTAGAGCTATGTAGTTTAGGAATCGGCTTCTCCATACTGTATATTCACCGCGTTACAAGATTGGTGGACGGCTGTCATTTCCTAGCGAATAAGCATCCATGTCTTCTCTTTGTTGTTGACAAGGGATCTTCGTTCGTTGTTTTGATGGATTTGAGTGATGTTATGTGCTTTACAAGTAGCAAATTAGTTACTAGCGTTTGATATTAAAGCAGTCAAGAATTCTAACTTTAGATTTTCGATCGAAAATAATTCTATCGAATTAAGATGTACATCACTGTTCTCGTGCGAGAAAGTGTGTCAGCGAGAAAATTTACGAGCGAGTAAAATTCGTTCAAAAACTTTCGATCGAGAAAAATCTTTTAATCGTGAATTTATTTCGATCGCAAGAAATAGGACTTAAAGTAAGTTCCTTGCTTAGAAAATAAAATCGTTGACTGAAAAGTTTTTCGATAGTATGTAATTTTCGCTAGGTCAAACTGTATAAGTTTTGACCAAAAAAAATTTCGATGGTTAGTATTGCGAGCGCAAAGGTCAAAATAGGTCTTCGTCAAAATAATTTTCCGCTAGATAATGCTCGTGAAATTTTATTTTTTTTACTAAAATCGTTCTTAGTAAGGACGGTTTTAGCGCTGACTTAGTGCTCTGATCGATAAAAATTCTTGCGCGAAGTTTTGCGATCGAGAAATTTCTGCGATCGAAAACTTTAGCGAGAAAAATTGAATTTCTGCGAACAAAATCAGAACCCTAATTAACACTTATTCAACAAAAAACAATGAATTAGACTATGAAATTGCAGGTTTTTTATCGTAATCAGATGCTTGATATGCACGGACAGACAATTAAACACATTATGAAGCAAAACATGTCACATTTGATGAAATTCAAGTTGAGTTCAAGTTCGTTCTTCGCGCAAACAGTAACGATCCAAATCTGATTAAATCTGCTAAATTGTCATTCAAACTGCTAAGAATCTAATCGGCATGGATTCTATTGCTAGAACAGGCACAGAAACATCAAAATCAAATCATATAAGCATAGAATTTGGCACTTCAGATCGAAAAACTTTTTCGCGCCAAAACTCGTCACGTGAACAGTTCCAGAAAATGAATTTCGATCCGAATTCCAACAATTTCAATTCAAAACCGAACGAATCAGCCCGGATACCAATCGTTAGGTCCCCGTTAGTCAACACAATTAATCCTAGGCACGAATTCTAAGGAAATCGATTAGAATTGAATGGATTGAATATCGATCGAAAACCTTTTGTTGAAGAACTCGAGAGAGAACACCGTTAGTGTGAGAAAGTTTTGTAAGTTTCTCTCTCTAGAAATGAATTCGCCAGCCTTTTGGATCAATTCTCTAATTTTATGTATTAAGCTCTAATTGTTTACATGTATTTATACCAAACACACTTGGTATAAATATCAAACTAGTCCTAATATAAGGACTACTATACAAAACGCCCATAATTAGAAGGACAACTAATAAAATCAAGCACAATTAAAATATATACTCTACAGGTTTCTTCCTCCTTTTTAATTATCCTTTTATTAATTTGATTTTTTAAATCCGGATCTTCTGTTTCTTTTAATATTTCGAGAAGATTATTATCAAGAACATTTATTTCTTGAAATTGTGATATAATTTGATATAAATTATTATCTTCTAATTCAGATTCTAAACTATCTAAATTCTTAGAACACGATTGTCCTATTTGACAATTTTGGCATTCTTCAGATTCTGACGAAGAGATTTCTTCGACAATATTTTCATTGTTTGAGGAAGATTCTGACTCACTATAAGATTCTAGAAGTATTTTTGATGATGTTTCTTTTAATTCATTATCAATTTCTAAATTATTAATTTTCTTTTTGGTCCAGCAAGTCTTTGCTTTATGACCTACTTTTCTGCATTTTCGACAGATAATTGGAGAAAATTTATTTTTATATTGATAATTTTTATTATCTTTTGAAATATTTTTGTTCTCTTCTTTTGGATTTTCGATATTTTTTCCTTTCGTATGGCTTAGAAGAATATTTTTTAGTTTTATGTTCTTTACGAGATTGACTCGTAGAAGGGTTTTCCATGCCAAATTGGCCACAGAATTCTCCTAATTGTTTCTTTTCATCTAAAGAATGTCTCTTGACTTGTTTATTTAATTTAATTTCATTACATAAGGCTAAACCTTCTTGTATACAGGTTCCTATAAGTTTACCATAGGTATAGGAGTTATAATCGACACTCGATTCTCCTTTCCTAAGATTGTTTCTAACTCTTTCTGCAAAGAGTGAAGGTAAACCATCTATAAATTTAGATTTCCAATGAGTGCTATTAGACTCAGGGAGTTCCATAACTCGGCTAAGAAAATTATCTTTATACCATCTAAAGGATGTAAGAGTTTTACACCTAAGATTTTGAAAGAGTTCTAATACTTTCAGAATTATCAGACCATCGGCTTGTGAAATGTTCAATTATATTTAAACATAGTGTATATAAAACATTTTCGATGAGTTCGTCGCTTTCTTCTTTCATGGTAAGATAAATTTCTTCTTGATCTCGTTGAGTTAAATAATTATCCCACCATCCTTTTAACTGACCAATAAAGCCAGCAACGATCATTTTAGCAACAGCTTGATCGCTATTATTATTAGCTTTGCAAATTGTGCTATACATTAACATTCTATGAATCATGTTAAATATTTGCCTTTCGGTATAACCATCTAAATTCCATTCATATATACTTCTACCATTATATGAATTATTAAGTGTAATTCTTGTTCTTCGAACAAAACATCTTGGGGAGTTGGTCTAGGATAATAATATTTATTTTCAATTGGCTTACTAGCATATTTTGTATGCTTAAGTTTATTGAGTTCTTCATTGAAAATATTTTGAATATTATCAGAATTTTCAAGTCGGTCTTCAAATTTTCGCTTAAAGTATTAATCTTAAGATTCTTAAGTTTTTCTTCAAGTAAATTTTCTCTATGAGAAATTGATTTTAATTTAAAATCAGTAATTTCAGGAGGAGGCTGAATACTTGGAGAAGCAATATTAATCTTTTGAATTTCGACTTTGTCTTTTAAAAGATGATTTTTAATATCTTTAATAGAAGATGAAATTTCTTCAATATTTTTCTTAAGTGTTGGTCCGAGTTCTACCCAAACAAACAACTTCGGACGGATTAAACACGCCTAATAGATCGGAATCGAGAACGGGCGTGGGGCTTGGCGGTGTTCTTGAGGAGTCTCTCACTCTAACATATGTTTATTTTCTCTACACACACAAGCACACCTAACTATGTGTTAGGGTTTTAGCATTTATACCACAAGTTGGTATATAATACTTGGGCCCTTGTGTAAGCCCATTACAAAATAGCTACGGGCTAGCCCATTATGACCTAGCCCAAATTAACTAAAAGCTAATCAACAAAGATAATATAATGAAATTGAACACTATAAAATATTTCCTAACAATCTCCCCCTTAGTGTTCAATCTTCAATTCAACGCGGGATATCTTTGTTGGGCGTATTGGAGGAATCTCGAGTCCTAACAAACTCCCCCTACAAGGGATATCTCCTCTTCTTGCGGAGGCATTGATGGCTCGACTAGGACTCACTTGTGAAGATTCTCCAATCTTCTTCTTCTCGACGCCGGATTCGTCGTCTTCGAATGGAAGTTGTCTGGTTCGGCCACGAAGTTGACTCATATGGCTCCAGAAGAAGGTAGGCGTGAGGTGTAAAAAATGTGCCAAGGCTCCATTGAAATGTGACTTTCAAGAGTAGGGTGCCCGGTCTCCAGAGTGGTCAGCGCAGTGGTGGCGGAATGTGGTGGGTTAGATGTGCTACGGCTCCTTCGAGTGTTCCATTATGAACAAATAGCCTGACACATCAGAATGTGTGTGGAGGTAGTGGAAGCCTCCGGCGATGCATAAGCGCAGAGGTAGTGGAAGTCTCCGGCATGGCGTAGTTTGCGTAGGTTGTGGAGTAGGTGTTGTGAGAGGTGGCATAAGTGGTGTGAGCGGAGGTGGATGATGGTTGCTGCTGATGCTGCTGTACGATCTTCAACTCAGTTCTTCTCCTTTACTCCCCCTTGAGATGATCTCCGTCTTTGGGATCGTCACATCGTCCGTGGGACGAGTCTGCCTCTGGTGTTGATGGTGGTGATGGTGATGTGGTGTGGCGTTGAGTGAGGCAATCATGTGTGATTCTCAGGAGTAGCAGCATTTGGCTTTCCCCCAAGTTCATTTCGAAACTTGGAAGAGGCGGAGCAGCATGTGGTGGCGTAGGCGTAGGCGTAGGAGTGGTGTCGGTGATGGGACCTTGTCCTTCATAGATCCTCCTGAACTCGAGTGCGGCATGGAATGTGTAAGTTCCTCGCTGATTGCTACGAGTCGGGTCACCATCACGAACGGGGTAACTAACAAGACGGGGGTCACAAAGACGTTCCGTCGTCACGACATCGAAACGCGTGCCCGATGTGCCGCCTGTTTGCACAGGACAGGAAAAGATGGGGTCACTAAGACTTCCCGTTGGCATCATCGATGAGACAGACTCAAATGATCGATGGCCGAGGCTCACGGTTGTGGTGACGTTGGCCGTACTAGGTCTTCCGCTCTCAGTCATAGAGACATCACCGAGCGTTCGGGCAAGTTCACAAAGAACCTGCGGTGCGTAAAGAGTGTTTGTGTCCTAGAAATTGGAAAATTTCGGTGGGTGAGGACACTAGACTCGACGTGGGTGGAAGAGGTGCAGTGAGAGGCGGGGCACTGCATGTTCAACATCAACCGTCTCCAAGTGGGGCGGTGATGGCTAACATGGTTCCTCTTGTGCGAATGAAACAGCTATCTGCGAAATGATAGCTGAGTGGTTGGGAGGGGTTAATTGCGAGGTTGGACCAGATGCCGTGACTTCTACTCGGGAAACGAACGAGTCGTCTCCTGTACCTATGGGCGAGGTCCGGGTTGTGGTGAGATATGACAGAGGAGTGCGACCATGTCGTCGTTGGTTCGCAACTCCTGCAAGCGACTTACGTCATCCTCCTGAGATTGTTGGTTGGATCTTTGCGTGGAGGAGGATGTCGCGCGACCTAGACCTAGATAAGAGGCTAGGGTAGTCTCGTTCCTGGGTTAGGATCAGGGGGGTTTCACCGATCCATGGGAACTATGGTGGCGTGGCGTGATCGCGTTGAATGGCGACCACGAGCGATGTCGACGAGGGTGACCCAAAACTGTTGATCAGACACTTCAGGGACTAGTCCGGTGGAAGGTGAGGGCGTAGTGAAGAGCAAGGTGGCAGAGGACGTCTCCATGTAGCACACCATGATGGAATGGATGGCAGTGGGTGGACGGTGGAGTCTGGAACCTGAGATCCACATCGTCTAAGCATCGAGATTGGATGGCGCGCCCACTGATGGTTGGTTGATCTCTTGTCAACCCTTCTTTGTAGGTCCGCGTTCTGCACGGATTTGTACAGAAGTCATGATGGTTGCTCGCTTCTCTGACATCCCTTCATGCACGTGGAGCAACCCGTGTAACGTGCATGATGGGTTTGGTTGCTCGCCATGCATACCGGTCATGAATGTGGAGCAATCCATGTACCATTCATGCCGGGGAGTGGTTCCTCACGTCGTGTTCCAGTCATGTATGTGGAGCAATCCATGTACCATACATGCTGGGTGTGTGAAATTGGCATTTGGAAATTCCGCTCCGAAAAGTTTGGGGGTGACCTAAACTTTTTCTATAATGTGCCGATACCGTCCTAGGTCGATCATTGGGTACGGTGATCGTTGCCGCGTTTTGGATTTGCCCTCAAAAATTTCACAAAAACGTCGTCTATACCGAAAATTTCCCAGTTTGAAAAAATTTCTCAGTTTTAAAAGTTTCTCAGGTTGAAAGGTCGGGTGCAAATTTCTGGGGCGGTGCGAAAAATGATGTGTGAAAATGTGCAAAAAATGTTGTCCCGAGAGATTTCGTTGAGAGACTGCGTCGCGAAAACTTCGAAGTTCCGGAAAATTTCTCAGTTTGAAAAAATTTCTCAGTTTTAAAAGTTTTTCAGGTTGAAAAATTCGCGGGTTGAGAAAAAGCAGCTGTGTGAGAGAGACCGCGAAAAAATCGTGAAGTGTGAACTGAGAAAGTTTCGCAACTGAAAAGTTTCTCGGATAGAAATTTCTCAGCCTGAGAAAGAAAAATTCTCGGTTTCGAAATTTCTCAACCTAAAAAAAAAAATTCTCGGTTTCGAAATTTCTCAACCTGAGAAAGAAAGTTTCTCGGTTTCGAAATTTTTCAGCCTGTAAAAAAATTTCTCGGTTTCGAAATTTCTCAGCCTGAGAAAGAAAGTTTCTCGGTTTCAAAATTTCTCAGCCAGAGAAGAAAGTTTCTCGGTTTCGAAATTTCTCAGCCTGTGAAAAAAATATTTCTCGGCTATGAAATTTCTCGGCCAAGAACAGTGTGCTGTTGGATAGGCTGCGCGACTTATACCAGAAAAATCAACTCGTTTTCGCTCAAATCTCACTCAAAATTGACGAAACTTGTTCCAAAACTTCAGAAAGACATTCCTAAACACATAATCAACCTTTGGGATATCTGAAAACAACAAAACGAGGTCGAAATCGCCCAAAACTGAAAGTGACGAAAAATATTTTTCAAGCAATTTTTCACTCAAATCTTGCTCTAAACAAGCAAATCCGGTCGCGTTGAGCTCTGATACCAATTGTTGGTCCGAGTTCTACCCAAACGAACAACTTCGGACGGATTAAACACGCCTAATAGATCGGAATCGAGAACGGGCGTGGGGTTTGGTGGTGTTCTTGAGGAGCCTCTCTCACTCTAACATATGTTTATTTTCTCTACACACACAAGCACACCTAACTATGTGTTAGGGTTTTAGTATTTATACCACAAGTTGGTATATAATACTTGGGCCCTTGTGTAAGCCCATTACAAAATAGCTACGGGCTAGCCCATTACGACCTAGCCCAAATTAACTAAAAGCTAATCAACAAAGATAATATAATGAAATTAAACACTACAAAATATTTACTAACATTAAGTAAAGATTTGTTCTCCTAAAACAGTTACACATATTTGTATAATTTTGTTGTTTTAAAAGACAATTTATATGATTTATAGTAAAATTAAGTGTTTCGTTTTCAAATAATTGTTGAAAAGCATTAAAATATCTAATTTCATTTTCTTTTTCCATTTGGAAACTAGATTGCGGAGGATAAATTGAGTTTAAACTTTTTCCCGTTGAAAGTTTATAATTTCTTTCAAGAACAGAAATCATATTTTTAATATATTTTGTCAAAAACCATGGAATAAAAGATATCATTTCATTTCGTTTTGACAAATCATTTTAAAATTCATCTTGAAAAATATTTTTATCTTCTTTATTAAAACTTTCAAAAAACCATTTTCGATAGACTTCTCATATGGGTACATCAAATTCTTGATTAATTTTCTTTCTTGCATGCGAACCCGGACTAAAATCAATTTTGGGCTTTAAATCCATTAGACATAAAAATCCATTTCTGACTCAGTTATTTCCTGGTCTTGATTTTTAAAAACTCCGTGAACAATATTATCAGAATTAATTCTTAATTCTTCTACTTTATTTTGCAGAAAATCGCTAGAAATTGATTCTTTACTTGGAGAGGTCGTAGCTCTAGAAGGAGACCTAACTAAATAGTCGCATGGAGATATATGAAAATGAGAAGAGGTTGATCTAGTCATCCTAGACCTAGGAGTTAAAAATCTTTGATTTTGTTCGAATTGAATTTGAACAGTTCCATCTGTTGTTTGTATTATTTGAGTAGGATTATTTTTTATTTTGGGCTGAAGAGGCATGGTTCGCTATATTTTCCAGTTTTCTGGAAATTGTATTTCTTCCCATTATATAGATCTTCTAGTTGTAATATTGGATCTACTAAAATTGGTTTCTATAAGAACAGTTTCGTTGATGGGTCTATCAACGATTTTGCATTGTGGAATGAGTGTATATAAAGGCTTATAATAAATTCTATAACAGATACAAATTACTTCCGATCCAAGAGCATATTTGTATCCGTGAGTTTTGAAATTTAATGTCAGAGCGTCTAATATATTGTCGTCAGTCAATGATAATTGGAGATTTGGATAAACGTTAAAATAAACTGGGCCATGAGCAAGGCTAGACTGAATTATTCCCATAAGGGATTGTTTCCAGTCGAGATTTCTACCGTCTCTAAGAGCTGCTATAAAGCTTTCTGGAAACCTTCTAAAGTTCAAAGCTTAAAAACAACTTGAACTCAATATGAATAAACTTATGATTTATTCTATATTTTTCTAAGTCTATATTACTTAGAAGTCTAATAACCATTTCTTCATTATTTAAAGAAATTGTTTCTTCAGTAGTTTTGACTACCTGTTTCAAACCTTATTTCTCAAAAGTTCATAAATCATAGATTAATTTGTAATCTATCTTAGGAATTGTCCAACGATTTAATTTGTCTAAATCTTGAGGAATATCATACTCCTCTTCATTACCGTTCTTAACAGTATCTTTTCGTCTTATCGAATTAATTTGATAAAGACCGTTAAACTACACCTTAACATCTTAATACCCCTACCATGGCTCTGATACCATACGGATATGATCTTTTTTTACTTTATATGTACAAAGTATGTTTTTAACAAAAGATATTATCGAGAACTAGAATTGCATCCCCGTTAACGGAGATTCTCACAAACTTCCATTGATGTTTTTATCGTAATTTTTTGGTTTTATTTACTTTTTATTTTATTAAATATTTATATATATGTTTTTCATTTTATTCTTAACATCTATCCTTTTTATTAATTGTTTTTGTTTATTTTATCTTTTTCAATGTATTTTTATTTTTCCTTTATTTTATTTAATTTAATCTATCATTTTTGAAATATATTTTAGGACCCCAGATATCCAAGCTAGATCGAATCTACGACAACCCGCAAGCAAGGTTTAGGACTAATTTTCTCTCTAAATTCCAATTCTCCATAATTCGATTCTGATTCCTTGATACAATCCACTCCTTAATTTCTCAAGGAGTTCACTTATATATACCATCTCGCGGTATATTTACATAAGTAGTCCTTTACTATTTATCCCTAGACTACTTATTTTCATAACACGACTAAGACAACTATATTAATTGAATACAATGAAATAGTTCCAACAATCTCCCCCTTTGTATTCAATTTTCCACATTGTGCGGGTTGTCTTCGTCTTGCAATGGAAAGAGCCTCGAGTCCTCGAAATCTCCTCCTTAGAAAATCTTCAAGCCTCACCCGGTCTTCTAGGCATCGGCTTTTTCTTCGAATCTTCTTTCGAATTTCTTCTCGTAAATGCCGTAAGATGTACGAAGTTCCTATCGTATTTTGGATAGTTCGCATTCCATCTCTCCCATTGAAAGCGCACGAAACTCGAAACTCCCCCTATTTGGGTCAACCTTGTGTTGAGATCGGGGAGTCCGATATGAGGTTTGGAGAGGTGAACACGGTTGAAAACTTTGATCATTGATGTAGTGGACACGGTTGGCAACTTCGGTCCTTGATGCAGTGGACACGGTTGGCAACTTCAGTCCTTGATGATGCTTGAATCATGTGTCGTTCGGTCCTCGGTCCTTGCTTCTTCTTCCGGAAGCAAGGGGCTTGTGAAAGTCGAGGAGAGGGCTCGAATTTAGCCATCTTCTCCATTTCGCCATATTCTTCTTCTCCGAATGGAAGTTGTCTGGTTCGGCCTCGAAGAAGAGTCTCTAGTTCCAGAAGAAGGTAGGCCGCCTCTTTCTTTCGCGAAATCTTCGAGAGCAGTGTTCGAAGTGATGGTTGGAAGACCTTCTTGAAAAGCTCCCACTTCACACACCTGAAATCACTAAAAAGCTCCCCCGAGGATTTAGTCTTTTAAAAAGATTCAAGGATAGTTCATGATTCTAAAGTACACTCTAAAAGCGTAAACATGAATTATAACAGTTAAAACTACTCCCCCTTAAATTCATATTACTACCCCTCAATTCATACTCATTGGAAACATATAACGGAGTAATTTCAAAATAATAGAGTAATTTCCATTCTCCCCCTTAATTCACGTTTTTGCACTCTAAGAATCATGACTCCCCCTCAAATAGTGCCCATATAGTGTTTAACAATTTTGCAAAGATATACATATTCACCAAGATATGCATATGAGAATTCAACACATATGACACAACGAGTAGTAACGCATATTATCATTTCAGCGTATATGCATGAACCCCACTAAAATTTGCGTATCCATATAAGCAAGAAATATTGCGCTTTTAACCAAGTCTGTGCCAATGCATGTGCAAATGCATTTGAAAATGTGCGAAATTTTTCATGCATAAGAAAAATGAAAGTAAAGTAAATTCAAAAGTACAAGAAAAAAAATGCACGAAAAATATGCAAAGAAAATATGCAAAGAAAAATAAAAAGTAAAGAAAATTTCGAAAAAATACTATACAATTTCTATTTTAATTTTTGTTTACTTTATTTTTTTATTATTATTTTGGTGTCAGATTATGTCACTTTGATCATTTTCACGCAAATATTTCACATGACACATAGAATAATAATTTGTCGTCAAGTCGTGTCGTCAAACTAAAGTCCTAAGTTCATGGTGTGATCCATTTCGTCAACTCTCATGAGGTTCGCTATAGCGCTAATTGTCATGAGATTTATATACTAGATATATCATTCATGTCAACACAAGCAGAATTTTATCAATTAACCTGCTACCAAGGCGCTTTTATCATTTCACCGAGCAAGAGGCCTTCGATTCGGAACAAAGGGACTTTTGAGGGATTTAGTATTATGTTTCTGACTTAGAAGGGAAGGAAAATATTTAGGAATCGTGGACTAAAGATCTTCCTTTCTTCGTCGCCCTCTTCACCGGCATTTTCTTTTTCATCCTTTAATATTTTTCATATTATTTTCTACACGTGCTCATGCTGAAGTTCTTCTTGTTGGTTCTCGGGTCGATACCGTGCTCCTCTTTTTTTAATCCCTAGAAAGGTTTCAAAGATTATCGATTTGGAGAAGTTCACAGTTATGGAATTCGAACCCAAGGCCGTGCTCCTCTTCTCGTTGTCTCGATTAAGACTAGATTATCGTTGGAGAAGTTCACGTCATGGTGCTCCTCTGCCAGCCGTTCTGACGAGTATACGAGATTATCAAAGGAGAAGTTCACAGCAAGATCTATGCCCTCTTCTTATGATTTCTAGAAGATTTCAATAATTGGGAAGGCAGGTTCTTTTGGACTATTTATTGTGCGTTGAGCATTCCTCGTGTGCATTTTACACCTCCTTTTGTCATCATTTTCTTCTTTTTCTTTCGTCGCCTTTTTCTCCTCCTCCTTTTCTCGTTTATGCAACCCTCCAAAATTTATGAATTATAGTTGAAGGCTTGATCGGGATACAAATGAAGAAAAGGATATCGGAGAAGGCTCAAAATGGATGACTAGAGGAATAATTTCAAGGATGATATTTTGATTTTGGCCAAGTGAGGAATTTCCTACGTGCCCTAATCATTTTCCTAACAATCTATCGCAAGGCAAGTATGAGGCCAAGAAATACAAGTTAAGACAAGCATTTGATGTGTGACTCGCTCAAGGATAAATTCTCGTAAGGCTCAAAATCTCACATATATGATGTGGCTTTGTGTCTAGTGGAACAAACGAGTGACCATTAGACAGAAAAAATGCAACTAGACAGGCAATATTAAGCAAATAACCAATCATATATGAAGGAAAGATTTTTGTGAACAAATCAAAGTAGATTGAGTAATCGTCATTCCGCATTTTTTGTTGTTTTTGTTATTGTGTAATTTTGTTTTTCAAAACAATGCAAGAAAAAAAATTTGTATTTCTAATTTTTTTTATCGTTGTACTTAATTTCTTATATATATATATTTTTTTGTTGTTGTTCTTTTTTAAATGACAAAAGAAAAAAAAAACCAATGCAAGAAAAAAGATATGAACATGATAAAGGAAATACATAAATGCATGAATGTTTTTTAAAATGTATTATTTTCAAAAGAAATGAAGATGCACAAGAACAAAAAGAGAAAAAATTCACGAAGAGTTTATTTTTAAATTTTTATAGCTATATGCATAAAATGCAAAAAAAATAGGCGTTTAACATTTAAGCTCATATGCATAATGTACCAAATTGTGATCCCTACAAAATTAATAGTGACTCATCCTAAAAATTTTGCACTTAAAAAAAATGAGTAAGAAATTTTGTCACCGAGTTTGTCGCTTAGGTAGTGATTTGCTGTAGTTGCTCTGCCGCACTCTTGATCATGTATGTGGAGCAACTATCATCGGAGTACCATGCATGAGGGAAATCTACAAAATTAGCAGGACTTTGGTACCCATTGTAATGTGGGTCCTCCCATATTATTAGATAACGATTTAAGCATAAAAGGTGTCAAATAATAATGTTGTCCTAAATCGTCCATTAATGAACCTTTCGGTACCCAAATTTGTTTGGGACTACCTAAAATTCATGAAGAAATAGGAACTGTTAGTCCCTACTTGATCCAACACTACTGACCTAGAATGGATTTACCACACAAATAATCAAGAAATCAATGTCAATGGTGTGGGGTGCTTGAGGATAAGATGGAGGCTCAAAATATTATCTCTCTAGTATAAACACACACAAGCACACCTAACTATGTGTTAGGGTTTTAGTATTTATACCACAAGTTGGTATATAATACCTGGGCCCTTGTAAGCCCATTACAAGACTAAGATCACTAGGCTCGGAAACATTAAAGCCCAGTTCACTTAAACTAATTACAATATTAAGATGACCTAATTTAATTGAACACAATAAAATAAACCTAACAATCTCCCCCTTTATGTTCAATTTGCAATTTAGCGCTTGTCATGTTGGTCTTGTAATAGTCCCGAGTCCTCTAAGAATACGTATCAGGGTATGTGGCGGAAATGTGTGTGTGCGTGTTCTTCCTCAATCTCCTCCTCCTTTATCTTGTCTTGTGACCTCCTCTTTAGGAGATCCAAGCTCACCATGTTCTGAACTTCTCTTCTCGAAGCTGCTTGCCGGATCGTCTCTTTGTATTCGATCTCTCCCTTCAATAGTTACAACTTCCCCTACAGTTGGTCAACTTTTAGTTGGAATTGGGGAGTTCTCTTTAAATTTGGAGAGGCGTAATGGAGGCGGATCTTCACTTCTTGTGTTCTGGCTCTCCCTTCGATAGTCGCGACTCCCCCTACATTTGTTCAACTTTGTGTTGGGATTGGGAGTTCTCTTTAAATGGGGAGAGCTGTACACGAGGCGGCAACTTTGATCTTTGAAGTCTGTGGTGTTTGCTTGATTATCTGACAGCGCTTGAGATTCATCATTTTCTGACCTATCTTGCACTTTCGTCGTAGTATTGCTCCCATTTTGCTTTAGTGCTACTCCCCCTCACGATGATCGAGTTGGGGAGATCGTCATGCGATGGATCAAAATGGGGCATTGCCTTTGGGAAGAAGATCGCATTGTCAGGACAAGAAGTGGGGTGCGTTTCCAAAAATGCGCTTGGGCTCCTTCAAATTTTTCTATCAATTGCATGAGAACCTATCTTCAGAGTGGTGTGCGCGGCAGAAATTATGGGTGCTCAGGTTAGGTAATAACCTGACGGAGCCACAAAGGCAATCCGTCGACACGACTTCAGAGATAATCTCTTAGACGTGCCCTGTGAGGACAGGACCTGATAAACCAGGGCCACTTAGGCATCCGTTAACATCAACCTAGGAGCGTAGCTCATAGGCGATGGCCTGAAACTGTTGTTGTTTTGAGGTTGCAACGGCGGGACTTCCTTCCAATCATCGAATCACATCTAAGAGGATGTGTCTATGGAAGTTCTGATATGGTCATGAACTCCAGATAAGAAAAAGTGTATGTGTCCTAAAAAAATATAGAATATTTAGGAAATGAGGACATCTAGACTCGATGTGTTCAAGAAAGTTCAGTGGTGTGAGGCTAACACCACTTAATTCAATATCTCTCGCTTCCAAGTGAAGCGGTGATAGCATACGTGGCTCCCCGTGATTTGATGAAACATCGATCGTTTGGGAGATCGATGAGTGGGTAAGGCTCGGTTGTGCATGCGCCATTGGACCAAATGAGGCGACTTCTACCCGGTACCTGATAGAAATCAACTCCTGCACCTATATGGGATGGTCCGAGTAATTGTTGAGCTAAGGGAATTTTGTATCTTCCGCTCTTCTGTCTTGTCAAGAATTGCCAAATAGGGATGTGGCTTTTATGGACTTGAAATCTTCACTAACTCTCGGCTACGTTCCGAGGTTAGGTTCAGGTTGGTCTCACTGAACCATGGGAACTTAGAATCCATGCGTCTGTCAATTTTGGTGAGTGCTGTTGATCATCAACTCGGAGCAGGTCAGTTGATGTCGTCTTCTTGTTAGTGTGAGGATGTCACCTTCACCTTTTTGAAATTCTTGAGTTATCGAGGGTTGCTTCTTTTCAAGTGAAGTATGTCTTGGGAGGTGGAACATCTGAGAGGGTTTTCTTTCTTTTTCCCTCCTTTTTTTTTGCTTTTCTTTTCCTTTTTTTTTTATTATGGATACATATATATCAATTATCGTAATAGTAATAGATATAGGTATATGTATACGTATATGTATATGGGTTAAATGAAGTTTTTCCCCCTCAAATCGTGCACCTAAGGTGTACTCCCCCTAAAAATATCTCCCCTGGTAAATATGGAGTTAACTCCCCCTCAAAGCATGCACGTTTAAACATGTAAGTTCTCTCCCAATTAAATAAGCGTGAACATATATTTGTTTTCAGATCAGATGCAAACTAAAGAATTATGTTCTTTAAAAATGCATTAGAATGCACGTTTTTCGCTATTAACACTTTAAGATATATGCATAGTTAAAATGTACCTATCATGGGGTATTAGACATTTCAGCTCATATGCATGCGAAAATTTAACATTTAAAGTACATTTGAGTCATGCATGTTTACAATATACCCTATTGTTTTCAATGTAGGTATGTTGTCTTTTTAGCTCAAGATGCATGCCAAGTTTCTTATGGGATGCATATAGAATTTACCTACGTAGTTGCTCGCTTATTAGTCGTGTATGTGAAGCAACCCAAGATACCATACACGCTGGGATGTTTGGTTGTCCTCGTCGCATACCAGTCATGAGTGTGGAGCAGCTCTATTAGTACCTACCCATGCTGGGAATGCTGCAAAAACTGATCGGGACTTTGGTACCCATTTTTGGATGGGTACTTCCTTGTTAGCAGAAACCAAATTAAGCACATCATGTTCAGATATTGATCCTAAATCATCCTTTAAATTCCTATTCAATTTGATTTGTGATTTAGGAATCCAGCTTTTGTGAACCTTAGAGGGAAATGACAATTCAGCTCCGGTGAATGTGTGCCTAGGTTTAGAAGACCTGAAGATTTTCTCCCTAGCCAGTCGCATAAGATGCTTTCTAGAATGAATCTGGACTGAGTATTTCATGTAGGAATATGAGCTTATGACGCTATAGGCATCATTGGATGATGAGTTGTATTGCCTATGAGAGTTCACATCATTCACCTTACAATGATGAGTGTGCGGGATTTGAGAAGTTCGCTTGCTTAAGCTTGGAGCTTCTTCTTTGCACGATTCTCTTTCCCTTTTAAAAGGAATAGGAGTGGAGAATTCTTGAACATTTTCGTCCTTAATTATGGAATATAATGTTGATTTTCCTTTCTCCTTCCTAATTTTCAACTGTTCCTTAGCTAATTTTAAAGCTCTACTTTTAGTTTTTGTTTTCTTTGCCTATTTTGAGCAACATGTATTATTTGACGAATCATTTGAAACAGATCAAGACGGGGAATTTTTTAGATATAAAATCTCCTTTAAAAGCTTTTCCTTTTCAGCGCCAAAACCTATCCTTTCAGAGTCCAAAATATCTTGTAAAATCTTTCAATTTACAAAGAGTCTCTGGAGCATCACATATAGTAGGTTTTTGATCATGTAAAATATTTTTCCGGATAGAAATTAAGTTAGAAGGAGAGTTTTTGTCTGTTGGACCTAAATTCGAAATATCAGTCTCTAATCGTTTATTCGTAGAGTAAAGCATACGTTGTTCCTCTAAGATAGCCTGATATTTTGATGAGACTTCATTTCGCTCAGCTTCGCAAGAACGTAAACTATTACTCATCTCGCAGACCCTCTTTTCCTTTTCAGCGCCAAAACCTATCCTTTCATAGTCCAAGGTATCTTTTATATCTTTCAATTTACAAAGAGTCTATGGAGTATCACATATAGTAGGTTTTTGATCATGTAAATTATTTTCCCCGATAGAAATTAAGTTAGAAGGAGAATTTTTGTCTGTTGGACCTAAATTTGAAATATCAGTCTCTAATCGTTTAATCGTAGAGTAAAGCATACGCTATTCCTCTACACAGCCTCATATTTTGATGAGACTTCATTTCGCTCAGCTTCGCAAGAACGTAAACTATTACTCATCTCACAGACCCTCTTTTCACTATCTTCTAACTTAGTTTATAAGCTAATGATCTTAGACTTTGCAATGGTCAAATCTTCATTAGCATAGGCTAGGCTTTGTTGTTGCTTAACCAACACGGAGTAATTATTAGCAAGTCTTGCTTCTAATTCCTCAATTTTCCTAACTTGAGCATCCATTTTAATTAATATAATATTATTTATTAATTAATTTCTTTAAAAAAAGTTGGCTTTTGGAAGTTCTGTTTCGAAAAGTTAGGTTTATTTGAGAACTACTGTGAAGTATCGAAGGAAGTCAGTGTCGAAAATTTTTGGTGTGCACCTAAAAATTTTGAGATAATTTCGAAACCTTCGTGAAAATGACCAAGACTTTTTCTATAATTTGCCAATGATGTCCTAAGTTGATTGTTGGATATAAATGATCGTTGACACGTTTTGTGGATTTGCTTTCAAAAATTTGACAAAAACGTCGTCTACACCGAATTGGACCCGGAATATTTATTTTGAAAATTTTCGAATGCTTAAGAGAGTTGTGTCCTAGTGAATTTTTTTTTTTTTTAATTTTTCAACCTTCTTTTTCCGCGAGGGGGTCAAAACAAAATTTTGGTGATGGAGAACAATTAAGTGTGATTTTTAAGGGTGAGTTAGTTAGAATTGGATCGCCCGATTTAATGTTTTGAAGGATGAAGATTCGACCGAAACTTCTAAGTTTTGAATTGGGTAGACAACAATCGAGCAAACTTGCAAAGCGAATTCGCTGAATTGGAATGTCAGAATCGCGCGAACATCAAAATCGGGTGAAACACTAAAATTATTACAGGATAAAAATCAGATTCGAGCGATTTGCTACGGAGCACATTCAAATAGGGCGATTTGCTGATTGATCACGTCATTGACTTCCTTCATATCTACAATGAATTGATCAAGATCGGCCGAATGTGCAATTTGAGAACCAAGTGCACGATTCCAAATTCAAGTGGGTCAAAAATATATTCTATTGTATTATATTTTTTTTTTTTGTGATTCCAAGTGGCCAAATGACAATCGATTTGATGACGAGTCACCAATCTTTGTTGCTTTCTACTTTGACCGAAAGAAATTGTTTGACCAAGAGGAATCGGGCGATTGTTTGTGAAGTGGCCAATTGTAACTAAAATTTTGTTGTGTTTTTCTTTTCTTTTTTTTTTTAATAATGGCAATCGGGCGAAAGTGCTCCTTTATGACCAAAAAGATTATTTTACCAATTAAAAGAGTGAATCGGCCGATTGTTTTAAGTGGGGAATTCAACAGTGTCATCGGCCGAAACTTAGTCTTCCAACTTTCGCCGTGTTTTTTTATTTAAAAATCAGTCCAGTTTCGGGTTTTGACCAGTCCATTTTCGGGTTGATCAGTCCATCGGGTTTAACCAGTCAAACTTGGATTAACCAGTCAAATTTCGGGTGTTGACCAGTCAAATTTCGGGTTGACCAGTCCAGTTTCGGGTTTGACCAGTCAAAATTGGATTAACAAGTCAAATTTCGGGTGTTGACCAGTCAAGTTTCGGGTTTGACCACTCAGTTTCGCCCGAAACTGAATAAAAACGCCCGAAACTGTATAAAAACGCCCGAAACTGAATAAAAACGCTCAGAATAAGGTACTGTAGCAATCTGGACTAAAAACTGACGAAAAACAGATCGATTTCTACCCAAAACTCACCCAAATCAACTGAAAAAAGTTGGGTAATCACTTCAAATCACTCGAAAACAACATAATTACCTCTTGAGCTGGCAAAATCAGTAAAATCAACTCAAAAACTCAAGAAATAGCAGACATTCGAACAAAAAAAAATACCAAAAATTTCAGAAATCTCACTCTCCGAACGTGTTTGCTCTGATACCACTTGTTAGTCCCTACTTGATCGATCAACAATACTGACCTAGAATGGATTTACCACACAAATAATCAAGAAATCAATGTAAATGGTGTGGGGTGCTTGAGAGGACAAGATGGAGGCTCAAAATATTATCTCTCTAATATAAACACACACAAGCACACCTAACTATGTGTTAGGGTTTTAGTATTTATACCACAAGTTGGTATATAATACTTGGGCCCTTGTAAGCCCATTACAAGAATAAGATCACTGGGCTCGGAAACATTAAAGCCCAGTTCACTTAAACTAATTACAAGTTTAAGATGACCTAATTTAATTGAACACAATAAAATAAACCTAACAGGAACCCATGCGGGAGCGATTTGACACGTATAAGACATTTCATCTCGGGTGAAAGTGTGTTTGAGAGAAGGTTTAAAAATTTTCTCCGAGGCCAAGAGCATAAGATGTTTCTTTGAATGAACTTTGACCGGATATTGCATGTAAGAATATGAGCATATAGAATTATAAGCATCTATCGCATATAAGTCGTATTCTTATGGTTAGAATTCACACCTTTCACATTAGATTGAGAAAAATTATGTTCAAGTTTAGGCTTTTTAAATGAAAAGTTAGTAGTATCACTTGAAGCACACGATGAAGTTTGTGCGTGTAGAATACCATTTGTAATTGTGCTTGATTTCATTAGTTGTCCTTGTAATTAGGGGCTTTACTTGTATTAGTCTTTAGATTAAGGACTAGTTTGATATTAATACCAAGCTTGTTTGGTATAAATACTTGTAAATGAATTGAGCTGAATAGAGAAAGTTTAGAGAATTGATCCGAAGGGCTTGCAATTCGATTTCTAGAGAGAGAAACAACAGTAACTTTCTCACTCTAATTGAATTCTCTCTCGTGTTCTTAACTTGAGTTTTTTGATCGAATTCAATTGATTATCTAAACGATCGAATTGCTATGGATTCTAGCCTAGGATCGTAGAGTTGTTAATCTGAGGACCTAACAATTGGTATCAGAGCAGAATTCGTTCTGTTTTGAATCGTAAATTGTTAGAATTGGATCGAAATTTTATTTCGAACACTGTTCCATCGAAGAACAGATTTGGCGCGAAAAGTTTTTCGATCCAATAGCTTAATTCTGTGCTTAATTGACTTGAATTAGATGTTTCAGTGCTATATTAAGTGATAAATGATCATTGCAACTAGATCAGTAGCAATTTGAACTTCGATTTTTGATTAATTTGATTCTGAAATTTTGCTGTTGACGAAGAACATGAAGAACACGTTCTGATTTTGATCAAATTCGATATATTTTGCTTCATAACGTGTTTAATTGCTTGTTCGTGCATGATTAGTACTTGATTGCGAGCAATTACCTCAAACTTCACCATCTGATTATTTGTTTTTGCTCGAATCTGTGTTAATCGTATTCTGTGAATTTTTCTCGATTGCTCAAATTTTTCTCGCTAGGTTTTGCGATCGGATTAGTTTCTCGATCGATAAACTTAGCACGAGAATTTTTCTCGGTCAGAATACGAAGTCAGCGCTAGAATCGTCATCGGCAGAAACGATTTTAGTTAGAAATATTTCTCGAGCATTATTCAGCAAAAAACTTTTCGAGAGAGACCAATTTTGACCTGGCATGCATAAAAACTTTCTCTCGAAAAACTTTTTCGGTCAAACCTTTAACGTTTGACCAGACGAAAATCATTTACACGCGAGAAACTTTTCTAGTCAATAGATTTATTTTGACTTGTCGAGAAACTTACTAACGTACTGTTTCTTTGCGATCGTAATAAATTCATTTTCTGGGAACTTTCTCGACTGAACGATTTTGGGCAATTTATTTCGCTCGTAAAATATTTCGCTGACAAAATTTCTCGCACGAGAACAGTAAATACATTCTATATCGACGAAATTAATTTCGATCATACTTTAAAGATTGAATCAAAAATAATTGTCTTTCTAATTTTCGAATCAAACGCTACTAACTAATTTTGTCACTTGTGAAGCACTTTACATCATTTTCAACCTTCAAAACAATCAACGAATATCCTTCAACAACTCGACTACTATAATACAAACATGGATGCATACTCACTCAAAATGACAACCGTCCACCGATCTTGCAAAGAGGCGAATACACAGTGTGGAGAAACCGCTTCCTGAATTTCATAGCTCTAAAGGATCAAGCCGAAAATCTACTGCAGTCCCTTGAAGAGGGACCGGCACAGTTCTGGGTTCATGTACCCGGGGACGAATCAGCTACTCCAGTAATTCCAGCTTCTAGGCGACTAAAGGAGCCTAGAGAATACTCTCTGGAGGAAAGACCTCGAGCTAAGGCTGATCTAGTAGCCATGAATACCCTTATGCAGGGCATCCCCAACGATATATACAGACAAATAGACAGCCTTACATCGGCTAAGGGGATGTGGGATGAGCTGCATAGGATGATGCAGAGGACGGAAGTTGGCATAAAGGCCAAGAAGGCGAACTCTGCTTACGACTCCTTCAAAGCAAAGCCGGAGGAGAGTCTATACGAAATCTACCAACGATACCTCACTCTTCTCAACAAGATGAGGAAGATAGAAGTAACGAAGACAAACATGGAAACAAACATAAGATTTCTATCTTCTCTGCCCACGGAATGGAAGAAGATATCCACACAAATACGACAAAATAAAGATCTAGAGGAGTTGCATGTCCATGCCGTGTTCGATAATCTCACTCAGCATGAGGATGATATCCGCGAGATTATCAAAGAGCAGAAAGGCAAACAAACCGATGACACGGTTGCCTTAGTCTCGGAGAAAAGGAGCACAAGATCAAGAAGGAAAAGATCGTTAGGCCACCTTCATCATCAGAGTCCGAAGATAAATCAGACTCAGACATCGAGCCGAACATGAAAGCCCTTGGAAAGCAGTTAGCTCTCATTGGACAAATGATGAGCAAGAAGTACTTCAAGAAGAAGTCTTCAACCTCAGCCAACAGACTTCAGACTACAAGCTCCAAGAACAAAGAACGTGCTCCGGAGAGTTTCGAGGTAAAGAATCCCAAAGAGACTAACAAATGCTTTAACTGTGGCAAAGCAGGTCACTTCGCCAGACAGTGCACTCTCCCGAAGAAGAGAGATGCAAACTACTACTCCAGGAAGCTTCAATTGTCAAAACAGAAAGAAGATGGAGTAGCTCTCATGGCCGAACAGGACCAATGGCTCGAGGACACGTCGAGCTCCAAAGAAGAGAACTTAGCTCTCATGGTCCGTCTCGACAACGAATTGGACGCCGAAACATCCACTCGTACGGACGACGACAACGCATCCACGTCTTCAAATGAGGTAGTCACTCCTTCCACATTCTTGACCATGTTAGAATCATATCAAACGCAATATGCTAACATGAAACGTGAGCAGAAAAGTATAAAGGAAGTAGAGAACAAGCTTGAGAGAGCTCAGGAGAAGATAAAAAGTCTCGAATCAGACCTTAGAAGCTCTAGTGCAAAATAGAAGAACTTACTAAGAGCTTACATTGTAGAGAGACTAGTCAACCTCCTTTAGGACAGCATAGTGAAAGATTAAAGAATTAGAAGATAGGCTAGCAAATAACTATAATTGTTTGGTTAGGCATCTCAACGAGAAAGCTACCTTAAATATAGGATAACCGAAGCTACCTCTAAGATCACTGACTTAGAAGCTCAATTAGAAACATCTAACGCTAAGGTTAGTGAGCTTAGTAAGGATCTAGACACCTGTCAAGCCGCCAAACTGACGGTAGAAAACAATTATGCTCTCCTAAGTGAGGAGCGCATGAAGTTGTATGCAAAAATTAAAAAATTAGATGATCTCTTACGCGTAGGGGACACTCTGAACAGACGATATTCTTAAACAAGCCCAAAGATATAGAGTTTTATAATCCAATAGAAGGCATAGATTACACTAACCCACGTATTTTACGGAAGAAAGAAATGTATGACATTAAGAACATGGGTTTAGCTGCAACCTCTCTTAGGAACATTACGGAATCGACGTATGAAAATGCGTTTGATTCATCCATCAAACAAGCCTCACATGGGCCTGAAATCCCCTTTGACTACAATGAACTAATTAAAAGGACAAAAATAGGAAACCATCCTTAACACCTGTCAGTGAATTAGCTCAAGTCTTACCTCCTGACTCTAAAGAACACTATGAGGAAGTCAAAAGGGTTAATTATCAAAATTCTCTCTACAAACCCCCTATCATAAAACAGAAAGAGGGGTCACAGGTGAAACTAGACAAAGAAAGAGAGAATTTCGAAGCTGAAAAGAAAAAATTCTTTAAAGAGATGGAAAATCTCAAGGCTTCCCTGTCCTCCCAACTACCTCACACGCTTTCATAAAAAGCGTGAAAATAGAAAAATCGCCTTCGAAAGATCAAAAGAGCATTAATAATTCTATTAGAAGTGCTAAGACTAATTTTACTTCACCTACGTCCACAGGAGCGTAGAGCCAGCACCGACTACGAAGGCGAGAGTGTCTAGTCCTAAAATAAAGAAGGAGCTCGTAAATTTAAATATTTCTGAACATGTTATTCCTTCTGTCAAAATAAAAGACACTCGTAGTAATAAAAGAGCCATTTCTACGTTCAAAATAATTTCTTCTACGTGCTGACTTCAGCCTATCTCCTATAGAAGTGAAAATCTCGAAATAGGCTCTACCTCGAAAATTACTACTAATCATTCTGAAACAAATGCCATAAGGAAAAATCGTAGGAAATAAGATCCAGCCAGAAAGAAAGCTTATGACGCCGTACATGAATGTACTCACCTAAGGTATCCTGTAGAAATTAAATCCCCCAAGCACCTTAGGAGACTATCACAAGAAAAGATCTTTTCCTCAGTCAAACCTTCAAGGCATTTGTACGAGATGAAATTAACCTTCCCTGTAAGGTTCAACCCAAATGGGTTCCTAAATCTCCACCTAGGACGACAAAAGCCAAAAGGCCAAGTCTCCTATAGAGGCAAAACCCAAACCCACTTCTCCAAAAGTGCAATGGGTTATTAAGACTCTTCCAAAAATAGGTTTAGGAGTCATATCTGAACCAAATTAAATCTGCTAATCTGAGAGGACCCAAGCTTAAGTGAGTACCTAAAGCTCTCTAAATTGTTTTTTGCAGATCCATCATGTGTGGTACCTCGACTCAGGTTGCTCCACACACATGACTGGTAAACAAGAGCTGCTGAGCAACTACAAAGACCGACCAAACGGCAAAGTCAGATTTGGGAACAACGATTCAGCCCCGATTCTAGGACTTGGGGATATCATTCTGAAGAATCTGACCATCAAAGATGTCTCATACGTCGAAGGCCTCCGCCATAACTTGTTCAGCATGGCCAATTCTGTGACAAAGGCTTCCAGGTGGTCTTCCATGCTGACCGGTGCAGAATTTTGGATAGACAGGACACAAAACTCCTTCAAGGACTTCGGAATCTAATCTTTACACGATCAACCTGACGTTCGTGCGGCCCTCGACAGCTGTATGCCTCATTTCTCAGATTGATATACAGAGGAACATCCTATGGCATCAACGACTTTCTCATCTAAACATGAAAGCTCTCCAACGTCTTTCTACGAAAAAGTTGGTCCACGGTCTTCCAACTATACAACTACAAAGGGAGCATCATTGTTCGGCATGTCACCTAGGAAAAATGAAGCGAGCATCTCATCACGTCAAGCAAATTGCGTCTACTTCTCGACCATTGGAACTAATTCACATGGATCTCTGTGGTCCGATACAGACTCAGAGTATCAATAGAAGAAAGAGTGGCCTAGTGATTGTAGATGACTATTGTCGCTACACGTGGACAAAGTTCCTCCGAATGAAAGATGAGACCGGTGACTTGATTATCAATTTTTGTGAACACAACTCAAAATCTGCTGCAACAGACTATTCAAGTTGTTCGAACAGACAACGGCACTGAGTTCAAGAACAATCACCTCAGTGAGTTTTATCAAAAACTTGGAATAATTCAACAATTTTCAGCCGCTAAAACACCTCAACAAAATGGAGTCGTTGAAAGGAAAAATCGAACACTAGTGGAAGCCGCTCGTACAATTCTGATCCAATCGGGACTTCCACACTTTCTACGGGCTGAAGCAGTCAATACCGCTTGTTTTACTCAAAACAGGACGGTGGTTCACAAACGGTTCAACAAGACTCCGTACGAGATTGTGAATAATAGAGTGCCCAACTCCTCTCCTTTAAAGTCTTCGGGTGCAAGTGCTTTGTGGCGAACGACCGAGAGCAACGTGCAAAGTTCGACCCTAAAGCATTCGAAGCTACATTTGTCGGGTATTCTTCAACATCAAAAGCGTACCGAGTATATATCAAGTCCAACCGAACTATTAAGGAAAGCTATAATGTCACTTTCCACGAAGTGGCAGATATGGCTTCTGGTCAACTCTGTCCAGGACCCGTGCCTAACCAGATGGCTCCTGCACAACTCAGTTCAGGACCCGCACCTAACCCGTTGGTTTCTGAAGACAACATCTCAGAACCCGTAATCACTGGTGTGTTGGCACAAACCAACAGAAGATGGCAACAACTTAGAATTCAACGTCAGAAGAAGCAACGAGACTTGTATTAGACGATTTGGATTCTCTCTTTGAACCAGTATATCGGTCTTGCTCTGCTACACCTACAGTGGATTCCCCACCCGACGAGACCGACGTACCAAGTTCATCTCACGTCTCTACCCCACCCGATTCAGAACTGCCACAGAATAACGAGAACGTACAGTGGTCAGCGAGGAAGTATCATCAGAGACGATGATCCAAGTACAGTATTAGAACTTCCTCAGACAAATGATCAATCGGAGACTTTATGCATCTAGATCCACAGATGGCTGACGCATCGACTTCAGCCTTACCTCACGATCGCAAGTGGACTAGAGGTCATCCGGTTGATCAGATA